>CM043704.1:5256038-5571038 GCA_023935145.1 Bretschneidera sinensis
CCATAGAACCTTCTTTTACTATTTTATTTTGAATAATTTGGATTTTGATGTAGGTTCATTAGCAAGAATAAAGAGCTGGAAAATGCAAACTATGACGGATTCACCATGAAACCAAGGAAGTTCCATTCATTTCTTCAATATTTCTCTCCTTTGATTCACAATGAGGACATTGTTGAGTTTAAGTGTGGACGTGTAAACTCTTATAGTCGTTTTTGTCCTCTTGATTGCTAGTTATTTTACTTTGCTTGTGAATTTATAAGTTTTGAGTTTTTGAATTTTCTTACCAAGCATGCATTTTAGTATGATTGAATTCTCTATGAATCTGAAATTTGTGATTGAGGATACGACTGAGAAAATTTTTAAAAATTTATTTTATATCAGGCTGAGTTTTGTTGATACTTTGATTTAAATCTGTCCTTGAACATAATTGAGCACATAGTCATTTTTTTTCTTTATTTCTATTTTGCTAACAAAGAGAATGGGTAGAATCAACTGGGTTGGGGGAGTTCAATCTTGGTTTACTGTAGAATCCGTTTATAGATCCTTGAGGTGAAATCCTAGTTGATACCAAATATTTGAAAAATGATCTAGGCATTTTTTGTCATAACCAAAAAGCTTTCCCAGCCGTCCTAGTTATCATACCATCATTGCATGGTGTACTTCCATAGTTAACCCCACTTGAGCCTTACTTTATTTAAGCTTTTATTTATTCTTTTAACTACATTAACCATTCATGTTCTAAGCTTGAAAAACCATGAATTTACCTTTTACAGTTTGAGAAAATACTTTGCTGGGAATCTACATTTAAAGAAAAAAGTATGGAGTCTGTTTGATCCAAGTGTATAAAAAAAAGGTATTTTTGTTGGGTTTGTTTTTTGCCTAAAGGTGATTTATCCATCATGAAAAGAAGCATAAAATAGAGAAAACTTAATGAATGGAGTGCATATCACTTCAAATTTTGTTAGAAGCGTACTTGGTATTGCTTCATTAAGCACAACAACAATAATGTCACCAGTATGAGCATGCAGTCAAGAAGGAGTTATGGTTTGAAACCTGTGGATATCACTTTTATTGTTCTTTCCACCAAGTATTTTCTCAATTTGCTTTAATTTTTCTTATTCATTTCTTTCTTAGCCCTCACCTCATGGCCTGTCATTACAACCTGATTAAAGACCTTTTTATCTCTGATTTTGGTGTTGACTACATTAGTGGAGAGGGTTTCTGAAAATTGGACTTATGGAGTTAAGTTTTGAGAGAATTCCTTTGGTTTAAATTGTTCTACTTTTATCTAAGTATGCAGGTGGTTTGGAGTTAAATTGACTATATCTCACACAAACTCAATGACTTAGCTTTAGGTTGAAGTAGTCTCTTAAATCATACTTGACAAATTGCTAAATTTTTTATTGATTTTCATGCTACCCTTGATATTAAAAGAGTGAGATGCTAGTAATGAAATCTAAATTCAGATCATGGCTTGGTGAGTGACAAGATTTTTCTATGGGTTCGTTTTATTTTTATTTGAGGGAAAATGAAGTTTTAAGTTTGGGGGTGTTTGATGTCGTGCATAATTTCCTATTTTTATCACGTCTTAACTTTTAACTTTAATCTAATTTTATTAATTTTTGTTGGTTAAAAGGCTTTATTGTTGTTATTTAATTTATTTCAGGTTTAGAAGAAGGGAAAGATCAAAATTTTAGTGTTTATCGTCAAGGGACTCTTTCTCTTGTTTAAAAAAGGAAATTTTAATTGAAGACTTTAGAGCCTATAAAAAAAGAAATTTTAATTGAAGACTTTGGAGTCTATATAAAGGAAAGGGAGAAACCCTAATTAAAGGAGACAGTCTGCAACCTTAGAGACACAGCCCTAGAGAGATAGCTGGTAGACCTCTCATCCTCATCCGGCAGCAGTAGCCTGCAACCACCAATCCTCCTCATCCAGCACCAGTAGCTGCTACTTCCTGCAGCTGTCGCCTCCAGCAGTTGTTTCCTCACAGCCGACACCTACCTTGCCCCCTGCTCGATATCTAGCGTTGATCGGACAGCAGTAGCAGCAACTGAACTTACACTGGTTTACGGAATTATGGTGAATTCGTTGCTGTTAAATGTCATATATATATATGTAAAATGTGCACAAAATACTCATAATATGATATCAATCAACGAAAACAATGATCATCGATAATATTTTATTACATATCAAAAGATGTCCAAAGGAAAATAATATATAAACTAACGTAAAAGTCTCAATTTAAAAGTCATATTCCCACTAATAAAATACATTAAAAGAACTAACAATACTCATATTGTCTACATGTTTGAAAAACTTTGAAGGCCCAACACCCTTTGTAAAAGGATTAACAAGTATAGCCTTAGTATCAATATGCTAAAAAAAACATGTCACCATTGTACACAATTCCAATAGAAAACTCAATATTTTGTTTCCATTTCTTATAATTTGATCCAATAAGGATCTTAATTATGGTATTACCATTGCTAGTAGCAAATGAAATTGATCGGCGAAAAATATAAGGCAATCATGATAATGAATTTGGATAGTAAAACAACAAGATGCAAGTGTATCATTACAAACACCCCTTTGGATAGAGAATTTAATATACATTTAGTGTTTCCTATAAGAAAATAACAATTGAATGCATACCAATTTTTGAAATACCTAACACCTTTAGGTTGATAAGACATTATAGACTAATATGCATTAAAAAAATAGTTTCATGTTTATTAATTATTAACACACGCAATAACCCCCTTTGGGTAGGTGATTGAATGTATTAATCTAGCCCTAAACTGTATGAAATAATCTTAAAAATTTAACGAACAAACCACTTTGGTGGTAACCATTCATTTAACCCTTAAAATTATTTCAAACCGAGGCTTAAAACAAAACTTAAGAGAGAATATGTTTTATTTTTTTATTTTTAAGTTTATTAAATAATTATTATTATACTTTTATTTTAATCATTAACTTATTCCAATGCAATATAAGATATATTAAATGAGAATAAGTTTAATAAAAGCGTTTGAGTCCACTCACATTGGACTAAAACATTAGAAGGGCCTAGGAGTCAATGGTTCAACTACTACTTGCCAACTTTCTCTTACATTTTAAACTTATTAAACTACCTAAAATAGCAAATGCCTGATTTATGACCCGGAGAGATAATGACCCTTTTCTACTTAGTTGGTCAAAACTATGTAAACAATATCTAACTTTTGAACAGTAAAAGCCCAATAATTCCACCGACCTAGATTATAGACTTGATAAACAATCCTATCAATTCATTAATTAAAAAGTTAATGCCCAGTCGTAAGTCACTTAAATGGCTTACTATCAATTAATTAATTAAAAATTTCAGCAACTAAAGCACTAAAATTTTCGGCAACCAAAAGATATAAATGTCTCTAATTAGAAAACAGATAATTACATAAATAATTACATAAGTAAATCACATAACGAACAAGGTAAATAAATTTGCTCCCACTAACTGTTGGTATTTGTCTAAGGTTTAAACATGCCTAAACATGGTTCAAAGATGGTTAAAGTCTAAACCAAGGTTAGAAGATTAAAATACAGCATATTAAAGGAGTGCACACATGTGTGTGCATCCATTTGGGTGTGTGTGCACACCCCTAAACAACAAAGCAATGTAGTGCGCACTGCTGTGTTAAGGGTAGCATCAGTGTGCACCTCACCGCCCCTTCACCAGCGCCTCACCGCCCAGCAAGGAAGCAGCTTGGAGAAGGGCAGCGCTGCACTGCCCCTCCACCAGCATCGCACCACCCAGAATGTGGTGCAAAGGAGCTTTGCCTAGCGCCTCACCGTCCCCAGTTCAGCGCCTAGGTGCTAGGCAAACTGATGCACACATGGACAACTTGTTTAAACCTCCTCTTAGGTTAGTGGATGCAAGGTTAAAATGCACAGTACCACTTAATATTGATGGAGGACCATGGTTAAGTGGTCATCATGATCTAAGGGTGTAGATTGACTCTCAAGATTGGACAAGAAGAAGGTGTACTATATAAGGGGTTACCTAGCTTCATTCTTAATATGATAACATTTTGATATAATTTGAGATCAATTGTAAAGAGTGACATACAAGAGAGAATTGTGTAAGAATGCAAAGACACAAACACAAGAGGGACTCATTGTAGTGAGGCTGGTTGTAAAGAGAGAGGAGTCTAGATTAGATAGAGAGCATTGTTAGTTCTTATCTTCTTCTTCCTTTCTTCTCTTCTTGGTTTCTTCAAGAACTTGAACTTCTTGAAGAGGGTTTCTATAATTGTAAAGAACCATTGATTTAGTGCAGAGAGTTTAGAGGAACTCACAGGGACGTAGGCTATTGCCGAACCTCGATAACAAATCGCTTGTCTTCTTTTCTTTCTTGTTTTCGATTGCTGTATTTCTTTCTACAAGTCATTCTAGACTTGGATGTTTGGAATATCACCACTTCGGCATCTTGTCAAGGTGATTTTCAATAGTGGTATCAGAGCTAGAGGAGATACCACAATAGTGGTATCAGAGCTTGCATAGCTGGGTATCGGAGCAAGAACAAGAAGGTTACGGAGTCAAGACTCCAAAAATCAAAGATCAACTTCTTAGGTGATTCAAGAACGGAGTAAAGATCAAGATCAGATCGTGTTCTTGAGGGTGATTCAAGAATGGTGTCAAGATCCATCTTCGATCGTGTTATTGAGGTTAAAGAAAGCATTTGTAGGTATTGCATAAATCTGGGATCTTATTCGCAAAGATGGCTTCAAATTTTGTGGTTGAGAAGTTTGATGGAAAGGAAGATTTTCCCTGTGGAAGTGGAAGATCAAGGCAGTTCTAATGCAATAGAAAGTGGACTTGGCTATTGGAGAAGATGATGTTTTTCCAAAAAGTGTCATGGAGGACTAGTGGGTTGAGATGAAGAAGATAGCTTACAGCACCATTTTCTTGCATATGTCGGATAGTGTCATAAGGGAGTGCGGAGACTCGGAAGATCCGACTGTCATATGGAAGAAACTAGATGAGTTATTTCTTACCAAAACTCTCCCTAACAAAATTTATCTTCTTAAAAGAATCTTTTCTTTTAAAATGGATCCTAGTAAAGAGTTGCAAGATAATCTTGATGTCTTTAATAAGCTAGTTCAAGATTTGAATAGCTGTAGCATTACATTTCTGGATGAACAATTGGCTGTTATCTTATTAAATTCTCTTCCTGATTGCTTTGATAATTTGATTAATGCTATTGAGTATGGAAGGGATACTTTAACAAAGGAGATTGTGATCAATGCCATAAGGGCACATGACTTCAAAGCCAAGATGAAGAAGACATCAAGTGGAGATGGGATGTTCGTAAGAGGAAGGCCAGCAACTTGGAATGGTAGTAGCAACTATGGAAACTACAGGGAGAAATCAAGAGGTAGAGGGCAAAACCATAAGAGATTTCATTCTAAGATAAGACTTGGAGGAGGAAAGAGGTGCTTCTACTGCAACAAGGAGGGCCATTTCAGAAAATATTGCAAGAAGAAGATGTGAGATAAGAGAAAAAGCCACACCAACAATAGAGAGGCTTCGGTTGCCAAGAGAGAACAACAAGATGATATTCTTGTTGTGTGCTCAAATGTGAGCAGGAGGCAAGGCAGAGAAAAGTGTATTCTGGATTCCGGGTGCACTTATCACATGTGCCCTCACAAGGAATGGTTCAAGAATTTCAACGAGATCAATAATGGAAAGGTCTTCTTGGGGAATGACAATTCTTGCCAAGTGAGAGGGATTGGAGACATCCAATGGAGGATGTTTGATGGAGTTACAAGGCTGCTGTAAAATGTGAGGTATCTTCCAGATTTGAAGAGAAATTTTATCTCATTGGGGCAGCTAGATTCCATGGGGTATACATGAAAAGTAGAGGGAGGAAAGATCAAGGTGGCCAAGGGATCTTTGGAAGTGATCAAGGCAGCAAGAAATGATGGACTCTATGAGATGATCGGAGAGACAGAAATCAATGATCAAGCGGCAAGCTTGATGGCTGAGATGGATAAGGCAGCCATTTGGCACACTTTTTTGGGACATATGAGCAAAAAGGGCCTGTAAGTTCTTAGCAAGGATGGTCTACTTGGTGGTGACAAAGTAGAGAAACTGGATTTCTGTGAGAGTTGCATTCTTGGGAAGCAACACCGGGTCAGCTTCAACACCGGAGTGCACAAATCTAAGGGGATTCTTGACTACATTCATTTGGACCTTTGGGGAGTAGCAAGAACACCAACATAGGGAGGTAACTTTTACTTTCTGTCTTTAATTGATGATTATTCAAGAAGAGTGTGGGTTTATTTGCTTAGAAATAAATCGGATGCCTTAAATAAATTTGATGTGTGGAAGAAGTTGCTAGAAACTCAAACGGGTAGGGTTATTAAGGCTTTACGAATTGATAATGGCTTAGAATTTTGCAATAAGGATTTTGATAAATTTTGTGAATTAAATTGCATTCTAAGGCATAGAACGGTTGTGAAAACACCTCAGCAAAATGGAGTTGCTGAGAGGATGAATAGAACCCTTATGGAAAAGGTAAGGTGCATGTTAATAGGATCTGGTTTACCAAAATATTTTTGGAGAGAAGCTGTGGCTACAACTGCATACTTGGTAAATAGATCACCCTCTAGAGCTTTAGAGCTCAAGACTCCCGAAGAGATGTGGAGTGGAAAACCCCCTGAGTTGGACAACCTTAGAACTTTTGGGTGTGCTGCATATGCATAACAAAAGGATGATGAGCTTAGCCCAAGATCTAGAAAATGTGTGTTTCTAGGATATGGGGAAGGGGCTAAGGAGTATAGGTTGTGGTCCTTAGAGAAAGAAGGATTGAAACTCATAATAAATAGAGATGTTATTTTTAATGAATTGTTAGTTCCCTATTTGGAGAAAACTAACCCTGCAGGGGCTAGTGAGCAAACCATTTTGGTATTTGTGGAGCATAGCATCAAGAAAGATTCAGTTCAGGTAGGGCAAAGAAGGCAAGAGGGTTCGGACCAGGTAGAACCCTTTGATGAATGTCAAGCTTAGGACACTTATGAGGAGGCTGAACTGGAGGTTGATGATGATGGGAGTCGGAAGGAGTATCAGCATACAGCAGACAGGGAAAGATAGCTGGTCGGACCACCTTTAAGATATGGGTTTACGAATGCTGTGGATATAGCAGCTCCTTAGACAGAAGAAGATATGAGTGAATAAGAGACTTACATTGATGCCATGGGATTTAAGGATTCGCCAAGATGGAAGCTAGCTATGGAGGATGAAATGGATTCTTTGAGGAAGAATAACTTCTTGGAATTGGTGCACATTCCGGGAAAACAGAGAGTTGTGGATTGTAAGTGGACTTACAAGGTCAAAGAAGGGTACTCTCTAGGAGATGAAGTCTGGAACAAGGCTAAGCTGGTGGCGAATGGGTTCACAAGAAGAAAAGACATAGATTTCATAGAAACTTTCTCACTTAGACACAAGGTGGAGAAGATGGTGAGTATCCTCATATATGTCATTGATGTGCTGTTGGTTCAGAACAGCAGGAAGAGGATGGAAAGGTTTACATCTCAACTCAGTGAGGAGTTCGAGAGGAAGGATCTCAGCCGTACACAAAAGATCCTTGGGATGTGTAGAATCCAAGAAAGGGAGGGAAACAGATTAAAGATCTCTCAAACTTCCTACAAAGAGAAGATGATATCTAAATTCTCTAGGGAAGATAGCAAACCAGTGAAGGTTCCCCTTGTTGGTCATTTCAAGTTTTCCAGCTATCAATGTTCGAGATCGGAGGCGAAGAAGAAGGAAATGGAAAAAGGCCCTTATTCTAGTGCTGTTGGTTCTGTTATGTTCACCATGGTAAGCACTAGACCTGACATTGCTCATGTAATGAGTGTTCTCAGTAGGTTTATGAGTAATTCCGGAAAGGAGCATTGGCTTGGGATGAAGTGGTTGCTAAGGTACTTGACGGGAAGCCCAGAAGTAGGGCTGGTTTATGAGAAAAGAGTCCATCTGCCTTGAGGGTTTTATGGATTCGGACTATGGAGTAGACCGGGATAAAAGGAGATCGATTAACTCCTACTTCTTCAACTTAAACAGATGTTGTATAAGTTGGAAGGCTCAGTGTCAGCCGGTGGTAGCACTCTCAACAACCGAGGCTGAGTACATAGCGGCTATGGAGGCCATTAAGGAAGCTATGTGGTGCAAAGGGTTGCCGGAAGAGTTAAAGGTACTGGAGGAGCAAGTTGTGGTGTTTTCGGATCGTCAAAGTGCATTACACTTGTGTAAGATTCCGGTGTTCCATTAGAGGACAAAGCACATGGATGTTCAGTATCATTTCATTCGGGAAAATGTGACAAAAGGATGCATTCATGTGGACAAGGTAGCCACGGAAGAAAATCCTACGGATTTAGGTACTAAAGTTCTACCTCTAAGTAAGTTCAATCATTGCCTTGGACTACTTTTGATTGGAGTAGGTTAATTGATGACTCAAGATGAGTTTGGATCCTGAAGCTCTCTGCACAATGGTTCGGGTTTAAACACTTAAACAAAGGTAGAGATTGTTGGTATTTATCTAAGGTTTAAACATGTCTAAACATGGTTCAAAGATGGTTAAAGTCTAAACCGAGGTTGGAAGATTAAAATACAGCATGTTAAAGGAGTGCACACATGTGTGTGCATCCATTTCGGTGTGTGTGTACACCCCTAAACAACAAAGCAAAGTAGTGCGCACTGCTGTGTGAAGGGCATCATTAGTGTGCGCCTCACCGTCCCTTCACCAGTGCCTCATCACCCAGCAAGAAAGCAGCTTGGAGAAGGGCAGCGCTGCACCGCCCCTCCACCAGCGCCGCACCACCCAGAATGTGGTGCAAAGGAGCTTTGCCTAGCGCCTCACTGCCCCTTGTTCAGCGCCTCACTGCCCCTTGTTCAGCGCCTAGGCGCTAGGCAAACTGATGCACACATGGACAGCTTGTTTAAACCTCCTCTTAGGTGCGTGGATGCAAGGTTAAAATGCACAGCACCACTTAGGATTGATGGAGGGCCATGGTTAAGTGGTCATCAAGATCTAAGGGTGGAGATTGACTCTCAAGATTGGACAAGAAGTAGGTGCACTATATAAGGGGTTACCTAGCTTCATTCTCAACATGATAACATTGTGATATAATTTGAGATCAATTGTAAAGAGTGACATACAAGAGAGAATTGTGTAAGAGTGCAAAGACACAAACACAAGAGGGGCTCATTGTAGTGAGTCTGGTTGTAAAGAGAGAGGAGTCTAGATTAGATAGAGAGCATTGTTAGTTCTTATCTTCTTCCTTTCTTCTGTTCTTGGTTTCTTCAAGAACTTGAGCTTCTTGAAGAGGGTTGCTATAATTGTAAAGAACCATTGATTTAGTGCAGAGACTTCAGAGGAACTCACGGGGACGTAAGCTATTGCCGAACCTCGACAACAAATCGTTTGTCTTCTTTTCTTTCTTACTTTCGATTGTTGTATTTCTTTCTACAAGTCAATCTAGACTTAGGTGTTTAGAAGATCATCACCTGGGCATCTTGTCAAGGTGATTTCCAACACTAACCTTTAGGTATATGCTTTGGTCTACCTTATTCTCCTTAAAACCAATAAAATTCACCACCTCATCAAGTTTTAGGTACCACTAATATTAGTATGCACTATTTCTAGAAGATTAAAACTACGAGTTGAGCGCTTTTCTTGGTTTTGGTTAACTTTCCCCTAATATAATCAACATAGGTCCTCTATATCCCCAAAATCAAGAGCAGGTAAAATATTATCCCTAATAAAACTTTCAACTCTCTATATAGAAATGTGACATAGGCGCCTATGCCATAAAGTAGAATATTTTTCTTTAATAAGAGGTCTTTTGAAGGCAACTGTTTCAACACGAAAATAAATATATTCATTGTTTGAAATTAAACACAATCTGTGTTTCAACTCTTATAATTTGATCCAGTCAGGATCTCAGTGGTTGTTTATTGTTTACTAAAACTAAAGACAGATTCAAGTCAAAAATGTAACACATCAGTATAAGGTTAATAACCAACATATTCCAAAACATAGAATATAAGAATATAGTTATAAACTCTTCCTGTGGGAAAATAATACAACAAATACTTAGAAACTCTACACATAAAGCATATGAAGACAATATTTCATTTTTTGAAGGAATCGTCCCCTTTTGGCAGACAAACCTTCTAAATCGACCTATCATCTTCCCATAATGTTCCATGTATTTTAACAAATTATAGCACACAACTGCCCCATTTAGGTAGGTAACTCCACGATGTAATTGAAATCATCCCGCAACATGATTGAGTGAAATCCCACGAGTATCAATAAATGTGCCACTTTGGTAGCTAACACCCACCTCAACCCATGTAATTTCTAAAAACGGGATAAACAATAATCATCTTGCAAAATGTTTTGGTGAAATCCCACAAATAACAATGAGTATGTCACTTTGGCAACTAATACCCGCATCAACCTATGAAATTTCCCAAAACCGAGTTAAACAATAAGCCCTTTACAGCCTCAAACGCATGCAAAACGACAAGCATGCATGTGACCATACAATAAGAGGTACTCTAAACAACATGTACCTCTATGAGTTACCAAACAATCCCTAGTTGCATCCTTACTACAGGTCTTGAACACAGGAAAATATATTTAAATAATTGGATCATTTATTTCTCACAACATGCATATTTTCTACTTTTTATTTTAAGCTGAGAATATAATAAATGAGACAATTAATCTAGGAGATTACCTACTGTAAACAACATATCAGCACATCAAATAATTTACTGTGAAGTAAAATTTCAAAATATATGCACAGATGTTGAGAAATAAGAAATTAATCGCACATGTTCATAAATAAATATATATTAAACCAAAAATTCCTAAAAAATATGATAATTTTTATAAAATAATAATTAATCCCAATGAGTACACAAAATGTAAATTTTATGAATAATAGAATATTAAGATCTCACAAAATCTTTTACTTCATATATTAGCATAGCATAACATTGAAATATATTTCATATGCTCAAAATTTAATTATTGCCGATAAGTGCACCAATTGAGAAAATATGTTCTAGAAAATTTAAGAAAGTTACATATTTTCATATTTTCTATACACTCCCATAAAAGTAGACTTGATTTTATTATTTGACCTAGTCAAAATTTCTTGTTATCAACAATAATAAAAATTGTTTGGGACAACCAAAAGGAAATATATTAATAAAAAGGGTAATTTCAACAACCAAATTTTCGACGCATCATTACACACTCCTCTTTAGGCAGAGAATGCAACATTCAAGTAGAATCTCTTACACGAAACCAACACATTAACGTATCTCAATTTTCGAAAAGCCTAACACTTTTGACTAGAAAGAAAATTTTGACTAAAATAAATTGTACCAAATGTTTCATGTCAACCTTTGAATTAAAAACATGCAATTACTCCCTTTGTGTAGGTGATTGAATGTAATAACCCAGATAAACGTCATGTAACAACAACATGAAATAACTCCATAAATATCAGTGAATCACTTTGGCGGTACCATCTACATCAACTGATGAAACTATTTCAAACCGAGACTAATAAAATATATTACCCAACTTGTATATATACTAAAACAACATGTATGCATTTTATCATCTCAATATGAGATAGTAAGACCTAACCTATATTATTTGATCTAGCATAATCTTCATTTTTGTTGCCTAGAATTTCACAAGCCAAATGTATTCTAAACATTTACATATTACACACGCAAAACACAACACTTCAATATTTTTTACATCAGTGTATGAATAGGTGTCGTTAGTGAAATTCTTCAAGCAAGTTGTGGTTTAGATAGGTAAATACATAAACAAGTCAGCACAAGTGAATTAACTAGCATAGAGATTTTCTGCTCATTTCAGAAAATTTGTAATGGTAGTTTTATAAGGCAATATTATTGAACTCGAAATTTTGAAGTTTAATTCAAGAACAAGTAAGTGTTCTTATATTACATTGAGAAACCACTAGAGTCAACATTTAGAGGATCTCAACTTTCCATTGAATAATATGGGAAACAAAGCAAAAGGGAGAAACATTGATACAAAAAACCCTTTATCAATGGATCAAACTACTAAAGAAGTAACCTATTTTTTTTTTTTGGGTTTTCCAAAAGAATTATATTATCATTTTCTTATCCTGATTGTTCTTCCAAAAAAAACCATATCGATAACCATTCACCTTTTGCTTGAACCGATGGTCATTAAACACAACAATAAGGTTGTTCAAAGAACCCAAAGAAACTGATAAGCTAAATGAAACCAACTATATCAGTTCAATTCAATTCAATTTTCCTTCAAGTCCTCAGTTTCTCTAATTTGGAATAATGAAAGAAAACTGATCAACATAAGTTTTTATTTTTATTATTTTTAAAATGTTATTCTCAATGATATCTTTCAAATGCCAATAATAGACTTACATAATCAAAATCAACATAGATCTCTTTCCCAGTAGATACCAATATTGAAGATACCCTGTCTTAACTTCAACTAACAATCACAACCACATGCAATGATAGTACAACTTGACTAATTATTTCTAAATTTATTTTATACTTAGTTGCATAAAATTAATAAAATTAGAACCCCTTCAAACTTTAATAGCATTCAGAAAAAAAAACAAAAAATAAAACTTGGCTAAGGTCAACAAAGTAAGAATCAAGTCAAATAAAATTGTACTAAAAGAAAGATTATGTATCATAGTACTCAAGATACTAATCCAAAATATACTTGAGCAACCAAAACCTACATTAAATCCTTACTAAACCTTTTGTTAATTTATTTAACATAAATTATTTTACTTTAGAGCTTTTGGTTTGTTGATTAATATACTGGCTTTCAAATAGTTTACTACAAACAACACCAACCTCACCACGAGGTTCATATTCTTTTAGTATTCCACATTTCCCTAAGATCTTGATTGCATCACATAAGCCAATAATTCAAATTCAAGATTTTTTGACTCAATAGTAACGTCATACTTCAAGATTCTTTGAATTTGGCAACAAAACCACTAATTCAATATTCTTTTAATTCAGCAGCAGCGCCTATAGTTCAGGATTCTTTGGATTCAACAATAAAGCTTGCAATTCAAAATTCTTTGGATTCAAGAGCAGGCTTATATAATTTTATTCTCATGAAATAATATAGTTTATCTTGAAATTAAATACAATATTTATGAATTAGGTTCTGTGAACAATAGATATAAACACATGTAAAGACTAGCTCTGATACCACAAGTTAATAATTCTAAGAATCTATTGCATGCATTGTATTACTAATTTTGATCTATTGAATATCATATACCGGATGTTGGTGACATATTATTATTCTAGTAACACTACATGGATCTCAACACACTAATGCGTGCAAGACCGTCTAGCTAGAGTTCTTCATCTCCTTACTTTTACTGTTTAATACAATGGCTTTATAATGGAGAAAACTTACCTAGGTTAAGAGAGGAGAGGGGACCTAGCTTATATTTATAATAAACTCAATGGGCCACCCATTAGGTTTGTCAAGCTCACACCACTGTCCAACCACATCTAAATCTATTAGGTGTATTTGGCCCACCCACGAGATCAAGTGGATGTCAGGCCCATAAAGTCCATCTCAAGAACCCAATCCAGTCCATTTTATAAATGCAAAGCCCCACAAACTAATGGAATCTCATCATTAATATTTAGAACATTTTATATATTCTAACGTGAACATGTGTCTTTTAACAATTCTTCACATGCTAAGACCAACTATATTAGAGCTCAATTTGTTTACTCATGGTTACTGGGTACTTAAGTAATATCATGCAAACAAACTTATTTGTTGAAGTACTTGAGAATGTTATTGTCATACTGTATTTTGGCAAATAGAGCATAAATCTGTAGTGTTTGTAGGTCGAAATTTCTTGCATAACTGGTAGTAGTTACATATTTGGGCTTATAGAACAAGTTTGATCTCTATCTGCCTGTGAGTGTTTTAACACGTCATGATGAAAGTCTCACATTCTATTCACCATTGGCTTTCTATCAACAAGATGTTCTTTATTGAATTTCTCATCTATAATTTCTGTTATAATGTTCTATGTATGAGTTATTAGTTAGTTAGCATATATTAGTGTTTATTAAAATCTTATAAAATGCAATGAAGTTTATTCACAGAAAAGGTTTTAAATTGCATTTCTAGCGTTTATTGCAAGGTTTTGTAGGCATTGGACAACAATTTCCTCCTCTATATTCTGTTATCTATAAATCAGTAGATTATTTATTTCTTTCATGATTTTTTAATAGTCTGGGCAGTCACTGTTATAATCTATGTTATGTGTTAGTTATTGTTACAAGTTTGCTTTTGAACCGTTTTGCTTTTATATCTTTATTTACCATCATTTGTAATTTATGCTTCTCAACATTTCTTTTTAGGCAGAGGTGAAATATGCCAATGGTAGCAAGGTTACTTTGTCAGTTCAATTTCTGAGAATAAACAGCTCAGCTGGTGATGGCAAAATTAGATCAATTGGGGGTGAAAAGGTAATTGCCAAAACATTGTTATCTCTGCCCTGTTATAAAGTTGGGTTTCCATGTTTACTTTTTCTTTCAATTAAAAACTTTTTTATCTGAAACTAAAGAGTTATATGATTTCTTTGATGTAGAAGTCAGCCAACATGTTTATTGGCAAATAGGAAGTTTACGTGTCCATACATGAGTACTGGGGTTTAAGTGCTACCTTATTAGGTTTGTCGTTATAGCAATTCAAAATCCACAAAAGATTCTAACTGATGACTAAAATTTCTTTGGATATGCCCTTAAATTTATTAAATACATTACCAAACCTTAGATTGGGAAAGAGTATGGTGTTTTGGTTCCCTTTTACTAGAACCATGTTTTTCTTTATTTTTTCTTCTACTCTAACTGGTTTGGTACCCTTTTATAGTAATCGAATTGTCAATTATACTGGTAGACATTTTTCCCTATCAATCATTACATTTGACAAAGATCTATGGTTTAGAGGAATAAGTTTTTGGAAGAATTAGTGAATGGAATGGATAAGATCATTAGATAGCATACAAGATTTGCATCCTGGAAGCTCAAATCTTACAGGAAGGCTCTATCAACTGGTAGTTTTGACTACCATCCTGCTTTAACTTTGGTTCCAAGAAGCATTGGTTGCGATTTATTGTGCTCTTTGAAAGTTAAATGCCTGTGATTTTCGGTATAAGAGAAGTGATTCTTGAAATTAGGATTACATTTTGAGAAATAGTGGTTGACTTTTTTTAAAAAGAGGGTGTTTTACTTCTTAAAATAATATATTAATATTGGAAGATATAAAACGACCTCCAGGTTATATTGAATCTAACTGTTAACTTGGGTATCCTTCCAAGAATTCTAATTGTTTTGGTTATATCAGAGGGGTGGAGAGGATTTATCATTAGAAAAAGAAAGTTGTCTAAATCGTTGTTTTTTCTGCTTTCTCTCAGTGGGTTTCTCTATTAATTTTAGTCTAATTCTTTCTCTTTTATGGAGAGCCAAATAGAGTCTCTGGAGCAGAGAGAGATTCACAGAGGTGCATAATTGAGAACAAATTCAAATTATATCCATTTTATTACATACATGGCAAATATTCCAAATATAAATGACATTTTTTCTATTTGATTTTTTGTTTTCAGGTAAATTAGGAGATACCTAACTGGCTTTCTTAGATGCAATTTCCTTTGGATTTGATGTAAATCACTTCTCTCCCTCTTACATTACTATTTATATACGATGCCTTTGCTTATTATTTTCTTATTCAGTTTTGGCTTCTTAATTAATAACATAAAATGATAAAAGGTTGTATTTATTGATTGTACAATTTATAATTTTCTTAAAGCACCTGTTAACTGCACTACCCATACTCAATGACAATGTGTGTTCATATGTAGTTGGGGACTGTAGGGTTCAATAGTTCAACATGTTAGCAAGTTCATTTTAAACAATGTGTTAAGTAAGATGACAAAAGTTGGCACAAAAGACACACTAAATCACATACACACACAGAGACAAAAGAGATTTTTCTTTTTTATTAGTACAAAAGAGATATTATTCCTTTAACTTATCGTTTGTGAATTACATTTGCTCATTTTTCCCCTTTTCTCCATCATAAAAAGTTTTGATAAGTCTGCCTTCTAAGTGTTTGTTTTAAATTCTCAATGGACTGGCATATTGTTGGAAATCACTTTGACAAGATGCCCAGGTGATGATCTTCCAAACACCCAAGTCTAGAATGACTTGTAAAGATTAAGAATCGGAAATAGAAACATAAATGAAAGAAAGAAAGAAAGAAAGAAGACAAGCGATTTGTTATCGAGGTTCGGTAGTAGCCTACGTCCCCGTGAGTTCACCTGAACTCTTTGCACTAATCAATGGTTCTTTTACAATCACAGCAACCCCTCTCCAAGAAGCCTAAGTTCTTGAAGAAACAAAGACGAAGAAGAAACAGAAAGTGATAAGAACTAACCTTGGAATTTTCCCAAGAAAATTCCTTTTACAAGCCCTTCAATCCCCTTTCTATTCTACTCAGTCTTCTAAACAACCAGCCTTACAAATGAGTCTCTCCTGTTATGTGTCTTTGCACTCTTTACAATTCTCTCACTTTTGATCACAAGTTATGTCACATTGTTGATGAGAATGAAGCCAGGTGACCTTTTATATAGTGCACCAACTTCTTGTCCAATCTTGAGGGTTAATATCCACCCTTAGATCTAGATGAACAATCAATCATAGCTTTTGATCATTCTTTCGTCAAGCTGTGCATTTTGGACATGTCTCACGAACCATGGAAGAGGTTTACACATGTGTGCATCAGTGTGCCTGGCGCCGCGGCCTAGAACAGGGGGCGTTGTGGTCTAGAGCAGAGCATACACTCCTTAGCTTCTGGGTGCCGCGGCCTTGGGGAGGGGGCGCCGCAGCCTAGCCTTCCTCGAGCACCTTCCACTTTCTAGGCGCCGTGGCCTGGGAAGAGCAGGGTCGCAGCCTAACCTGATGCACACACTTTTTTTAGCTTTGTGCTGAGGCACACTCCTAGTGTGCTGAGGCTTCAAGGACTTCATGCTTGACCTCTTCCAACCTTGTTCAAACCTTAGACAAATACCAACAATCTCTAACTTTGTCTAAGTATTTAAACCTGAACCATTGTACAGAGAACTCAGGATCCAAACTTATCTTAAGTCATCAATCAACCGACTCCAATCCTACGTAGTCCAAGGCAATGATTGAACTTACTTAGGGGTAGAACCTTGGTGCCTAAATTTGCAGGATTTTCCTCCGTGGCTACCTTGTCCACATGAATGCATCCTTCTGTAACATTTTCTCAAATGAAATGATACCAAACATCCATGTGCTTTGTCCTCTCATGGAACACCGGATTCTTACACAAGTGCAATGCACTTTGACTATCCGAAAACACCACCACCTGCTCTTTCAGGACCTTCAACTCTTCCAACAATCCTTTGCACCACATAGCCTCCTTAATGGCTTCCGTTGCCGCTATGTACTCAGCCTCAGTTGTTAAGAGTGCTACCATAGGCTGTAACTGAGCCTTCCAACTTACACAACATCCATTTAAGTTGAAGAAGTAGGAGGTAATCGATCTTCTTTTATCCCGGTTTGCTCCATAGTCAGAATCCGCATAACCCACAAGACAGATGGACTTACCCCTCTTCTCATAAATCAGCCCCACTTCTAGGCTTCCCTTCAAGTACCTCAGCAACCACTTCATCCCAAGCCAATGCTCCTTTCCAGGATTACTCATAAACCTACTGAGAACACTTATTGCATGAGCAATATCAGGTCTAGTGCTTACCATGGTGAACATTACAGAACCAACCGCACTAGAGTAGGGACCTTTTCCATTTCTTTCTTCTCCACCTCTGATCTTGGACATTGATCGCTGGAGAACTTGAAATGACCAGCAAGGGGAACCTTCACTGGTTTGCTATCTTCTATAGAGAACTTAGATATCGTCTTCTCTATGTAGAAGGTTTGAGAGATCTTCAATCTGTTTCTCTCCCTCTCCCAGATGATACACATCCTAAGGATCTTCTATGCATGGCCAAGATCCTTCATCTCAAACTCCTCACTGAGTTGAGACTTCAATTTTCCTATCCTCTCAATGCTGCTCCCAACCAGCAACATATCATCAACATAGATTAGGATGATCACCACTTCCTCCACCTTGTGCCCCTTATAATACAAGCATGAATCATAGTAGCTCCTCATGAAACCCAAGCTGGTTACAAAGGAATTAAACCTCTTATTCCATTGCCGAGGTGATTGCTTTATGCCATAGAGAGATTTCTTCAATTTGCACACCAACTCTCCCTTCCTTCATTCCTAATAGCCTTCGGGTTGCCTCATGTAGATGGTCTCATCAAGCCCTCCATGTGAGAGCGCTATCTTCACATCCATTTGCTCGATTTCCCAATCAAGTTGGACCACCATCGCCAATACTATTCGTATCTTCTTGTACTTCACAACCGGTGAGAAGATTTTGGTGAAATCTATGCCTTCTTTTTGTGTGAACCCCTTCACCACCAGCCTAGCTTTATACCGGACTTCATCTCCTGGAGTATTCCCTTCTTTGATCTTGTAGATCCATCTGCAATCCACAACTCTCTGTTTTTCTAGTTTGGGCACCAATTCCCAAGAGTTGTTCTTCCTCAAAGAATCTATTTCTTCCTCCATAGCTAGCTGCCACTTTAACGAATCCTTACACTCCATGGCTTCCATGTAGGTTTCTAGTTCAACCATTCCTCCCTCTGTCCAAGGAGCTGCTACATTAGCATCCGCAAACCCATATCTTAAAGGTGGCTTGACCACCCTCCTTCCCCGGTCCCTTGTGAGCTGGTAGTCATTCTGAGTTGCTGCATTAATCTCTTCTAGTTCAGCCTCCTATTAAGTACCCTGAGCTTGGCCTTCATCAATGGGCTCTACCTGGTTTGAACCCTCTTGCCTTCTTTGCTCTACCTGAACCGAATTCTCCTTGATGCGATGCTCCACAAATTTCGGACTGGTTTGCTCACTAGCCTCTGTAGGGTTAGTTTTCTCTAAGTATGGAAATAACAATTCATTAAAAATAACATCCCTACTTATAATGAGTTTCATTCCTTTTGGTTCTAAGGATCACAACCTATATCCCTTAACCCCATCACTATACCCTAGAAACACACATTTTCTAGACCTTGGGTTAAGTTTATCATCCTTTTGATGTGCAAATGCAGTACACCCAAAAGTCCTAAGGTTGCTCAACTAAGGGGGTTTTCCACTCCACATCTCCATGGGAGTCTTGAGCTCTAAAGCTTTATAGGGTGATCTATTTACCAAGTATGCAGTAGCAGACAAAGCTTCCCCCCAAAAATATTTTGGTAAACCAGATCCTATTAACATGCACCTAACTTTTTCCATAAGGGTTCTATTCATCCTCTCGGTAACTCCATTTTGCTGAGGGGTTTTCACAACCGTTCTATGTCTTAGAATGCCATTTAATTCACAGAATTTATCAAAATCCTTATTAAAAAATTCTAAGCGATTATCAGTTCTTAACACCTTAACTATCCTACCCATTTGAGTCTCCAGCAAATTTTTCCACACAACAAATTTATTCAAAGCATCTGATTTATTTTTAAGAAAATAAACCCAAACCTTTCTTGAATAATCATCAATTAAAGATAGAAAGTAAAAGTTACCTCCCCGTGTTGGTGTCTTTGCTGGTCCCCAAAGGTCCGCATGAATGTAGTCAAGAATGCCCATAGACTTGTGCACTCTGGTGTTGCTTCCCAAGAATGCAACACTCGCAGAAAGCAATTTTCTCTACTTTTGATAAACCGTTTATCTAGGTCATCAACAAACCCTGCAGAAGATTATAGTAAAGTGATTAGTAGGGTATCGTTATTGGCCAGGGATTGTGGGTACTCCTATACTAAAGAGTCATAAAAAAAAAGAATTTGATTGGTTGGTTTAATTAGCAGTTTATAAACAAATATAAATCTTCATCTATTAACATATTGCACAAAATTAGGGGGTTTTCATGATCTGATATATTTTTTTTGAACTATACTAAGGAAATTTAATAATAATTATTTACAATTGATCATTTTCTCTCACAACTCATAAATCAAATTTATTAAATAACTAATCAAATTGGTTCAATGTAGACAATGAATTCATGCCTCAATCACATATCAGAATTGAATCAAAGTGCAAGCCTAAAGAGATCATGCATTTTATAAATTCCTTCTTAGATAATCCCTAAGCTTAGGAAAAGTCCATCAACTAGTTATTTTATTTAAGCAATCAAGTTAATACTCAACGCATCCTTACAATTACTTAAACAAATCATTAAGATCAAAAGGAATTATGACTCAATAACTTGTTCCTTATTCCTATGAAAAAATCCATGGATAAATAACATGCAATTCCCAGAACATTGGCTATTGTTCATAGCTTTTACCACTTTAAATCGTACTCCAGATCAATTAGGTGATCAAAAGTGCGATTATGGCTTCAATGATTTGCAAAATCAAAGTCGTAGCTTTTTCCACTTTAAATCGTACTCCAGATCAATTAGGTGATTGAAAGTGCGATTATGGATAAAGAACTGAAAATTCAACATTGATAAAGAATATACAATTTCTAGAACATTGGCTATTGTTCATAGATTTTGCCACTTTAAATTGTACTCCAAATCAATTAGGTGATCGAAAGTGCGATTATTGGCTTCAATGATTTGCAATATCAAAGTTTTCAATATAACAGAACTGAAAATTCAACCTATGTAATAGAGATCATGAATTCATATATCGACATATCATGAACAATTCAAAATCATAAAATAATAAATCTAAACATTAACCAACTCATTGAATTAACAATAAACTCCAACATAAGAATCAAACTCAATATTCTTTAATCTAATAGAAACCAAGTCTGAAACAATTAAAAAGAATAACTGTAAGGGTTACACTTCTTTAACACACTCAAGGAAGCTTAAGATGTTAATGGTGATGATCCTCATGGCTATGGCTGATCGAAGAAGGAGAACACAATCTGGAGAAGTCCTTATATGCTCACAATTGGAGATTGAAATGTGGAGTATTTCAGCCTCTTGCTTCTTGAGTTGGGGTAGAGAGCTCTCCGAAAAGATGATGAGAAAAAGATCCCCTCAAAAAGGTTTTCGACTTTGTATATATAGAAGAGAAACTAGGGTTGCGGCTATGCACATGTGGAAGGACAATTGAGGTGGCTGGCTAGGCTTGTTTAGAATGTAAATTAGGGTTGCAGCTAGGCTTAATTTGGAGAGAATTTTGGGTGGCCAGCTGGGCTTTAATTAGAAGAAAAATAATAGGTGGCCGGCTTGTGCAAAATTAGGAGAGAAATTAGGGTTTTGGGCTGTGCACGATGAGAAATAAAATTAAGTTGCTGGGTTATGCAAAATTAGGAGAGAAATTAGGGTTTTGGGCTGTGCACAATTGGAAATAAAAAATAGGGTTTCGGTTGGGCTTATTTAGAAGGTAAATTAATGACATGGGTATGTCCAACCTAACATGGGCCTGCCCAACAAAAATCACATAATAATTTTGTCAACTAAGCAAGGTGCAAGGTCTAAGCCCAAAGTGGAAGAAAATTCGGATGCAACAGCCTACTAGGTTTAGGCCCACCATAACAGGCTCAAACAATATCCTTTTTGAGACTTTCTTAGGTCCAAATTAAAGTTCAAAATTTCATCTTTCCAACCCAACAAGTTTCAGCCCATTTAGAGATGCATGCAAGCAGATATGACTATTTTAAGTCTGGTCGTTGGGTCCTCCCGAAATTCCAAGGTGAAAATTCCCTACAAAGAAATCAGAAAATAATAAATAAAGAAATTTTCCATAATTAGAAAAGGAAAGATATCAAAAAGGCAAGTTTCCAAATTATGAAAGTTTCTTAGAATGAGAAGACTATTTTCTTGATCCACTTAGATTTCCTAAAATAATTAGGAAAACTCATTTTTGCACCTTCTTTTGCCATTCCCACGTTCACAAGCTCTCTAAACACTAAGAATAGAAACTAAGCTCAAAATAATAAAATTAAGAGAATTACAAAGTCAAATAGGGTAGAAAAGGTATTAAAAACATCACACAAAGTGTTTCTATCAAATTCCCTCACACTTAGCATTTGCTAGTCCCTTAGCAAAATAAAACAGTATGTAACCTAGTTGAACCTCAAGGGAAACGGCCGAAACTAACTAAATGACACCACAATGACATAACACAAATTAAATGACTCTAATCCTTCCAACATACATCTCAAAGATCCTTTAGGCAATATGGCGTAATAAAGTAGGGAGAGCACATGTTTACCTCAAAAATAAGCCACAGAGTTCTTAAGATTATATAGCATTTGTACTTTGAGTGTATGTGTGAATAATTAGTCAAGTATAAGTGTAATATGCCACCCTCGAGTTAATGCACAAATAGTATCAAATTTTACTTCTCACAATGCATCACTCTGGTTTTCACTCATTTAAATGTGGTGCTAGCTATACTAATCACTTAATCACCTGTGAAAATAGTTTAAACCATAGGCTTGCTTGTGCACCCACTCTCCACATCAAAAAACTGAACATCAAAGGATCAGGAGGTCTTTGAAAAGATTGTAATGGGGCTAAGAGGTCATGGTTTCATAAGAAAGAAAAGAAAGGATATCACAAAATTTCCTCATAACTAGAAAGCATTCAAAAAGGTCATAAATAGATCATCATTATTAAGTACAACGTTTCCATCACTCTAGGGCAGATTTCATCACTTTGGCTTTTAACTTACTTTAAAGACTCATAATGCTCCCAATTCTTTAGAACTTGTATTCTTTGAATCACAACACTTCTTTTCATGTCCTTACTACTCCTTTTATCTCGTTTTTTTTTTTTTTTTTTGTTGAATTCTCAACCACCTTAGAACCATATGAAATTCCCCTATACTTATGCTTTTCCACCATCTCCTCATTACAAATCAACATAAACAAGATCCAAGTTCACTAGTTCCAAGGAAAAAGGGTAGGTATAGTGTTTAAGTTCATAAGGGTAAGTGAATGTAGGTTAATGAAGAAAATAGGCTAATTCAGGCTCAAAAGGCTATCTAGGGGTCAAATCATGATCAAGACAAAGGCCATTTAGTCATGGTGGTAAAATAATAATTTGCATCCGTCTTCTCCAACTCTGAACATGCTGTCTCAAGTGGTTTAAAAGCAAGTTCTAGAAAACATTATATTCACAAGATGCTCTCAGAAGAAGATTTGAATTGATATGCATAATGAATCAATTACAAGGCTCGAAAAACTCACAAAAATTGCGGGATTATGCAAGTATCATTCAATATGTTTCCTGGCTTCACTCTAAGACAACAGATTACTCAAATCAAGGCTAATGTGCATCAAAATTTCCAAGTATGACTACAATATAAGCAAATTAACTCCATTTCTTGTTTTATCTTTAAAAGTATGCTCAAACTCTTTTAAAAACCATCTATTTAAAGAATTAGTTTCATCATTGAGTTGGAAGGGGTCCTAAAAAAAAAGAATCAACAACGATATGACTCAAAAAGATGTAAATCCCTCCCCCACACTTAAATCCTACATTGCCCTCAATGTATATCAGAATAAGTATGTAATATAGAATATAAACATGGGCAAGGTATTACGAAAATCACACAAAATAAATAACATATAAAGATCAACCAAAGTAAATGGAAGAGAGAAAGAGAATGCAAATCTGTGTTGATGGCTCCTCTACAGCTTCGGTTGAATTGGGTTGGCTCCCAAGTAGTGCTTTAATGTTTACAGTCTTTCAGCCTAGATTTTGTACCTTATTTTTAGTCCTTTGTGAGTGGCGCCTCTAGGAGGGGTACATCCTCCATAGTGTGCTCCCCAAAAGCCTCATTGTAAAGCTTCAAGCGATGGCCATTCACCTTGAATTCATTTCTAGTTTTGTCACTTTTTATCTGCACACCACCATAAGGAAAAATATTAGTGACAATGAAGGGACCAACCCATCTAGAATGTAACTTACCTGGAAAAAGTTTAAGTCTCGAATGGAAGAGAAGAAATTTTTGGCCCACAACAAAGGCCTTGCCACGGATCATCTTATCATGAAAAGCTCTAGTTTTCTCCTTGTAGATCCATGCACTATCATATGCCTCGTTTCTGATTTCCTGAAGTTCATTTAGTTGGAGTTTTCTATGTAAACCAGCCTCATCAATGTCCATGTTAAAAGACTTAACAACCCCATCAATATATAAATTAAAGTTTGAAATACAAATAATAATGAGCTTCCCTTCATACAAACGTTATAAATGGTTTTAAGGAAGTCACATGCTAAAATTGCAATCAAGTAAAACACAAGGTATATTACATGCAAATTTTACAAGTAAGGAAAATATTAACAAGTTAAATGACACTAAAATATATGGATTTTGCAATCCCCGACAACGGTGCCATTTGATAAACCGTTTATCTAGGTCATCAACAAACCCTGCAGAAGATTGTAATAAAGTGATTAGTAGGGTATTGTTATTGGCCGGGGATTGCAGGTACTCGTATACTAAAGAGTCATAAAAAAATGAATTTGATTGGTTGGTTTAATTAGCAGTTTATAAACAAATATAAATCTTCATCGATTAATATATTGCACAAAATTAGAGGGGTTTTCATGATCTGATTTTTTTTTTTGAATTATACTAAGGAAATTTAATAATAATTATTTACAATTGATCATTTTCTCTCACAATTCAGAAAATCAAATTTATTAAATAACTAATCAAATTAGTTCAATGTAGACAATGAATTCATGCCTCAATCACATATCAGAATTGAATCAAAGTGCAAGCCTAAAGAGATCATGCATTTTATAAATTCCTTCTTAAATAATCCCTAAGCTTAGGAAAATTCCATCAGCTAGTTATTTTGTTTTAGCAATCAAGTTAATACTCAGCGCATCCTTACAATTACTTAAATAAATCATTAAGATAAAAAGGAATTATGACTCAATAACTTGTTCCTTATTCCTATGAAAAAGTCCATGGATAAAGAACACACAATTCCCAGAACATTGGCTATTGTTCATAGCTTTTACCACTTTAAATCGTACTCCGGATCAATTAGGTGATCAAAAGTGCGATTATGGCTTCAATTATTTACAAAATCAAAGTCATAGCTTTTGCCACTTTAAATCGTACTCCAGATCAATTAAGTGATCGAAAGTGCGATTATGGATAAAGAACTTAAAATTCAACACGGATAAAGAACATGCAATTTCCAAAACATTGGCTATTGTTCATAGCTTTCGCCACTTTAAATCGTACTCCGGATCAATTAGGTGATCGAAAGTGCAATTATTGGCTTCAATGATTTACAATATCAAAGTTTTGAATATAACAGAACTGAAAATTCAACCTATGTAATAGAGATCATGAATTCATATATCTACATATCATGAACAATTCGAAATCATAAAACAATAAATCTGAAAATTAACCAACTCATTGAATTAACAATAAACTCCAACATAAGAATCAAACTCAATATTCTTTAATCTAATAGCAACCAAGTCTGAAACAATTAAAAAGAATAATCGTAAGGGTTATACTTATTTAACACACTCAGCAAGCTTGAGATGTTAATGGTGATGATCCTCATAGCTATGGCTGATCGATGAAGGAGAACACAATCTGGAGAAGTCCTTCTGTGCTCACAATTGGAGATGGAAAGGTGAAGTGTTTTGGCTCTTACTTTTTGAGTTGGAGTAGAGAGCTCTCCAAAAAGATGATGAGAAAAAGATCCCCTCAAAAGGGTTTTTGGCTTTGTATATATAGAAGAGAAACTAGGGTTGCGGCTGTGCACATGTGGAAGGACAATTGAGGTGGCTGGCTTGGCTTGTTGAGAATGAAAATTAGGGTTGCAGTTGGGCTTAAATTGGAGAGAATTTTGGGTGGCTTGCTGGGCTTTAATTAGAAGGAAAATAATAGGTGGCCAGCTTGTGCAAAATTAGGAGAGAAATTAGGGTTTTTGGCTGTGCACAATGAGAAATAAAAATAGGTAGTTGGGTTGTGCAAAATTAGGAGAGAAATTAGGGTTTTGGGCTGTGCACAATTTGAAATAAAAAATAGGGTTTCGGTTGGGCTTATTTAGAAGGTAAATTAATGACATGGGTATGTCCAACCTAACATTGGCCTACCCAAAAAAATCACATAATACTTTTGTCAACTAAGCAATGTGCAAGCCCAAAGTGGAAGAAAATTCGGATGCAACAGCCTACTAGGTTTAGGCCTATCATAATAGGCTCAAACAATATCCTTTTTGAGACTTCCTTAGGTCCAAATTGAAGTTCAAAACGTCATCTTTCCAATCCAACAAGTTTCAGCTCATTTGGAGATGCATACAAGAAGATATGACCATTTTAAGTCTGGTCGTTGGGTCTTCTCGAAATTCCAAAGTGGAAATTCCCTATGAAGAAATCAAAAAATAATAAATAAGGAAAGTTTCCATAATTAGAAAAGGAAAGATATCAAAAAGGCAAGTTTCCAAATTAGGAAAGTTTCGTAGAATGATAAGATTATTTTCTTGATCCACTTAGATTTCCTAAAGTAACTAGGAAAACTCATTTTTGCATATTCTTTTGCCATTCCCACATTCACAAGCTCTCTAAACACTAAGAATAGAAACTAAGCTCAAAATAATAAAATTAAGAGAATTACAAAGCCAAGTAGGGTAGGAAAGGTATTAAAAACATCACATAAAGTGTTTCTATCAACTTTATCACCACCAAGTAGACCATCCTTGCTGAGAAATTACAGGCCCTTTTCGCTCATATGTCCCAAGCGAGTATGCCAAAGAGCTGCCCTTTCCATCTCAGCCATCAAGCTTACTGCTTGATCCTTGATTTCTGTGTCTCCAATCATCTCATAGAGACCATCCTTCATTGCTACTTTGATCATTACCAAAGATCCCTTGGTTACCTTGATATTTCCTCCCTTTGCTTTGTATGTGTACCCCATGGAATCTAGCTGCCCTAATGAGATCACATTTCTTCTTAACTCCGGAAAATATCTCACATTGCGTAGCAACCTTGTGACTCCATCAAACATCCTTAACTGGATGTCTCCTATCCCCCTCACTTGGTAAGAAGTTTCATTCCCCAGGAAAACCTTTCCATCATTAGTTTCCTTGAAATTCTTGAACCAATCCCGGTGAGGGCACATGTGATGAGTGCATGATGAGAGTCGTAAAATGCATCTTAAACTGTGCTTATTTGTTAGAATGTTAAGGTTGATCTAGGGTTTTATTACTCGTTTTTGCCTTAATAATTCGAAAGTATCCTTTTTGGATCATTGACTTAATTCGATGCATTTTCAGGTGTTTTGACTCCAGAAGAGATCATAAAGAAATCCATGTTTAAAGCTCCAAAAGATCTCGAGCATCGGTATTTGTATTTATCCAAGGTTTAGAAATATCCAAACATGATTCAACGATGATTAAAGTCTAAACCAAAAGCTGGAGTAACAAAGTACAATGAGTTAAAAGACTGCACACAAGTGTGTGCATCACTTTGGAGCAAGGTGAGGGTGTGCACTTTGCATACAAGCAGAATGGAGTGTGCGCACAAGCAGTCCAGCGCCGCACCCCTAGCCCATCAGGGCCGCACCCCTCGCCAATAGCGTCGCGCCCCTCGCCAACAGTGCTGCAGCCTTCACTTTCCAGCACCTAGGCGCACACTTGGACAACTGCGCGCACATGCTGCTGGACCCACCTTCACTTTTCAGCGCCCAGGCGCACACTCAGACAAAGCCAACTGCATGCACATGCTGCTGGACCCACCTTCACGTTCAAGTCTTCACTTTCTAGCGCCCAGGCGCATGTTCAGACAAAGCCAGCAGCGTGCACATGCTGCTGGACCCACCTTCACGTTCAAGCCTTCACTTTCCAGCGCTTAGGTGCACGCTCAGACAAAGCCAGCTGTGCGCACATGCTTCTGGACTCAAATTAAGGCTGTGCAAAGACAGCTCTCCCTTGTGGGCTAGAAATATATGCTTAAGGTTTGTAGCTGGGGGGCTAGCTCGGAGAAAAAAAAGACAGTTTTTGGTAGATACAAATTAGAGAAGTTTTTAGCATTCTGTTCAAGTTTTCTTTGGTTAGAAATCAAGGAGAGAACATCCACATTTTTCTTCCACCTTGAGCTCCATGGCCAAGAAATCAAGGGAAGAACATCTATATTGTTTTTCCACCTTGAGTTTCATGGCCAACTAATCATCAAACAAGGGAAAGGGATGAATCGTTAGGGTTTTATTGTTCCTTATTTCCTGTTCTTGATTCATTTGTATGGACTTATTGTTAAAACATTGTCTATGATTTACTCTTTGATTAATTAAGAATGATTTGAGTTCATGTGATAGCTGCATTCTATATTCTTCTTCTTTTAGTTTCTCTCAATCTGGTGATTGCATCCTTCTACTCCACATAAGTCTAGTCAAGTATTATGTCAAGTTATTTGGATGTAATTGATTTCGGCATATTTATCTTATAGATCGGCCATTACTGTGATATCATTATTGCAATATATTATCATTTCTTGCTAATCTATAAGATAAATCATGTGTGCTTGAATTGAAATCAAAGAGTAATTTGTAGCAATTATATTAGAGCTATAAATGTGCTTGATTGAATACTTTCCAATTGCTTGTTTAGGATGTGAAACTTGCAATCGAGATAAAAATTTGAATCAAGAGTTGAAATAGGGAACGAACTTAAGGAGGATTCCCGAAACCTTGTTATTTCTTATTTATATTCTTCGTTATATTCGCACAACTCTTTTACACAATATTGCGTTATCAAAACTCATATTCTCTCATCTAATGATTATCGTTAGTGTTAAAGTTTACACCTTCTTTCGTAATTAACTTGTTTCCCTGTGGAATCGACACCCCAAAGTTATACTACAATAACCGTGTTATACTTTGGGCGTAATCAAATTTTGGCGCTGTTGCCGGGGAAATGCGCTTAAGTACAAGGAAGCTTGTCAACTTTGAGTAAAAAAAAAAAAAGTCGTAAATATTTTTCTTTTCAGCACTTTGTAAATACCGTAATATTGTTCTTTTACTTTTATTTTCTAATTTTCTTTTATTATTCTGTTTTATTTATTTGTTTATTATTTTCTTAATTTGTTTATTATTCTGTTTTATTTATCTGTTTATTTATTTAATTATTTATTATTCTGTTTTATTTATTTATTTAATTATTTATTATTCTGTTTTACATATTTTATTTCCCCTCTAAATTAATTGGTGCATGCTTAAACCGAGAGATTCGCGAGGTCGATTCATTAGAAGACCCGAATTAGAGTCACCCTCTCCTTCCACGTCCGTTAGTGAAACCTCGCCTGGATTATACCATAGTGCTCCCCCATCCGAAAATTTAGAGGATTTTGATAACATGGCCGACAATCATAATGAAAATGTTGCTAGGACACTTAAAGACTATTTGCACCCTAGCTGAACGGCCACACCCTCTTGTATCATGTTCCCCCCTAATGCCCCACAAGCTAAGTTTAAGCCGGGCATGATACAATTGCTACCAACTTTCCATGGGTTTGAGAATGAAAGCCCCTACATCCACATTAGGGAATTCGAGGAAGTAGTAGCAACCTTTAAAAATAGGGCTGATATGGTGGACACTGTCAGACTCCGGTTTTTCCCTTTTTCACTTAAGGAAAAAGCCAAGACTTGGTTATACTCGTTAAGGCCTAGGTCTATTGGTAGTTGGGATGAGATGACCCGAGTTTTCTTCCAAAAACACTTCCCAACCCATAAGACCAACAACCTTAAGAGACAAATCTCAAACTTTGCACAAAAGGAGAGTGAAACCTTATATCAAGTTTGGGAACGTTTCAAGGACTTTTTAAATTCTTGTCCACACCATGGGTATGAAAGTTGGCAGGTAGTCAGCTATATCTATAATGGACTCCTAAGTAGGGAGAGGCAATTCATAGAAATGATGTGTAATGGGGATTTTCTTCAAAAAGATCCCGATCAAGCCATAGATTTCCTAGATGACCTATCAGAAAAAGCCCACACTTAGACAGGACCGAGTGCCATGGAAAGTACTAGGAGAAATTAACCTGCTAGAATCTACCAACTTAAGCAAGAGGATAGTGTTAAAGCCCGGTTAGAGGCTCTAACTAAGGAAATTGAAGCCTTAAAAACCAAGGATATTAGAGCCCCCGAACCGGTTGCTAGGGTAGAGTCCCATGAACCCTGTTTTATGTGTAATGGGGTAGATCATGTACCAAAGGATTGTCTATCTTATTTGGAGATAAAGGGAGAGTGTAACTCCTTGGGTATACCCTTTAGGAAACCATACTCACCCTACTCTAACACTTACAATCCCGGTTGGAAGAATCACCCTAATTTTAGTTGAAAATATGATGTACAACCTCCTACCCAATCTAACCCCCATTGGAGATCTGATATATAACCTCATCCCCACTCTAGTACCCATTGGAGACCGGAAGCAACTTCATCTAGTGCACCACAACAATTTTTACCTTTGGAAGATGCTTTTAAGTCATTTTTGCAGGTACATGCCAAGAGTGCAGAAGAACAAGTCAAGATAAATCAACAGTTGCTAGAGGAGCAAAAGGGGATCAAAGAGGAGCAAAAGAAGATAAAAAGTCAACTCACCAAGTTGACTAGTTTCTTGACAATTCAAGAGCAAGGTCAGTTCCCTTCGCAACCGCAACAAAATCCACGGGGACAACATATGGCACAAACCTCCGATCCTGAAAATCATAATGTTAAAGAGGTTAATGCCATGATCACCCACAGTGGTAAGAAACTAGATGGACCCACTCTATCACCAAATCTGAGTCGCAACGCCATGAGCAACAAGGATGAAGCTCCCAAGGAACAAGATGCTCATATCGACCCTTCACCGGTGCCTTTCCCTCAGGCACTCCTTAAGCCTAAGGAGAGGAATTCAGCATGTTAAAATTAACCTCCCTCTTCTTCATGTCATAAAACAGGTTCCCAACTATGCTAAAGTCATCAAGGATCTGTGCACACTGAAAAGGAGGCACCATGTGAAGAAGACCGCATTCTTAACGGAGCAAGAAAGTGCAGTAATTGATAGCATGACACCGCCCAAATATAAAGATCCGGGCTGTCCAACGGTGGCTTGCCAAATTGGAAACAAATCTTGTGGGCAAGCATTGTTAGATTTAGGGGCTAGTGTGAACCTCATGCCATACTCCATCAACTTGCAGCTCGGTCTAGGTGAGATCAAACCAACCTCTGTGGTACTCTAATTAGCAGATCGATCGGTAAGAAAACTAAGAGGTATAGTAGAAGATGTTTTATTGCAAATTGACAAATTCTGTTATCCTGTTGACTTCTTGGTTTTAGATACCATCTCTATTGTGAATACGGAGTAAAAAATTCTTTTGATACTTGGAAGACCATTCCTTGCCACCGCCAATGTCCTCATTAATTATAGGAATGGCCTAATGACATTATCGTTTGGAAATATGACTCTGGAAGTAAATGTTTTTCGAATGTCAAGGCAACCACATGAGGAGGATGAGTGTTTTGACACTTACATGATTGATGAGCTTATTTTGGAGGATGAATATATTAAGGACAATTCTAACTCTTTGGAATTCCTTCTTAATAATTTTGATTTTAATGATTCTTCTATATATCCCCATGCCGTTAATGTTGTTGATATTTCTGATAAACCACAGGGATTTATGAAGAAATCATGGCAGCCATGCTTTTAGGAGTTTCCTAGAGAAAGGGAGGCACCCAAACCCTCTTCCGAGAAGGCACCAACGCTCAATTTAGCCCCGCTTCCCAAAGGACTCAAGCATGTTTTCTAAGGCCCAGGTGATACCTTTCCGGTCATTATTTCCTCTAAACTTAATGATATACAATGTGATCAAATGCTGAATTTGTTGAGAGAACATAAATCTGCATTAGGTTGGACCATGGCTGACATTAAGGGTGTAAGCCCCTTAATTTATTCCCATAGGATTTACTTAGAAGAAGGATCTAACCCCCGTAGAGATCCACAAAGAAGATTAAACCCAACTATGAAAGAGGTAGTTAAGAAAGAAGTCTTAAAGCTGTTGGATGCGGGAATTATATATCTGATATCAGATAGTAAGTGGGTTAGTCCAACCCAAGTAGTTCCTAAGAAAGCTGGGGTTACTTTGGTAGAAAATGAGAAGGGAGTACTAGTACCAACTAAGGTAGTGACCGTGTGCAAATGTGCATAGACTATTGGAAACTTAATTCAGCTACTCGGAAAGATCATTTTCCTCTTCCATTCATAGATCAAATTTTGGAACAGGTGGCTGGCCATCCTTTCTACTATTTTTTGGATGGGTATTCGGGATACTACCAAATAGGGATTGCCCTAGAGGATCAAGAGAAGACCACTTTTACTTGTCCTTTTGGTACTTTTGCTTTTCGAAGGATGCCTTTTGGGTTATGTAATGCACCAGCTACTTTTCAAAGATGCATGATGAGTATTTTCAGTGACATGGTTGAAAAATGTGTGGAAGTGTATATGGATGATTTAACTGTGTTTGGAACTTCTTTTGATTCATGTTTATCTAATTTGAAAAATGTTTTGTGCAGGTGTGAAGAAAAAGGACTCGTGCTTAATTGGGAGAAATGCCATTTTATGGTATCTTCTGGAATAGTCTTGGGCCACATAGTTTCTGAAAAAGGGATAGAAGTAGATAAAGCAAAAATTGAATTGACCTATAAACTCCCCACTCTTAAGAATATTAAAGATGTGAGGTCTCTCTTAGGTCATGCTGGGTTCTATAGAAGGTTTATTCAAAATTTTAGCGCCATCTCTAGACCTCTATGTAGCCTTTTGACGAAGGATACTGAGTTTAAATGGAGCCTTGAATGTGAACAAGCCTTAAGGACATTGATTTCTAAGCTTACAACCGCCCCTATTATGCAATCACTAGATTTTACTTTGCCTTTTGAAATTATGTGTGATGCTAGTGACTATGCTGTAGGGGCTGTTTTAGGACAACAAAAGGAGGGAAAACCATTTGCTGTCTATTATGCTAGTAGAACATTGAATCATTCTCAAATGATGTATACCACAACCGAGAAAGAATTACTAGCTGTATTATTCGCATTGGATAAATTTCAATCTTATTTGATTGGTTCACCTATCATGATATTCACAGATCACTCCGCCCTTAAATTTCTTTTTTCAAAAACGGATGCTAAGGCCTGTTTGATACGTTGGATTCTGCTTTTGCAGGAATTTGACTTGACCATCAAAGACAAGAAGGGGGTGGAAAATGTTGTGGCGGACCATTTATCTCGCTTGGAATTCAAAAGTGAAACTGACCTCGTGCCCATTGGGGAGGCCTTTCCGGATGAAAACTTATTTGCTGTTCTTGGTCACACACAATGGTATGCCGACATTGCCAACTACTTGGTGTCCCGACAAGTTCCATCTACATAAAGTGCACAAGACAAGCGTAAGTTTTTGGCTGAGGTAAAGAAATTCTATTGGAATGATCCTTATTTGTTTAAATATTGCCCTAATCAGATAATAAGGAGACGTATTCCAGATATGGAAGTTAACAGTGTGTTAACCTTTTGTCATACATATGCTTGTGGTGGCCATTTTTCTATCAAAAAGACAGCCGCAAAAATTCTGCAATGTGGTTTTTATTGGCCCACTTTATTCAAAGATGCTAATGAGTTTTGTAGATCATGTGACAGATGCCAAAGGTTAGGTTCATTGTCCCGCCATCATATGATGCCTCTCAACCCAATCCTAGTGATAGAAATCTTTGATTTTTGGGGGATCGATTTTACGGGACCATTCCCACCTTCCTTTGGGTATCTTTATATTTTGCTTGCTATTGATTATGTTTCTAAATGGGTTGAAGCAATACCTAGCCGCACTAATGATAACACAGTTGTTGTTAAATTTCTAAAACACCATATTTTATCTAGGTACGGTACTCCACGTGTTATCATTAGTGATCAAGGGTCACATTTTTGTAACCGTTCTTTTGAGGCTTTAATGCGCAGGTATGGAGTCACCCATAAGGTTTCTACAGCATATCATCCACAAACTAATGGTCAAGCTGAACTAGCAAACAGGGAGATCAAGCGGATACTTGAGAAAACGGTGAATCCAAACCGAAAAGATTGGTCCTTGCGCCTATTGGATGCACTTTGGGCGTATCGGATAGCATACAAGACAGTTCTTGAAGCATCTCCCTATCATTTAGTATTCGACAAAGCATGTCATTTGCTGGTAGAACTTGAGCACAGAGCATACTGGGCTATCCAGAATTTTAACTATGACCTTAAGTTGTCCGGTGAAGAAAGGAAATTGCAACTGTGCGAACTTGCGGAGTTAAGGGATGATGCATACGACAATGCTAAGGATTTGAAATCAAGGATGGAGACGGTACATGATCCGAAAATACTCTGGAAACATTTTGAACAAGGTAATAAAGTTTTTCTGTATGACTCACGATTACATCTCCATCCGGGAAAATTGAGATCACGATGGAAGGGACCTTATGTGGTGAAGAGTGTTTTTCCTAATGAAATGGTTGAGGTTGAAGATCCTTCCAATGGTCAAGCATTTTGAGTCAATGGCCAAAGATTGAAGCTTTACTTGGAACACGAACATGTTAAAGACAGCCCCGAAGAAATTTCTTTGGTGGCCCCGGTTTATGTTTGATAATCGGGTACTTTTGTTCAACTGTATACTAGTTTTCATTTCGTTTTGATAAATTTTTGTTAATTTAGAATTTTTGTTTTATTAAATTTTTGTTAATTTAGAATTTTTATTTTATTAAATTTTTGTTAATTTAGAATTTTTGTTTTATTAAATTTTTGTTAATTAGAATTTTTGTTTTATTAAATTTTTGTTAATTAGAATTTTTGTTTTATTAAGTTTTGGTTAATTTAAGTCTTTGTTAACTTAGAATTTTTGTGTTGTTAAGCCTATTTTATTTTTTCTTTGTGTGTTGTTTTTGTACAAGCAAGGAATTTTCTGTTTTAGGACACTAGTCAGGCCCACGGTGTGCACACTAGGCCCAGGCACAGAGCAGGCTCAGGCGCACAGCAAGCTCAGGCGCACAGCAGGCCTAGGCGCACAACAAGCCCAGCCCGCTCCTCGTCTTGCAGGCCTAGGCGCACAGCACGCCCAGCTCGCGCCTTACCTCTTACAAGCAGTGCCTCACCTCGCAAGCCCAACGCCTCACCTCTCTCAAGCCCAGCGCCTCACCGCTTGCCCAAGCCCAACAACACCAAAACCCTAAAATCTGCTCTATTTAAACACTTTTTCCAGCCTCTTCCTCATTTCTCCTCTCACACCAATAGCTGCACACTCCTCCCTCTCTCATTCTCCCTCCATATTAACCCATACCAACTCTTTTTCTCTTCCTTTCTTGATCTAAACTTCATTTCTTGAAGAATTACACACTAATGTTTCCCATTTTTTGCAAAAAATTTCTCTAAGAGATTTGGGTCTAAGAGGAACTTTGTTTTTTCACAAAGATATCAAATTGGTGGGTAGCTTTTCCTCTCTCCAATTGTGGGCAAGTAAGACCAATTTCTCTTCTTCATTGTTCAATTGTGCTTTTTGGTGGTTAAATTTGGCTCTTAAGTTCATTGTTTCATTTATTTAATTTCCATGGCACCAAGGATGAAGAGAGCTAAGGGAAAAGAACCAAAAGAGTTTGATAAGACTAAGTTTGTTAGTTTTGAAGCGAGTGAAATATATGTTAAAATGATGCAAAATAGAAAACTCATTCCCGAGAGAGGATTTAACATTACCGAGAGGGGGAACCCGACTCTTTTTAGAATGATTCTCTAGAGGAATTGGAGTGCATTTACAAAATCACCCTTTCATTCCCTAACAAATTTGGTCTGAGAATTTTACGCTAATGCCGACGAACATAGCAATGGTAAAGTGTGGGTGAGAGGCAAAATAGTCTCTTTCAGGAGCTCATCAATAAATAGCTTCTATGGGTTACCTGACATCCCACACAGTGAGTATAGAGCATATGTGTCTACATTTAATTATGAAAAGATTTGCCATACTCTCTGTGTTCCGGGTACTACATGGAAAATATCGGGTGATTCCCCGATCACCTTGCCCGCTGCTTCTCTGAATGTCAATGCTCGGGCTTGGCAATATTTTGTGTGTCACAGGTTGATGCCTGCCTTGCACTATAGTGATCTCACTGTTGAGTGAGCTATTCTGATTTATGCAATTTTGATGGGAATGACTATCGATGTGGGCCAAGTCATCTGTAAATCCATCTTACACACTGTTAGACTAAAGCTCGGATTATACTTTCCTTCTTTAATTACCCAATTGTGCATCCAAGATGGAGTCCCACACAGTACTGATGAGGAAACCCAACCACCAAAGAAACCCATCGATGATGGCATGCTCGCTCAGATTAGAGCCTCCAGGCCTCCAACTTCGAGCGAGGGAGCCATAGCTGCTAGCACCCCACCCCCCTCTAGGAATTTCACAATTGCTGAGCGCCTTGAGCGCTTAGAGAGTCGTTTTGACGAGCATCATAAATTGTTGTTTGATAGGCTAGATCGTCAAGACCAAATGTTAGCTAGGCAAGACTGGTTCCTGGCTTGGCAAGCCGATTACCAAGAAGAGGTCAACTCTGATTTTGGTCAGATGTACCAACACCTTGCCTCTGCTACTAGTTGTAATATGGGTATTTATCCTACTATGCCACCCTATCCAGGTTCATTTTTTGACCCACCTCCCGAGGAAGGTGAAGGGACTAAAGAGATTGAAGTAGAGGATGATAATTTCGAGGATTAGTAGGGATATCTCTTGTTTGTCCACTTTTATTTTATTTTATTTATTGTACTAACATTTCTTGTGTTTTTATTTTATTATTAGTTATTTCCATTTCGTGTGCTAACCTAACATATGGTGGGAATCTTGATGTTACACCGCAGTTGCTTCCTTTTTGCTTGTTCTGTTCTATGTTGTGGATCAAAAATTTCAGCGAGAAGAATGGTATGCAGTTCAAATGGCGGTGTGCAATTTTCAGCTTCTGTGCACTTTTGGCTAACAAAGGGAGTTTCTTTTCCTTTTTCTTTTACATTGAGGTCAATGCAATGTTTAGGTTGCGGGTGGAGGAAACACATTTCTTTCCTTTTATAATTTAAAAATAAAAAAAGTTTGTTTTTAGCATGCTTTGTGTTAGCCTTGGAGTTATTCACATGTCAATGATATGAGCTTAATTGAGATAGCATATAGTGCTTAGAAGAAATTAAATCTTGCTTCGGTTTGAAATTAATTTAAGTATCAATCTTGATTTGGTTAGAGACTCTAGCTTGTGGTAAGATTGTATGATTAATCGTAAGCATTTAGAAAAGTTTTATGTGTGATTATTTTGTGAATATTTTTGCGGTCTCGACAAGCTCTAAAACTTACTTGATAACCACTTGAGGCGAATTCCTAGAATGCACATTACTTAGGATATGATATAGGCCATTTTTGAACCGTTTGAGCCTTTCAAACCTACCCTTGCGATATATATCACTAGTCACCTATTTGAGCCTTTTTCTTGAAATGAAGTTGAGCCTAGTTTCTTTCAAAAACCCATTCACTTACCCTTATAAGCCTAAAGAGAATGTTTTATCCTTACCTCTCTCTTAAAAAGAACTTAACTATACACATGTTGTGAGAAGCACTTAAAATGAGTAAGGCTGAAAATATGAAAAAATATCACTACCACAACCCAAGTACATTAAAGGAGATAAGTTGGGGGTTGTAGAAAAGAAAGAAATGAAAAAGGAGGTGAATGGTCTTTTATGCCAAAATACAAAAGAAAAGAAAAACAAATGGTGATTTGTTGAGAAAACAGTCCTCGAAAAGAAAAAAAAAATTGGTTGGAAGAGTTGGGTATTGAAGTAAGGTTATCTAGTGCTTAAAGAGCTATGTTCAAAATTAAGAGATTAAGTTCTTTTACTTGTGAATTCTTCCCATTATTTCTTAGCCTTTACCTTAACCGAACGTTACAAGCTTATTAAAGACCTATTGATCCAATGTAATGTGATTTTTCTACAATAGTGGAGAGTGGTTTGAAATATAAGCTTATGGAGCTTGTTTTTTGTGATTGACGTCACGTGATTTATTTTTTTTAGAGGCCAAGACTTGTATTCATGAATATTGTGCATAAAATCATCTGGATGTTCAGATTAATGGATTGTGGTAAGACGGATGTTAAGAGTCAATAACGATTTTAAGATTGATGTTTTGAATTATTTTTGGATTTGAGTGAAATTTAATGATTCTATATGCTATATGTTACGCATGATTTTTGAGACAAAGATTTTTGAATCACTCTTGGTTAACACCAGCATTTTTGTATTTTTCTTTAATTTCTAAATAAAGAACTCATTTCATGTCTTTCGCTTGAATTGCTAGGGACTAGCAATAAGCTAGTCGAAGGTTATGATGAGAGTCGTAAAATGCATCTTAAACTATGCTTATTTGTTAGCATGTTAAGGTTGATCTAGGGTTTTATTACTCATTTTTGCCTTGACAATTCTAAAGTATCCTTTTTGGATCATTGACTTAATTCGATGCATTTTCAGATGTTTTGAGTCCAGAAGAGATGATAAAGAAATCCATGTTTAAAGCTCCAAAAGATCTCGAGCGTCGGTATTTGTATTTGTCAAAGGTTTAGACATATCCAAACATGATTCAACGATGATTAAAGACTAAACCAAAAGCTTGAGTAATAAAGTACAATGAGTTAAAAGATTGCACACAAGTGTGTGCATCACTTTGGAGTAAGGTGAGGGTGTGTGCACACTAGAGTGTGCACTTTGCATACAAGCAGAAGGGAGTGTGCGCACAAGCAGTCCAGTGCCGCGCCCCTCGCCCATCAGTGTCACGCCCCTCGTCAACAACGCTGCAGCCTTCACTTTCCAGTGCCTAGGCGCACACTTGGACAACTGCGCGCACATGCTGCTGGACCCACCTTCACTTTCCAGCGCCCAGGCGCACACTCAGACAAAGCCAACTGCGTGCACATGCTGCTGGACCCACCTTCACGTTCAAGCCCTCACTTTCCAGCACCCAGGCGCACGCTCAGACAAAGCCAGCAGCGTGCATATGCTGCTGGACCCACCTTCACATTCCAGCCTTCACTTTCCAGCGCTCAGGCGCACGCTCAGACAAAGCCAGTAGTGCGCACATGCTTCTAGACTCAAATTAAGGCTATGCAAAGATAGCTGTCCCTTGTGGGCTATAAATATATGCTTAAGGTTTGTAGCCAGGGGGCTAGCTCGGAGAAAAAAAGACAGTTTTTAGTAGATACAAATTAGAGAAGTTTTTAGCATTCTATTCAAGTTTTCTTTGGTTTGAAATCAAGGAGAGAACATCCACATTGTTCTTCCACCTTGAGCTCCATGGCCAAGAAATCAAGGGGAGAACATCTATATTGTTTTTACACCTTGAGTTTCATGGCCAACTAATCATCAAACAAGGGAAAGGGATGAATCGTTAGGGTTTTATTGTTCCTTATTTCCTGTTCTTGATTCATTTGTATGGACTTATTGTTAAAACATTGTCTATGATTTACTCTTTGATTAATTAAGAAGGATTTGAGTTCATGTGATAGCTGCATTCTATATTCTTCTTCTTTTAGTTTCTCTCAATCCGGTGATTGCATCCTTCTACTCCACATAAGTCTAGTCAAGCTCTTCTTATGTCAACTTGTTTGGATGTAATTGATTTCGGTATATTTATCTTATAGATCAGCCATTACTGTGATATCGTTATTGCAATATATTATCGTTTCTTGCTAATCTGTAAGATAAATCATGTGTGCTTGAATTGAAATCAAAGAGTAATTTGTAGCAATTATATTAGAGCTATAAATGTGCTTGATTGAATACTTTCCAATTGCTTGTTTAGGATGTGAAACTTGCAATCGAGATAAAAATTTGAATCAAGAGTTGAAATAGGGAACGAACTTAAGGAGGATTCCCGAAACCTTGTTATTTCTTATTTATATTCTTCGTTATATTCGCACAACTCTTTTACACAATATTGTATTATCAAAACTCATATTCTCTCATCTAATTATTATCGTTAGTGTTAAAGTTTACACCTTCTTTCGTAATTAACTTGTTTCCCTGTGGAATCGACACCCCAAAATTATACTACAATAACCATGTTATACTTTGGGCATAATCAGTGCACTCTGTATCCAAGATCAATTTTCTGCTGCCTTCTTGCCCTTTGCTCACACTTGAGCAGACAACAAGAACATCATCATCTTACTGTTCTTCCATGGCAACCGAAGCCTCTCCATCCTTGGTATGGCTTCTTCCCTCATCCCTCATCTTCTCCTTGCAATCTTTCTTGAAATGACCCTCCTTATGGCAGTAGAAGCATCTCTTCCCTCCAAATCTCAGTTTGAAGTGCACTCTCCCATGGCTTTCTCCTATATCTCTGTCCCGGTAGTAGCCAAGTATGTTACTGCCATACTGAGTTGCTGGCCTTCCTTTAACGAACAGCTTTTCTCCACTTGATGCACTCCTCATCTTGGCATCAAGATTATCTTGCAACTCTTTATTAGGATCTATTTTAAAAGCAAAGATTCATTTATGAAGATACCTCTTATTAGGGAGAGTCTTGGCAAGAAACAACTCATCTAGTTTCTTCCAAATGACAGCTGGATCTTCCGAGTCTCCGTACTCCCTTGTGACATTATCCGACATATGTAAGAAGATGATGTTGTACGTCATCTTCTTCACCTCATTCCGCTCCAATCGCCAAGTCCAGCTTTTGTTGCACAAGAACCGCCTTGTTCTTCTGCTTCCAAAGGGCAAAGTCTCCCTTTCCATCAAACTTCTCAACAAGGAAATTTGAACCCAACTTGCGAAGATGATCCCAGATTTGTGCAGCACCCACAAATGCTTTCCAACTTCTTCTAAACCTCAAGAACACAATCAAAGATTGATCTCACCACCGTTCTTGAATCAACCTCAAGAACACGATTTGATCTTGATCTTTACTCCGTTCTTGAATCACCCAAGAAGTTTGTTCTTTGATTCTTGGAGTCTTGCTTCGATGCCTTCTGTTCTTGCTCCGATACCCAGCTGTGCAAGCTCTGATACCACTGTTGGAAATCACATTGACAAGATGCCTAGGTGGTGATCTTCCAAACACCCAAGTCTAGAATGACTTGTAAAGATTAGGAATCGGAAACAGAAACAGAAATGAAAGAAAGAAAAAAAGAAGACAAGCAATTTTTTATCGAGGTTCGATAATAGCCTACGTCCCCTTTGAGTTCACCTGAACTCTCTGCACTAATCAATGGTTCTTTTACAATCGCAGCAACCCCTCTCTAAGCAGCCTAAGTTCTTAAAGAAACAAAGAAGAAGAAGAAACAAAAAGTGATAAGAACTAACCATGGAATTTTCCCAAGAAAATTCTCTTTACAAGCCCTTCAATCCCCTTTTTATTCTACTCACTCTTCTAAACAACCAGCCTTACAAATGAGTCTCTCTTATTTTGTGTCTTTGCACTCTTTACGATTCTCTCACTTTTGATCACAAGTTATGTCACATTGTTGTTGAGAATGAAGCTAGGTGACCCTTTATATAGTGCACCAACTTTTTGTCCAATCTTTAGGGTTAATATCCACCCTTAGATCTAGATGAACAATCAACTATAGCCTTTGATCATTCCTTAGTCAAGCTCTGCATTTTGGACATGTCTCACGAACTATGGAAGAGGTTTACACATGTGTGCATCAGTGTACATTGCACCACGGCCTAGAACAAGGGGCACCGCGGCCCAGGGTAGAGCACACACTCCTCAGCTTCTAGGCACCGTGGCCTTGGGGAGGGGGTGCCACGGCCTGGCCTTCCTCCAGCAACTTCTACCTTCTGGGTGTCGCGGCCTGACCTGATGCTCACAACTTTTTCCAGCTTTGTGCTATGGCACACTCCTAGTGTGCTGAGGCTTCAACGACTTCATGCTTGACCTCTTCCAACCTTGTTCAAACCTTAGACAAATACCAACACATATATAAGTGTTTCTTCCTTTTTTATAGTAAGTACTAGCTTTTTAATGCACATACGCACGCTACGTGCGTATTAATATACTCTTTTATCAGATTAAAAAATCTAGCACCTCACGCACTATTCAAGTGTTAATATGCCTCTCAATTAGATTAAATGAAATAATGAGATTAATAGAGTGAAAAATGCTTTTAATCTTTTGACCATACATGTATATGCATTATATTGCATTACTAGCATCTTTTCTTCTTTTCATAACATTCTATCTTTGGGTTCATAAAGGGCACGTTCATTAACGCATTCTAATTTCTAAAAACATACTATTATTAAGAATGTATAATCTACGCTATGCATGTCAATTATAAATTGATCGACAATACCAAATTTTACGTGAGTTGTAAACAAAGATTTTTTCTATTAGTATTTCTTCAATAAAAGCTGCAGTAACATTAAATTTTATTCATTCAAAAATTGAGTAGTAAAAATCTATATTGTACCACATTAAAATCAGACTAATCACAATTTTATTTGTACAAAATGTGGTGTAGTTGGAATACCATTACCGAATAATCATTTTGAATAAGTCAAACAGTGCTTGGTCTGATTTTAGTGTGGTGCATTATAGATTTGTACTATTTCTATTTTAGAATGAATAAAATTCATTGTTAATGTAGCTTTTATTAAAGAAAAAATAATAGAAAAAAATCTTTGTTTACAACTCACTTAAAATTTAGTATTACATATCAACTTACAATCGACACACGTAGAGTAGTTTATATGTTCATAATAATTGATAACTCTAAAAAAATCAAGTTATTATACTACTTAGGCAGGTTTTTGGTGTTGATCTTGAGCATCAGATTTGTGTTTCATGTGTTTTTAGCAATTTTGAGTTTAGTTTATTTTATTCTACTATTAGTTTGTTTCAGTTAATTTTAATGTTTAATGATAAGTCTTGGGAATTTACTGTGCAGACGCTCGGCGTTGTAGCTCTGAACATTGAGCACTACAACGCTGGAAGGGCAATGTTTGTGAAGAAAGGACAAAAACTCAATGCTGCAGCACTGGTTCAAGGGCGCTGCAGCACTGGAATAGCGCTGGAACTTGGCAGGGACTCAAAGCTGCAACGCTGGTTCGTGGGGCGCTGCAGCTCTGGTTAGGGTTCGATATATGCCTAGAGCTGTGGCACTGGGAAGTCAGCACTGCAGCGCTGGTTGGTGGATTCAAAATATTATAAATAGTAACCCTAGTTGAAAGAAAGGGGAGGTGGCTGTTGAAAATAAAAATAGATTTTGGAGGAGACAAGATGTAAAAGGGGAGTTGGAGACGCTCCTCGAGCCTCCTCTGAAGCTTTTAATCATTCCTCTCTGGTTTTGTTTTATTTTTTTTTTGGTTATGTTGATGTTCTATGATATGAACTTTGTTTACTTGAATATTATTACGGAGTAGGTATTTTTGTATTAAGGATAGATGAATCCTAAACCTATGTCTTGAGTTGCTGTTTGGACAAGTTAGAATTTAATATATTTTTTCAAAGAGTGTGTTTTATTGTTCTTAATGCTTTTTGTTACTTTGATTCCTTCTTTAAGCATGGTGATGTGTCGAATAGAGAAGCTGTGATTTTATGAATGGTTGAATTAATAAATATGATGTTGGATTGTTGTCTATGCAAAATCCAGGGTAAAACATGCCATAAATGGAATAGAAGTAACCGAATAGGGATTCTAGGAAATTCATGTGGTCCGTTTAAATCGTAACCGAATAGGGAGATTTAACTTAAAGGAATTCCACTGAACTTAATGCTTCTTAATTTGAATTAATCTAGAATAGACCTGGAATATGGATATTTGAAATTAATGATTCTTGAGATTGTGGTTAGACCTGAAATATGGATAACTAATTTATTGGGAATTCTACCATATTGAAAAATGTATTAAGCGAAGTTTGTCCATTCGAAACTCTTGGCAATACTGGTTTAGGTGAAGTCGAGTCCTTAGCACGTTAGTTTATAATAATCTAATTCCAAAGTTTGCAATTCTTCCTTTTATTTACTATTGGCATCTGTTTTTCCTTTAGTTAATTTTTAGTAAATTCTTCTCCTACAATTATTCATTTGCTCAAATAACGGTAAGAGTTGAGTCATACTTTCTGTATTTTGTATTCAATCCTCATTGGGAATGATACTTACTCATCATTTTATTACTTGAACGATTAGTGCACTTGCTAGTGTCAATTTTATCGCATCAAGTTTTTGGCGCCGTTGCCGGGGATTGAAATAAAATATTACATTTATTATGATTCTACTAGTTAATTTGAGAGTTTGTTAATTTGGTTTTTAAGTCTATTTTGCAGGGTTTTCATTTCTAGTGCATGACATGTACTAGGGGGAGAATACTTGCAGAATTTAATCCAAAAATTGAGCATACTTTTCACACTTTGAGAAGAGCAGTGTCAGTAACAGTCAATATAATGGCAGAAGGGAACAATGCAGAGGTGCAACGTGCACTTTGGGATTATGCTATGCCAAAGATGGTTGGTGTTAAATCTAGCATCCGACGACCACCTATACAAGCTCGCTATCATTCAGTTGATTCAACATTCAGTACAATTTGGGGGCCTATCAAAAGAAGATCCAAATGTTCACTTGGCAAATTTCCTTGAAATTTGCGACACATTTAAGCATAACGGAGTATCGGAGGATGCAATTCGTTTAAGGCTTTTTCTATTTTCACTAAAGGATAAAGCAAAAAGCTGGTTGACTTCTTTGCCAACAGGATCCATAACGACATGGGCAGAATTGGCACAAAATTTTTTATGGAAATACTTTCCTCCTGCAAAAACTACAAAGTTACGTAATGAAATTACTATGTTTTTCCAGGTCGATAGGGAGTCACTCTATGAGGCATGAGAACGTTTTAAAGACCTTTTGAGAAGATGACCTCATCATGAGTTACTCACTTGGATGCAGGTACAAATGTTTTATAACGGTTTAACTAGTACAACCCGAAATATGATTGATGCAGCTACAAGTGGCACGATCATGAGAAAAACTCCAGAAGAAGCTATTAAATTGCTAGAGGAGATGGCCACAAATTCTTATCAATGGCCAGTTGAGAGGTTTCCTGTTAACAGAACCTCAGGATTGCACAATATATATGTTGTTACAGCTTTAACAACACAAATGAAGGCTCTCACCAAGAAGATAGATGGACTTTATCCCACTACACATGTTATATGTGAATTGTGTGGTGGTAGTGGCCACCATAGCAGTAACTGTCAGGCAGGTAATCAATTTGCATGTAATTCATCTGCTGAACAAGCTAATTTTGTTTCAAATTTTCACAGGCAAAACAATCCATATAGCAATACATATAATCCAGGATGGAAGAATCATCCAAATTTGTCGTGGAATCAAAACAATGTGAAACAACCTCCTCCTAAATACCCACCTCAAGAAAAAAAGTCCAACTTGGGGGACATAATGGCCAAATTCTTAAATGCAGCAGAAACTAGGTTCCAAAATCAAGAAGCATCCATCAGAAATTTGGAAGTTTAAGTGGGCCAACTAGCAACTATAATTTCTGGATGTGCACAAGGTTCTCTTCCGAGCAACACAAAAAAAAATCCTAAGGAGGATGTCAAGGCTATAACACTAAGGAGTGGCACACAATTAGATGAGCCAAAATCTAAAGAAAACATTAATCAAGAAGGCAAGAAAGAAGAGACCACGCAAGAGGAGAAACTTGTTTCAGAAATGAAGTCTATTGTTAAAGGTTTGATCGATTCTAACTCTGAAACTAAATATATGCCACCTCTTCCCTATCCTCAGAAATTTCAGAAAGAAAAATTAGGTAAGCAATTCTCAAAATTTTTAGAGATTTTCAAGAAATTACATATTAACATTCCATTTGCAGAGACTTTATCACAGATGCCTAGTTACACTAAATTTTTTAAGGAAATTTTGTCTAACAAACGGAAGCTTGAGGAAAATGGAACGGTGATGTTAACTGAAGAGTGCAGCGCCACACTGCAAAACAGGCTACCTCCAAAATTGAAAGATCCAGGGAGTTTTACTATACCCTGCACTTTGGAAAGTTCATTCTTTGATAAAGCTTTATGCGACCTTAGTGCGAGTATCAATCTTATGCCTCTTTCAATTTTCAGGAAACTTGGATTAGGAGAAGTCAAAACAATGACAGTGTCATTGCAATTAGCTGATCGATCGATTAAGAGACCACGGGGAATTATAAAAGATGTACTGGTAAAGGTTGATAAATTTATATTCCCTATAGACTTCATCGTTCTTGACATAGAAGAGGATCATGAGGTACCTCTTATTCTTGGACGTCCATTCCTTGCTACAAGGAGAGCCCTAATTGATGTACAACAAGGAAAATTGACTTTAAGAGTCAAAGATGAGCAAGTAGTTTTTGATATGTATAAAATTATGAAATACCCTTCTGGCTTATCTACTTCTTCTTGTTTTCAAGTGGATATTGTTGATAACCTCATTTAGGAGTTTCAGGAGAAAACATTAAATGAAGATACTTTAAAGAGATCCATCATGGAATCAGAAACTGCTACCACTGAAGAACTCGCCATCCAAGAAGAAGCAAGGAACTTTGAGTCTGAAATGGGAAAAGAAGTGCCAGAAGAACAAATAATAATAACTTAATTGAAAACTTTACTTGCTCATTTAAAATATGCTTATTTAGAGAAAAATATTTTCCTTATTATAATATCTTCTTCATTGACAGGTAAAATGGAAGAACAATTGCTGGAAGTCCTAAGAAGGCACATATTTCCAGGAAAGCTGAAATCTCGGTGGACTGGACCATACACCGTGATAAGTGTATCACCTTTTGGTGCCGTTGAAATACGACACAAGAAAAACAAGGAAACATTCAAGGTCAACGGGCACAGATTGAAGCACTACATCATGGGGACGTTTGACCCTCAATCGTCCACAACCATTCTCAAATAGCTATAAATCGGGAAGTCAAGCTAAAGACTATAAATTACAACTAACATTTTTCTTTTATGTTTCTTTAATTTGATATTGTTTTGTGTGTTTATTTTCGTTATGTTTGTCTTTTAGTTAAGTTTTTATTGTTTTAAATTAGTTATTTTCTTGTTTTCAGGTTATATTGGAGTTAGACCCGAGAACCAGAGCCGCAGCCATGAGTTTTGGGCACCACGACACTGAAAAGACCAGTCTGAAGAAGTTGGACCCGAGACTCAGCGCTACGTCCCCAGGATACAACACTGCAGCATCCATAGGAAAGGAGCTCAGGGCCGCAGCGCTAGACAGTCAGAGTTGCAGCGCTAAGTCGCATTACTGTGTTTTAAAAAAAAAACACTCTCCTCGCACTTTCAGCAATGATCAGGAGAATGAGGATAATGAAGAAGACGATTGATTCGGGCTCCAACTAATCAGGGAAGTTCCTTTCTTTTACTTTATGCTAAATGTTTATACATTGCGGACAATGTATCATTTAAGTTTGGGGGTGGGGAAAAGTATTTGAGTTGTTGTGTGTTGTTCATGTTTTTAGTTATTTTTTTGTTTGTTTTATCTTTGTGCTTTATTTTGTTTGATTTTGATTTTACCGAGGATGAGAAATAGATTGACTTGATTGTAGCCCTTGAAAATTTGAAAAATGTTGCGTTTGTCTGTGTGCTTGAGTTTGTTGTTGGATTTATTTTACATCGAACTCTTTGAACACAATGAGCACTTACACCTAAGCACTTTGTTGTCTTGCCATTTCGAAATACGTTTATGTGAACATTGTAGTTTCTTGAGATCTCATGGACTCTAGAACTTGTTTGAAGACCACTCGAGGAGAAATCCTAGGTAGTACAGTACCAAAGAAATGATTCAGGCCATGTTTGGAACGTTTGAGCTTTTCTAGCCAACCCTTGATATGGGATTATCCTTAGTTTTCCCCTTTTGAGCTTGAATCTCTGTTGTTTTGTCACCCGATCATCTAACCTATTTTCAAAAAAAATAGAAAATAAAAAACGCTACAACTCTACCTTTCACCTGTAAGCACATCGATTAGTGAACGGACTATTCTCTTAAGTGGTAGTAGATGATTAAGCAAGAGAAGGCGGTCTTCGACTTGGCCATGTTAGGTATCAGATATTTCCCATCGAGAGTGAGCAGGGGACCGTGGTTATAAGAGGGCAAGGGAAAGATCAAAGGCGAGGTGGTTTACCACACGAACTATTTGATCAAGTTTTATGTTTCCTATCACAGGCAGCTGGCAAAGCCGTGTTTGATTGTCGCGAACATGCTCTGTTACAGCTTCATTCATGTGCCAATCAATTGCCATCTTGAGTAATGGGAACCTTATCGTAGGGGAAGGAAGAGTTTTGATCACCATGTGGGTAGTCCCTATTAAGGTTTCCGTTTCATGCGCACAAAAAAATAAAGACTGGTGCTACTATAGTACAAGCATACGAAAAAAAAAATGTTGGAAAAAAAAGTATTGGAGTATTACATGATAATTGAGGGAAAGTTTGAAAGAAAATTTTTATTGGTTGATGTGCTCAAGGTGATGTGAGCCACATTTGATCATTTACCATACCTTAGCCTTAGCCAAAGTTATAAGCTAAATAAAGTCCTGATGATCTCTGGTATTTTCATTGCCTACATTAGTGGAGAGTGGTGTAAAGAGCAAGCTTATGGACTCTGAGACATTGGCATTATCCTACTTGCGTGCATAAACCAATCAGAGTGGCTAGACAAGTAAGTCGATAAAGGTGTTACACACACACGTTTGAAGAATTTGATATAGGATAAGGCTGGCAATTAATTTGGAATTCTAGACATTAGTAGTATTTCGAAATTTTTCTTGTATTATGATCTCTATGTAATCTTTGAGGCATGTTGTTATCAAAGCAAACCATCTCTCACTCTTAGGATGTTTGTCTTAGGATTTTGTTTTAGTTTGCTCGAGGACTAGCAAAAACATAAGTTTAGGGGTGTGATAACTCTAAATAAATCATGTTATTATACTACTTTTAGGCACGTTTTTGGTGTTGATCTTGAGCATTAGATTTGTGTTTCATGTGTTTTTAGAAATTTTGAGTTTAGTTTATTTTATTATACTATTAGTTTGTTTTAGTTAATTTGGATGTTTAATGCCGAGTCTTGGGAATTTACTGTGCAGATGCTCAGCGCTGCAGCTCTGGACATTGAGCAATACACTACTGGAAGGGCAATATTTGTGAAGAAAGGACAAAAACTCAATGATGCAGCACTGGTTCAAGGGCGCTGCAGCATTGGAATAGCGCTGGAACTTGGCAGGGACTCAAAGCTACAGCGCTGGTTCGTGGGGCGCTGCAGCTCTGGTTAGGGTTCGATATGTGCCTAGAGCTGTGGTGCTGGGAAGTCAGCGCTGCAGCACTGGTTGGTGGATTCAGAATATTATAAAAAGTAACCCTAGCTGAAAGAAAGGGGAGGTGGCTGTTGAAAAGAAAAACAGATTTTGGAGGAGACGAGACGCAAAAGGGGAGTTGGAGATGCTCCTGGAGCCTCCTCTGAAGCTTTTAATCATTCCTCTCTGGTTTTGCTTTATTTTTATTTGGTTATGTTGATGTTCTATGATATGAACTTGGTTTGCTTGAATATTATTATGGAGTAGGTATTTTTGTGTTAAGGATAGATGAATCCTAAACCTATGTCTTGAGTTGCTGTTTGGACAAGTTGGAATTTAATATTTTTTTCAAAGAGTGTGTTTTATTGTTCTTAATGCTTTTTGTTACTTTGATTCCTTCTTTAAGCATGGTGATGTTTCGAATAAAGAAGCTATGTTTTTATGAATTGTTGAATTAATAAATATGATGTTGGATTGTTGTCTATGCAAAAGCCAGGGTAAAACATGCCATGAATGGAATAGAAGTAACCGAATAGGGATTCTAGGAAATTCATGTGGTCCGTTTAAATCATAACCAAATAGGGAGATTTAACTGAAAGGAATTCCACTGAACTTAATGCTTCTTAATTTGAATTAATCTAGAATAGACCTGGAATATGGATATTTGAAATTAATGATTCTTGAGATTGTGGTTAACCTGCAATATGGATAACTAATTTATTGGGAATTCTACCATCTTAAAAAATGTATTAAGTGAAACTTGTCCATTCAAAACTCTTAGCAATACTGGTTTAGGTGAAGTCGAGTCCTTAGCACGTTAGTTTATAAGAATCTAATTCCAAAGTTTGCAATTCTTCCTTTTATTTACTATTGGCATCTGTTTTTCCTTTAGTTAATTTTTAGTAAATTCTTTTCCTACAATTATTCATTTGCTCAAATAACGGTAAGAGTTGAGTCATACTTTCTGTATTTTCTATTCAGTTATCGTTGAGAACGATACTTACTCATCATTTTATTACTTGAACGATTAGTGCACTTGCCAGTGTCAATTTTATCGCATCATAATAGTATGTTTTTAGAAATTAGAAAACACCAATAATACGTACATCTGCGCTCTTTACGGACTCAAATATAAAAATGAAAAGGTAAAGAATATGCTAGCAATGCAATTTGACATGCGTACACATATGGTCATAAGATTAAAAGTACTTTTTATTATTATTCGTTTAATCTAATTGAGAAACATATCAACACTGAGCTCACATAACATATGAGATACCAGAAGAACATATCAATAGACGCATAATGTATGTTTAGATGCGAATATATATTGATAGTCTTTACTCCTAAAAGCATTAAGATTTCTAAAATTATAATTAAGCCTCTAACTTAATTAATTCTTATAAATCTCTCTTTTATCCCCTACATTTCTTATTCTTACAATTTATTTTTTCTGCATGACCCCTTAGGTTCAATATAGCACTGGAAGTAGGTCGTAACTATTACGTGACAATTGGCCTCTGTCTAATTAATTAAAACTCTTTTTAATTTAATTTGAATTAAAACTCCTTTTAATTCTCCTTTAATGAGAATGAATTAATTTCAATTAATTCTTAGTGCTTCTACAAATCATGAGTGACACCCAATAGTATAATATGATTACAAAGATAATATAAATTTTATGTGAACCTTTCTATTGTCTAAATACCCCTTATCAAACCTAAGGTATAGTATTATTATCATACATTAATTATTTAATCATACGTATCTCGAACTCAAGTCTATAACTTAAATGATGAAATTATAAACTCTTTTCTAATTTCCACCTTTCCTTAGCCAAAAATTTCTAAGTTATGACTAAATAAGTTCATATAGGGCATTCTCTCTCTGTTTTACTGAAAGTGATGGATCCTCTATTATACACTGATATACCTCCATGCATAAGTTATCATACCCAGTTACTACCTTTATATGGCCCATGAGTAGAACAACATTTGAGAAATATTAAAGAATGATGACCTAAACCTAAGATATCTATGATGCCTCAAGTCTAAGGATCACATGCACAATTGCAACATAAGAACTTCTATTGACAACCAGTAAAATGTCCATATAGGTATTTCTTCATTCGAGTCAATTCAGTGTCCATATTCACTAATAAGCACCTGAATAACTTATTTTAGTGTCTCTCGCACTAGTCAACATGAGATCAATCATCCTAAACTCCTTGAGGAAACATAGTGTGTAATAATCTATCTAGATTCACTAATTCCCTTCTTAGAGATCTTATGATTAGGAATATTTAAGAGTAAAGTTTCAGTGTCCATATTCTCTATTAGGCACCTGATTAACTTATTTTAGTCTCTCACACTAGTGAACATGAGATCAATCATCCTGAACTCCTTGAGGAAACATAGTGTGTAATAATCTATCTAGATTCACTAATTCCCTTCTTAGTGATCTTATGATTAGGAACATTTAAGAGTAAAGTTTAATAAAATACATCTCATTAGCATGATCCAATCATGATGCTTATTTTCATTACTTCTATTATATGGACTTTATCATGTATACACATTGGTTGTAATTAAAACATGATAAATATTTTTCCATAAATAATATCATTATCAATAAATGAATAAGATTAATTTTACATAACATGTCTAGACATCAAATGTATTTGGTTTTAGGGCATACTACTATCAGTGAAAGTTAGGGAGAACTTTTTAAATTTTAAAAAAATATATGTATTTATGAAACACTAGCACTAATATTGCACAACCAATTACTATGTCTCATTGCTCATTAATGGGCTAAGAACCACTTACTTGCACAGGGTACTTAAGTACCTTTAGTTTCTACTAACCCGGGGTGCAGTTGTGACGAAGGTATGGTGCAATATGTGTATCTGCTATGGTTCTTTTGGCCAGGGGGAGAGTATAACATTATCATTGTAGCCACAAGGTACCCTGATCACACCAAAAAAATAAGGAGACTAGCCCACTTAGAAACCCTAGCAACTTTCCTTTAGGACCCACTGGATTAGTGCATGCTTGTGTGCGTGTGTATGACAACATCTATATACTTGTTGTATGAGAACATGACATTTTCTCACTTTAAATCTGTATTTAGAAAACCCTTGACTAGAGACTCGTTTTAGGAAAGATGATGATAGTTTCCTTATTTAGACTTCATGATTTCAGAAATAGACCACGGAGGTCCTTGATTAAAAGAAATGGACTAAACTAAAATCTACCATCAATTTATCAAAATGAAGGATCTGAAGGATTCCATCCAATTCGGATTAACATAAAAGGAATACTTAATCCTTAAATCAAAGTACAGCTATTGGTCAAAACCAATCACCTAGTCCAAATTTGGGTATTCTATGAGTTGACTTTCCCTAAAAACAAGGCTCTGATTGAGGAATGTTTTTTTTAAAAAATGAATTTAAAATGCCTCCAAAACAAAAAAAGTTTGAATATCTTACCAAATGAATATTTACTAGAATTGACTTTACATTCCTTTTGATAAGATGATAGTAGTCAATCTAACCATGGAAGTCATTTTGAGTAAATGGACCACGTTAGGCCAAATAAAGCTATGATGATAAATCAAAATGAGTTCAATCGATTTGAATTTGAAATTATTTGATAGCAGTTAATTAGATCCCTTTAACCTCATGGATTAAATCGATCAAGATCAACAACCTAATTCTAGTCTCAAGATATGTTGATTCGAGCCAACAAATATTTGAATAAAAATTCTAAATTTTACACAAACAAAAAATGGGATTACGATTTAATTTTCAATAGTTAGATCAATGAGGGGATCTTTCATTTTTTCTTGATTAAGTGGCTTCCATTAACCATAGAATCAAGCGAAACTAGATGAATCATAAGGATTTAATTCAACGAGATTTTGAAAAGACTTGATAAAGTTTAATCAATCCCATTTAACCTTAGAAAATCATTGTGGTTATAGGGATCCCTTTAATTGATTTTGATTAAATAATTTCATGTAACAATTTCAAAAAAAATTTGTTTTCAAAAAATCTTATTAAAATTTGAATCAAAAGTGTTAATTCCAAATTGATTTTGATCATAACAAAACTAAGTGAGCTACCAATATGTGCGTATCCAAAATGTTAGATCGAAGCTACATTGTGAAAGAATGAATGAGTTAGTATCCAAAATGAAGAATGAAAAGAAGACTTCAAGATTAGATCATGAATTTAATGTAAGTAACTTCTCACAAAGGCTCTTGATCAAATTTATGGCTCAAAAGGTTTTAGTTAAAGAAAATGATTTTGAAAGAACTAAGTGGTTAAAAATAATTTTTGGTTTAGTAAGGATAATAGACTATAATATTTCAATAGTCGACTTGGTGAACAATGTGTGTTTTTCAAAATCACACAAAAGATTTCAATAGTCGATTGATTAAACAATGCGTAATTTTAAAAATCAAATAAAAACTTTTTATAGTCGATTATGATCTTTCATAGTTAACTAGCAACCCGATCTAAGATTTCAATTGAATCAGATATGGAGAGACAGTCGATTGGCTCAAGGGTACAGCTGACTAACTTATAACTGATAAGAGGTAAAAATATATTTAAGCAAAAAGATTTGATATCCACACTTTCCAAAATATGTTTAATATAGGGTTTGACCTTTTTGGCTATAAATATATCAACCCTAATTGATTTTTATCAAATCTTGAATGATATTTTTTCTGAAAGCTCAAAAACACTTCTAGAAATTGATTTCTACATGTATTTTTGAGCTATATTGAATCAATAGTGTAGACACCCAATTTTGATCGAGCATCATGTATTTTTTGTCATTTTTTATTTTTAGGTTTTATTTATAATTTTGTGCATCTTTACCACCATCGTACCAGTGATCCACTGTACCTCTCTCTTTGCTACGTGCCACCAGTTACTACCCGTCATTCCTATCACGAGCCACTATACAATTCTTCATCCAGTTTTAGGCTAACACCAATTTGTTGCAAGACCCTAGAATGGATTTGAGCATCACACCCACAACAACTTCAGGTGTTTGAAGTATAGCTCTAAACTTTCTCCATTTATTTTATTCTTGAGCTTTATCTATTTGATCTTTACTGTCCCTTGGGACTTAGTTAGGTGATTTGGATATTATTAACAAATAATGTTTGATTCTTTGGCTATTGAACATGCTTAAACATTAAATTAATACTTCTTATGTTCAGGTACAACTCTAGGGATCAATTTCAGCGTTGTTTGATATGAAAGAATAGGGTGCCATAGTTGATTAATTGATAGGTGATACAGCCAAAAATATACCATCCAATATGAATTAGACACGTGACAGATATTAAAGGCACAATGGTAAGCTCTTAAGCTTGAAGGGTACAAAGGTAAACTCACTAGTGGAGCCCAGCTCCAACATTTTCGGAAAAGATTGATCCCAACTGCTTATATAAAGAGGAATCAAAGCACCATAAATGCAAGTTTGAAACCATAATACTCTTTGGTTCTTCTCTCTCCCACTTCGGTATTTCTCCTTAGCCTGTCCTTTCACTTCATCCTGGTACACTTTCTAACTTAACACTTAGAGGTTCTTTCCCGAAGAATCAAATTTCGGGTGGCTTCCCTTGTAGTGCTTTGTGTACCAAGATGAAGTGGATTCAAGACCGAGGATAGTACTAGACATACTCCTCATCCCATCTAGACAATTAGTGACATTACCCTTGGTCTTCTTTTATGCATCTACAAATTGACATTGTCCATGGGAACAACAAATTCATGTGAAGATGCTGCTGAAGAAGCTAGGCCTGTCTGCTCCACCTTTTCATCGAACCTTACGAAGCTCTATACATTTACCCACTGAAAAAGAAAGAACAGAGATGGAAATCTTGGGGAACACGGACGGGTATAACCGTCACTAATCTTCGAGGAGTCGATAAAACTCTGAGATCCACGGTGAGCGAGCCTAGTCCTGCCTGACAAAGATTGGCTTAGCAGAGAATCCATTTGCCCTAATTAGCTGAGCTGAGCACGAAGAACTTTGGTGTTGATATGATACTCTAGCTACTTTGGTCTCGCAGATGATACCAAGTGCGATCCGAATCCAACCTGACCTAGTATGCTATCAAGAAGCAAGTGCAACCCCGACCATTGAAGAAAGAGAGAGAACCAAGATTTCTAGTCCACACGACCACCAAAAAAACAATAACAAGGGAGAAGTTGTCTGAAGCCGAACTCAACACACTGAAACTCTTAGGCCTAACAACCAAAGGTGGTTGACACCCGATGAGTGATGAGTGTCAAATAATGTATATTCTGGCCTCTTATTTTACATTTGTTAATTCTTTAGTTGTGTTCTAATATGATATTTTGTGTTAGTTCTATGATTTTTAATGTTTTACAGGATTGCAAATGAAATTGGGTATTTAATGTGAAAAAAGGCAAAAGTTAGGATCTGTTGTTGCGATCGAGCACAGGGGACCTGTGTCGAGCACAACAGTGCTCAAGTATTTATTTATATGTTTAGGTTAGTAATTTATTACTTTGAGTTGTTTTTTCATTGTTTTACAGGTTTACAAGCACTTGGAAAGGAGTTTCACTAAATTGCCAGAATTGCCCTACTGATCAATCATTTTTGCGGATTAAACTGTATTGATTCAGGAAGAACCAGGAGATGAGCCATACATACTTGGAAAGATCCAAATGTCTATCTTCTGGTGGATTTTATGGCTCATAAATATGATTTTTCTAGAGAAAGTTATGGCAGTTTAGTAGACAAAGGTCAAGCTGTGCGTGATTTCAGCGTGGCAGAAGTGATTTTTTCGGATTAAACTGTAATGATTCAGGAAGAAATAGGAGATGAGCTATATATGCTTTGAAAAATCTGGATGTCTATTTCCCGAAGAATTTTATGGCTCATAAATATGATTTTTCTAGAGAAAGTTATGGTAGTTTTAGTAGACAAAGGTCAGTCTGTGCATGATTTCAGCATGGGCAAAAGTTTTGAAGGGCATGTGAAGGCTTAAATTCCACATCCAACATCGGTTGGAACACATTGCACTCATGGAGTTTCCCCGTAAAAGCGGCATTTCACTTTATCTTCATGGGCAATAAATGTGCAATATGGAAGGCTTTGCTACCAAGGGTGGAAAGCGCCGCACAGCAGCTGCGAGTGGAATTTCTCTATCCATATATTGTCAGTTTTAATTTATTTCTTTTTAGTTTTAAAGTTTAATATTTAGCACTTTAATTGTGAAATTTATTTTCATAATCATGAGAGGCTAAAACTTTCATCTAAGGTTGAAGATGAGCCTCGGTATTGTTTAGCATTATATTTTTAGATATGTTAGTACAATTTCGATATTTTTTTAGTATTGATGTTCTATTTCAATTCAATTGTTTGAGTAAATTCTTATGATTGATTGTTTTGTTTATAAATTGTTCAAATTGGATATTCTATGTGTTTTATATGATGGGTACAGTGAATCATCCAAAGTAAATTGGATATCCATTGTGATTCTAAAGTAAACGGATACATTGGATGTTTATGTTTAATTAGGGTATTCGTTGTGATTTGTATATCGATGGATTCATGAAATTATTTGATAAATTATTTGAACATGCATAGGATGTAATTGCTTATCGATTGTGAAAATATATGCTTTAATTTGGTGGGGTGGATTCAGAAACCTTAGTGCCTTTATCATTTGTTTTAAATCAATTTAGTTTAGTTTATATTCTTTGCACGACACAGTTCAAAATTCGGAACTAGGTTTAAATAGGTTTAGTTTAGATAAAGATCTATTTTCATGACACAATTCCCTGTGGATTCAACCTCGCATTGCACACACTATATTGCAAATGACTCGTGCACTTGTGAGTAATTTAAAACTCACAACAAGTTTTGTTGTCGGGGATTTGTTTTGTTTGTGAAAATTAAATTTTTGTCTGAATTGATTTTATTTTTCTACTAATTTAGCACTTTTGTTTCATTTTTCCTTTTGCAATTTTATTCTAGTTTATTTGTATCTATTTGCAATTGCCCATAAAGAAAAAATTAATGTATAAAAAAAATTGCCAATTTTTGTTGGCCCATTTTGTGAGTATTGTATGTTCTGTTTTTGCATTTATTTTATTGTTATTTATATTTTATTTTATTCTTTTGTTTCTGCTAGTTAGTTTATTTTACTGCTTTTTTGTGTGGTGTATGCTCGGTCGGAGATCCCTGAACTTAGAGTTGATACCTTTAGAACCCGAAAGAGAAAGAACTCTTAGGAGAAATAAGAGAGCACTTGTTGAGAGAGAGACGATTGAGATGGGGGACGATTTAAGGAATGCAAATCAAACGAAGAATGTAGAGCAACGTCGATTTCACAGTCATTGGAGGACACCCACAAGGATTTCATGAAGATGACCGGCCAATCCATCAGCGAAGTAAGGAATGCGACAATAGTAAACACCCAAGTGATTACCAAGCTAGAGAGTCAAATGAGTTAAATCACAAGTCATGTGGGTGAAGGAGAGAAGGGAAAGTTCCCCAGTTAACCCGTGCCCAACCCAAAGGAGCAGTTTGCGGTTGGAAATTCATCAAATCCTATGCACGGGCAAGAACAAGTGCAATCGATTGTCACATTGAGGTCTAGGAGACAAGTGTACAATCAAGTGGAAGAGAACCCTGCTATGCAACAAGGGCAAGAAAGTGGCAACAAGAAGAAGAGAGATGTTGAGCCATCTACAGCCACAACTACTATTAAGGATCTTCCTAGGTCATTTGTACCTAAAGCGCCTAACCCTAAGAGATTACAAGTGCCCAAGAAAGGAAGGAAGTCTGAGGACATTCTGGAGGCATGCTTTACTCAGTTTGGAGAGTATTTGGATTTGGATAAGTTACTTAAGTAAGCGAATGCCATTTTGGAGTCTGCTCCTCGGGAGAGCAGTGAGATGGAGGAGACCGTAACACCTCAGCCCCCCAAGAAAGAACTTAAGCCTTTACCGAACAACCTTAAGTATAAGTTCCTAGGTCTAGTAGATTCTTTGCTTGTGATTATAGCTTCAGATTTAGTTGATGCTCAAGAGGAGAAATTATTGGACGTTTTAAGAGAGCACAAGGAAGCTATCGGCTGGACTATTGAGGATATCAAGGGGATCAGCCCCTCGGTGGTGATGCACAAGATACATTTGGAGGAGAATACCAAGCCATTAAGGGAGCCATAGAGAAGGCTCAACCCAGTTATGCAAGAGGTTGTGAGGACTGAAGAGATAAAGATGTTGGATGCAGGGACCATTTATCTAATCTCTGCTAGCAAGTGGTTGAGCTCGATTCATGTTATGCCCAAGTGGGCTAGATTGACAGTAGTGAACAATAAGGATGATGAGTTGGTGCCAACTCGTGTTCAGTCAGGATGGAGAGTGTGTCTAGACTACCCTAAGTTGAATGCTTCCACAAGGAAGGATCATTTTCCACTCCCATTTATTGATCAGATGGTGGAGTGCTTGGCTGGGCACGATTACTATTGCTGAGTCTGGCTGAAGACGTTAAACTTAGAGCTCATGGGAGGCACCCCATAGCATATCCTTTATGTTTTTATTATTTTACATATTTCTTGTTACTGTTTATTTCTAGTATTTTTTGTCTTCCAGACTTTATTTTTCAGGGACAACGCGTACTTCAGTTCATGTTTGGGGGTATGCTATGAGCTATGCCAGTCCAGCTAGTTCTCCATCTCCTAGGTCAGCTCTTTCCATATTATTCACACATTGGGGACAATGTGTAATTTAAGTTTGGAGGTATGGGAGACACATTACACACACTTTGTCCCAGTTTGTTGTTGTTTTTTTTTTGTTTTAAAGAGAAGATAAATGCATGCTCATGTTATTTTGCAATTTTGGTTGATCTAAACAAATACTCTGATGTGATGTCATTAGTGAGCTTAAAATCTTGAAAACATGATCTGATGATAGAGTTTTAAAGTTTTGTTACTTACTTTAGGAATTTCAGAGTTCACTTGTTTGATCTAATCTGACACGAGCACATTAGCACATAATCGTGTGAGGTATGACATGTGATTTTAATGTGTATGTTTCCATAGTTTAGCTGATTCCAGATGACTTGTTGGATGGACACTTTGGCATAGAGAAGTAAAAAAAAAATGCTTATAATGATCATTGACAAACTTTTCACTGAGTAACTGGACCTCTTGCCTTAGTAAGCAGTGAGTGTTCATGTCAAAATGTGAGAATTTTGCTCATGATGATCATTGACAAACTTTTCACTGAGTAACTAGACCTCTTGCCTCAGTAAGCAGTGAGTGTTCACGTCAAAAGGTGAGAATTTTGCTTATGTTGGAAATCACCTTGACAAGATGCCCAGGTAGTGATCTTCCAAACACCCAAGTCTAGAATGACTTGTAGAAAGAATTTCAGCAATCAAACACAAGAACAGAAAATCAAAGAAAGAAAAAGAAGAAAGGCAATTATTGTCGAGGTTCGACAATGTGCATACATCTCCATGAGTTCCTCCGAACTCTCTAAACTAATCAATGGTACTTACAAAGTTACAGCAATCCCTTTCAAGAACCCACAATGATCTTGAAGAAACAAGAAGAAAGGAAAGGAGATTACAACTCACTCTCTATACTACTCTCTCTTGTATACAACCAGCCTAACAAAGAGTCCCTCTTGTGTTTGTCACTCTTACACAATTTTCTCTATGTGTTTACAATTGATCTCACAATGTCACAAACTTGTGTGTATTATCATTTGTAAAAATGAGGCTTGAGAACCCCTTTTATAGCCTTTCACTTCTTGGACAATCTTGTGAATCAATCTCCTCCCTTTGATCATCATCTCCTTTAAATCCTAGCCCTTCATTCATCTCTAAGTTATGATGTGCATTTTGGCCTTGTGCGCACTGGTCTTGGAGTGCCTTGAAGCCTCCTATATGCTTGCAAAGAAGTGTGCCTAGCGGTGCGCCACTCAGCAGGGTGCGGTGCGCCACTCAGCAGGGTGCGGTGCGCCGCTAGGGCAGAGTGCGCTGGTGGAGCTTCTGGACGGTGCGCCGCTGCCTGCTACATGGCACGCCCCTCACCCGGTCCTGGAACATGCCTCTCTGGAAGGTGCACCGCCTGGTGTGCGCAGCGCACCGCACACTGGTGTTGTGCCTTCTTGCTTCAGCTGCTGTGCACACTAGTTTCTGCCTAGGTGCAAAAGTGCGCACACTAGTGTGCATGGTCTTCCCATGCTCCAAATAGATGCACACACATGTGTGCAACCTTTTAACTTGATGAATTTGATATTCCATAATTGGTTTGGAATTTAACTAATTTTAAACCATGGATGAACCTGCTTGAACTTTAGACAAATAACAACAGTTTCATAGCCTTTTTTACTCGAGTTAGTAAGTCCTTAGGGGTATCTTTACATCTATTGCCCTAAAACCATCTAGCTTGAGAGTCATTGACTCAACACTCGCTACATGGGTCAATTAGAAAGCTTAAGGGAACTAAACATGGTGAGTCTCATAATAAAAGAAAGAAGGAAATAAAATTATGCTGTTATTGTTCATTCTGATGGGAAATTCGGTGAATCTTGAGACATGAAGACATTACACATTGAAGTTATTTGGAAGCTTCATTTTTATGTGCTAGTTCACTTTACACTGATTCAAGCTTGTGATGCTTTAGTCGGCCTATTGTAAGTAATTAGATTTTAAAATTCCTATTCATTGCGAAGATGGATTTATATTTTAAGCTTGCTCAGAAATGAATATCATGGTTTTGTGTGCTACTTAAATTTTTGGATACCATGAACAATGGATTTATCTTTGTGTTCTTTGTTTTTCAGTTAGTTTTTTTTTTTATTATTTTGTTTTGCTAAGGGACTAGCAAAATGCAAGTTTGGGAGTATTTGATGAGTGCCAGATATTGCATATTTTGGCCCCTTAATTTACATTTGTTAATTCTTTAGTTGTGTCCTAATTTTATATTTTGTGTTAGTTATATGATTTTTAATGTTTTATAGGATTGCAAAGGAAATTGGGTATTTAATGTGAAAAAAATGCAAAAGTTGGAATCTGATGTTGCGATCGACCACAGGAGACTTGTGATCGAGTGCAACAGTGCTCAAGTATTTATTTATATGTTTAGATTAGGAATTTGTTACATTGAGTTGTTTTTTCTTTGTTTTATAGGATTACAAGCACTTGGAAAGAAGTTTCACTAAATTGCTATAATTGCCCTACAGATCAATCATTTTGTGGATTAAATTGTATTGATTCAGGAAGAATCAAGAGATGACCCATATATGCTTGGAAAGATCCAAATGTCTATTTCTTAGAGAATTTGATAGCTCGTAAATATGATTTTTCTAGAGAAAGTTATGGCAATTTTAGTAGAGAAATGTCAGGCTATGCGTGATTTCAGTGTGGCAGAAGTGATATTTGCGGATTAAACTATAATTATTCAGGAAGACAATGGAGATCAGCCATATATGGTTGGAAAGATCCGGATGTCTATTTTCTGGAGAATTTTATGGCTCATAAGTATGAATTTTCTAGAGAAAGTTATGGTAGTTTTAGTAAACAAAGGTCAGGTTGTGCATGATTTTAGCGTGGGCAAAAGTTTTGAAGGGCATGTGAAGGCTTAAATCCCACATCCCACATCAGTTGTAAACACATTCTACATCCCACATCGCATATCGGTTGGAAACACATTGCACTCATGGAATTTCCTTATAAAAGCCGCATTTCACTTCATCTTCATTGGCAATCGGTGTGCAATCTAGAAGGCTTTGCTACCAAGGGGGGAAAGCGCCACACAGCAGCTGCGAGTGGAATTTCTCTATCCATGTATTGTCAGTTTTAATTTATTTCTTTTTATTTTTAAAGTTTAATATTTTGCACTTTAATTGTGCAATTTATTTTCATAGTCATGAGAGGTTAAAACTTTCATCTAAGGTTGAAGATGAAGCCTCGCCATTGTTTAGTATTATATTTTCAAATATTTTAGTACAATTTTGATATTTTTTTAGTATTTATGTTCTATTTCAATTCAATTGTTTGAGCAAATTCTTATGATTGATTGTTTTGTTTATAAATTGTTCAAATTGGATATTCCATGTGTTTCATCTGACGGATGCAGAGAATCATCCAAAGTAAATTGGATATCCATTGTGATTCTAAAATAAACGAATAAATTAGATGTTTTCGTTTAATTAGGGTATTCGATGTGATTTGTATATCAATGGATTCATGGAATTATTTGATATATTACTTTTATATAGAACATACATAGGATGTAATTGCTTGTCGGTTGTGAAAATATATGCTTTAATTTGGTGGGGTGGATTCAGAAACCTTAGTGCCTTTGTCATTTGTTTTAAATCAATTTAGTTTAGTTTATATTCTTTGCATGACACAATTCAAAATTCGGAACTAGGTTAAAATAGGTTTAGTTTAGGTAAAGATCTATTTTCACGACGCAATTCCTTGTGGATTCGACCTCGCACTTGCACACACTATATTGCAAACAACTCGTGCGCTTGCGAGTAATTTAAAACTCACAACAATGAGCACGAGGAAGAGTTCGTGTTTGACTTCCAACCTTGGATGAAGCATAACGAACAGGAGTATTTTGAAGTCTCCCAGAAGTTTGATACAACTGCAAACAAAGAAAACATAAAATACCTAAAAGATGTGGAGAAGGAAGCAAACGACGATAAGGTTAGCAAGGCTGTAAGGATAGAAAAGGATGTTGCAACAGTTATCCTAAAGCTTAGAAGATCACTAAGAATCCAAGGATTACAGCCAAAACATTTGGATATGACAAACTAAGAAAAGAATTAAGAAGAAGACAGATCAGTTAGTTAGTTAATTACAAGGTTGTTAAGGTATGTTAGTTTCAAAACAAAATTGTAACTATCTTTGTAACTATCAAGTTAGCCAGCTAAGTAGTTCTAAACTTGTATATATATGACTTATATTGAGAAGACTCATTCATTCAATCAAAATTCCAGAATTTCTCTTCTTCTTTTTAGTTATATTTCGTGTAACATCCTTTGAGTTTAGACTTGTACTCGGATCAAGTCATTTTCTAAGCTAGGGAAGGCATCATTGGTGAGTTCATTAACTCAATCATCTTCTCCATTTTCTCTTTTCAAATCACTTACCTTAACGGATCAAGATCAGGGAGCAATGAAGTTACATAGGAAAATGTTCTTCAATTACAGAAACAAATGAAGGATGAGATTTTGGCTTCCTTCTACCAAGAAATGCATAAATATGGACAACAAATGGCCAAGATCACCTCTGATATAGAAGAGTTAAAGACCAGTACTAGTAAACATGATTCTCACTCACCTACATCTCAAAACAATAAAGAAGAAGACTATGGTGCAGCCTACAATGCAACACTATTTAAGTAAGTCAGACTTGATTTTCAAAGATTCAGTTATGGAGATCTAATAGATTGGTTGTTCAAAGTGGACCAATTTTTCTTGTATCATCAGACTCTTGAATTTCAAAAAATTATTATTGTTTCCTTCTACTTAGATAGTCCAACATCCAGTTGGTATCAATGGATGTACCGAATAATACAAATCAGATAGAAGAAGGGACACAAGTGCACACTATTGAGCACAACACAAATAAAATACTGAAGGAGACAACAAGGAATGGGGCAATAAGCCTAGATATTATCTCTAATCCTAGCTATGACATGGTTCCTACACTAAGGAGACGTGCATGAATCAAAGCACTTAAGTCCAACTTAGTTAAAGGTAGTTAAAAAGCTGTTATTGTCAGTTAGAATTGTAACTAACTGACTAACTGGGAACAAATAGTATAAAACACATTGTACATTCTTTTGTGAAGACATTGAATAAGGATCCTAAGGCATTTCTCTGAAATGATTTTGGAGCTTTGTACTTGCTCGAAAAGTGGTACTTTCTTTTAGATTTTTTTTGTTTTTTTTTTTCTGTTCTTCTTTCCTTCTTCTTTACTTTTTGTTCTTCCTATTCTTGTTTCATCCTCTATTTTCTCTTCTTCTTTCATGCCTTATCCTTACTTTGGTTCTTTCATTATTCTTTTATTCCAATAAACACACATCCTCTCATCTTTTCAATTCATACACCATAAGATTTCGTATGGTAGAAGGCACTACAAACTATAACAGAATGGAGGAATACGTGAAGGATCTCTAAACCAATATGGATAATCTTCAATAGTTCCAGACTTCTCAGTATCAAGAAATTTCTCAACTAAGAAAGAGTTCAGATACTCAATTTGCATAGTTAAACCATATATTGAAGACATTTATGGATCAGAACCAAGACAACCAACATACACACTCTCAGAATTCCCAATATTTTACGGCACGAGGTGGAAGGGTGGATTTTCAAGGCAGAACAGTTCTTTGACTACCACAACACTCCATTTGATCAATGATCCTCATTTCTTCCTTTCATATGGAGGGTTCTACCTTATCTTGGTTCTAGTGGGCACATAAAGGAGGTCTTATTCATTCTTGGTTAGCCTTTCTTGAAGCCCTCAGATTGAGGTTTAGCCCTACAACCTATGGAGACCCTCAAGGAACTTTATCTGAGTTACAATACACCACAACTTTTGCTGACTACCAAGCACAATTTGAAGCTTTTGCCAACAAGGGTGCAAAGCTTATCTAATTCCTTTCTTGTGAGTCTTTTCATCTCGAGACTGAAACAATAACTAAAAAGTGAGCTGCTGTTTCTCCAACCTTCTTCTATAATCTAAGAAATGGCAATGGCAAGGTTACAAGAAAGCAAGTACAATGAAATCCAACAATCGCTTAGACCTCCCTAGCACACAGCTCCAACATACAGCCTCAATTCAAGTAACTTCAAGAACCCTTCTCTTTCTTTTCCAAAATAAAATTTTAACCCTGCAAACACCATAAAACCACCACCAATAAGACCTTTCCTAAACCAGTGTAACACACAATTTCCCATCAAGAAACTAAGCCCTACTGAAATCAATAGTAGAATGGAGAAAGGCATGTGCTACACTTATGATGAGAAATATCCCCCAGGACATAACTGAAAAAGAATGTTCTTAACTTTAATAGGTGATCAAGATGATGATATATGCTATGCTAGTGTAGATTACACCATATCTCAGTGCATAGAAGATGAATCTCAATTAATTTTAGAAATAAGCTTGAATGCTCTAGCTAGCCAACTAAGTCCTAGAACACACAGGTTGTTTAGATAGTATGGTTCTTTTACCTTACAAATTTTGATAGATAGTAGTAGCACGCACAACTTCATTTAAGAAAATGTAGCACTCAGGTTGGGGTTGCCTATTTTCCCATCAAGATTGTTGAAGGTCAACGTGGGCAATGGGGATTACTTGTGTTGTGACAAGGATTGTTCCTTAGTGACTTTAACTTTACAGCACCATGATTTTGTGATTGATCTTTTTGTGCTACCCATACAAGGAGTAGATATAGTGCTTAGCATTCAACGGTTAGAACAATTAGGCCCCATTCTAACCAATTATAAAGAACTCATAATGTAGTTTGACTAGCATGGGCACATAGTGCACCTTCAAGGGGAATCCTGCCTACATCCACAACCTATTCATTTGAAACAACTCAAATAACTAGGTGCCTATAATGGCATAGTTTCTGCTTTCAATTAACAATAGAAGAAATTACCCCATAAATAGATGACACCCACATTCCTAGTAGCATCCATACCATGTTATAGAAATATAATATTGTTTTTCAAAACCCCACTCAATTACCTCATTCCAGACCATTAAATCGACATATACATCTTGCCCATGGCAATGCACCTATGAATGTCAAAGCCTATAGGTATCCCTACTTTCAAAATTGAGAAATAAAAAATTTGGTACAAGAAATGTTACCCAATTGCATCAGAAGGGATAGCCAAAGTCCATTCTCCTCACCAAGATGGATCATGGAGATTTTGTGTGGACTATAAGGCTCTCATTGTTATCATTATTAAAGACAGATTTCCAATCCCTACAATTGATGAGTTGAATAGTGCAAAAATATTCTCCAAGTTAGACTTACAGGTTGGTTACCATCAGATTAGAGTCCAGGAAGAGGACATTCCCAGAACTTCATTTAGAACACATGAAGGGAGCTATGAGTTCTTAGTCATGCCATTTGGATTTATTAAGTCCCCTTCAACTTTCCAAGCTATAATGAATATGGTCTTCAGGCCCTTCTAAAGGCACTTCGTTACTGTTTTCTGTGATGACATACTCATCTATAGTGCCTTTTTAGAAGACCATCATCACCACCTATAACAAGTCCTGTAATGCTTGATAACTAATAAGCTTTTTGCAAACAAGAAGAAGTGTAAGTTTTGCAAAGAATCCATTGAATATCTAGGCCATTTGGTGTCATCTCAAAGGGTATAACTAGATAACAACAAGATCCAAGCGAAGCTTGATTGGCCTGTTCTAACAACACTCAAACAATTAATAGGCGTCTTGGGTCTTACTAGGTATTATAGGAAGTTTGTTAAACAGTATGCCACGATTGTTACCCCTCTCCCTAACCTTTTGAAGAAAGATGCATTTCAATGGAGTACTAAAGCAGTGCATTCTTTTACAACTCTGAAGAAAGTTATAACTCATGTACTTGTCCTAGCATTACCTGACTTCAACAAGTAGTTTGAAGTGGAGATAGATGCTTCCAATGTAAGCATTATAGTCGTGTTAACACAGGCTGGTCACCCCTTGGCTTTCTTCAATGAAAAAAATGGGAACTAAAATGAGAGCATCCTCTACATATGTTAAGGAGTTGTATACCATCACTAAGGTAGTCATGAAATGGAGGTAACACTTGTTAGGTAGGAGGTTTATTATTAAAACAGACCACATACGTTTAAAAACCTCTTAAACCAGATGATTCAAACACCTAAGCAACATCATTACTTAAATAAACTACTTAGGTTTAACTATACCATTGTCTATAGACCTGGTAAGGAAAATGATGCGGCTGATGCATTATCCAAGGTTCAAGAAAATATAGAAGACTCCACTGTCCCTTAAGTTGGACACTTGTCAGTTTTTTCATTTATATCCCTGTCATTACTTGATCACTTGAAGCAAGAGAATGCTACTGACCCTGAGTTAGTAAGAATACATCAAGAAATCCAATATGGGTCCACATGCATCTATAATATTCAAACAAGGAAGGCTTACTTTATTAAAAGGGTAAGCTCAAACTCAGCTCCAATTCAACTTTGAATAATTCTCTTATCACTAAATTTCATTCTACTCATTTTGGTGGTCATTCTAGTACTCTAAGGACTCTTCTTAGATTTTCCTCTAATTTATTTTGGCTTGATATGAAAAGGATGTTCAGAAATTTGTTCAAAACTACCTTATATACCAGTCAACTAAGTACCCCCTATCAAGGTTGTAGGCCTCCTACAGCCACTGCCAATTCCAGACCAGATTTGGAAAGAAGTATCTATGGACTTCATCATAAGCCTCCCTATGTCCAAGGGATACACAGTAATCCTTGTAGTGGTTGACAAGCTTTCCAAAGCAGCACATTTTGGAGCCCTACCTACCTCTCATACAACTAGCTTAGTGACACAGTTATTCCTCAACATGGTGATCAAACACCATGGCTTTCCTAAGTCTCTAGTCTTTGATAGGGACAACATCTTCATCTACAACTTCTGTAAGCATTTATTCATTCTCTGAAGCACCATCCTCAGTATACATTTCTCCTACCATCTAGAAATGGATAGTTAAACAGAAGTCTTGAATAGGTGCTTGGAGTAATATCTTAGAGCTTTTGTTCATAATCAACCTAAGCTCTAGCATAATTACTTACCTTAGGCAGAGTTCTTGTACAATACAAGTCACCACTCAACTTTAAGAATAACACCTTTTCAGGCTATGTATTGCAAACATCCTTCTACTGTACCATACTATATGAAGAAATCCACCAATATTGAAGTGGTGGAACACCAGTTAACATCTAGAACTCAGTTATTACACCAACTCAAAAGCAACCTCCTACAAGCCTAAGCAAGGATGACGGCACAAGTAGACAAAGATAGAAAAGAATGGTATTTTATAGTAGATGATTAGATTTTGGTTAAAATCCAGCCCTATAGAAAAACTTCTGTAGCATATAAGGTGACAAAAACCTACATCAGAGATACTTTGGTCCTTTCAAAATCCTCCAGAAGATTGGTAAAGTAGCTTACAAGCATTAGCTGCCATAAGACAATAATATACATCATGTTTTCTATATCTGCAAATTAAAACCGTACAAAAGGCATCTACAGTTCCTGGAATCAATCTATTACCCATAGCAAGCATCAACAATCAACCCCTAATACTACTAAAAGCTATTTTATCTCAGAGATATATCTTTTTAAAAGGATAGACAATTTCCCATGTACTAGTGCAATGGGAGGGACTCTCACCTGAAGAAACATCTTAAGATAACTTATCTGCCTTCCTAAAGTCCTATCCTTCCTTGAACCTTGAGGACAAGGTTGGTTTCCAACGAGGTAGGAATGATACAGATCAGATAGAATAAAGGACACAAGTGCACACTATTGAGCATAGCACAAATGAAGTACCAAAGGGGACAACAAGGAATAGGGCAGTAAGTCCATATACTATCTTAAAACCTAGCTCTAGCATGGTTCCTACACTAAGGAGAAGTGCATTGATCAAAGCACTTAAGTCTAAATTAGTTAAAGGTAGTTAAAAAGTTCTTAAAATTCTATTACAATTAGTTAAAACTATAACTAACTGATTAGCTAGGAACATCTAGTATAAAACACCTTGTACATTCTTTTGTGAAGACATTGAACAAGAATTCTTAAGCTATTTCTCTGAAACGATTTAGGAGCTTCCCACTTGCTCGAAAGGTGATACTTTCTTTCAGATTTTTTTGCATCTTTTTGTTCTTTTTTCCTTCTTTACTTTCTATTATTCATATTCTTGTTTCATCGTCTTCTCTCATGCCCTATCCTAACACCAAACCAATCAATTAAAAGGTTGGAAAGAATTTGTTACTTCTTTAAAAGAAATATTTGGATGATCTGTCTTTGATGATCAACAAGGAAGTCTTACTAAACTAACACAACAAACTTATGTTCAAGATTATCAAGATAAGTTTGAAACACTATCTTGCAAGGTTCCTGGTCTGACTGAGCAGTTCTTGACTAGTTATTTCATTTCAAGACTAAAACCTTCAATCAAAATGGAAGTCTTGATGCAAAGACCCAAGAGTTTAAATGAAGCTGTTAGTATAACAAAAAAGATAGAGATAGAAATGGTCGAGAGATACTCTAATAATAGGAGTTAGGTCCCTAAACCACTCAATAATCCTTCTCTCCTAGGCCTAAGACTAGTGCAACAACGTATGCCAACATTAACTCCAAATTGATTCAACTAACTAATCCATACCACATGCATACGTTGATCAGACACACACATATGAGGAATTTAAATATAAACAGGCATTAATCAAGTTAAGAATCATAACATAAATATTGCAAAGGCACCAATACTGAATTATTGGTTAAACATAATTAGGGCTTTAATCAAGCCCTTACTAAGGTTTAGTTACACATACTTGTAATGCTAAACAAATTCATAAAGTAAAAATAAAGGGGAAAGAGTAAACCCGAGAGAAGAGTCGTCAATTCTCCTCCAAAGCTTACAACTTCAAGCTAAATCAAAAGGTAAAATCCAAAGTAATCAAAAAGTATGTTTTCTGTGTTTTACAAGTCTATATATAGGGTTCTAAGGGAGCCCTGAAACTCTAATTTCCAATTTGAGAACCGAAGACTTCTTTCCAAAACTGGCTCAAATGCCCCTCTGTGCATGTGCGCTCGATCGTGAGTTTCTGCACTCGAGCGCATGGGTGCGCTCGAGCATTTTAAGTGTGCACATGAGTGCCTGTGCTCTCGATCATAAGAGAGGTGCGCTCGAGTGCACTTTGCTGGTTTGCAGATCTTCACTTTTTTTTCCTTAAAGCTTCAAAATGTCTTATTTTCTTCAAAGACCTATGAAAAACACAGAAAACATGAAAATAAAGTAGAATCTACTAAAATAGATAAACAAAGAGTCTAACAAGTGTAAATTAAGGGGCTTAATATGACTATTTAAGCACTTATCACACCCTCAAACTTACATATTGCTAGTCCCTTAGCAATACAAAACGAAAGACTATGTAAAAACAAAATCAAAGATAATTTCATTCTTCATGATATCTAAAAATTTGGGTTGCACATAAAACCATGATAACTATTCATGAGTAAGCTTATAATAAAAACACATTTTTGCAATGAATAAGGATTTTAAAAGTTCATGTTACTTACCTAAGGTTGGTTTAAGGCATCGCAAGTTTGATTTGGTGTGTGGTGAATTAGCACATAGAAGATGGAGCTTCCAAATAATTCTATTGTATAGTGTTTCGGTGTCCAAACCTTCATCAAATTCCTTATCAGACAGAAAAAAATGGCATAGTTTTTACTTCTTCTTTTTTTTTTCTTTCACCATGATATTTTTGCCATGTTGAGTTCCATTAAGCTTTCTATTTAACCCTTGTAGCGAGTGTTTAGTCAATGACTCCCAAACCAGATGGTTTTAGGGCATTAGGTGTAATGACACCCTTAAAGACTTACTAACTCGAGTCAAAAAGGCTACGAAACTAACAGGTCTTAATGCTGCTAAGTGAAATTCTCACCTTTTGACGGGAACACTCACTGCTTACTGAGGCGAGAGGTCCAGTTACTCAGTGGAATTTTTTTTTCTTTTATGATCATTAAATGCTTAATTCCCACCTTTTGACGTAAACACTCACTGCTTACTAAGGCAAGAGGTCCAGTTACTCAGTGGAATTTTTTTTTCTTTTATGATCACAAAATGCTTAATTCCCACCTTTTGACGTGAACACTCACTGCTCACTAAGGCAAGAGGTCCAGTTACTTAGTGGAAAGTTTTTAATGATCATTAGGAGCATTTTATTTTCTTTTTGCACGATGAACATTTTTCTTTATTTTTTGCCAAAATGTTCTTCTAACAAGTTATTCGATTATAGTTAGGTCATGGAAACATATACATAAAAATTAAATGTCATACCACACACAATTGCGTGCTAATGTGCTTGTGTCAGATCTAGATCAAACTCATGAATTCTTAAGTGCCTTGAGGTAGGTAATTAAACTTTAAAAATTTTTATTACTAGGCTATGTGTTCTAGATTTTAAGCTTACTAATGAAATTTTATCATGTTTGTTTTAAATCAACCAAAATTTTCAACACAAAGTGATCATGCATTTATCTTTAAAACAAAAAATTGGGACATAATGTGTGCATGTGTGTGCAAGTGTCTCTCTCTACCCCCAAACTTAATATACACATTGTCCCCAATGTGTGAGTGACATGGAAAGATCTGACCTGGGAGTTAGAAAACTAGGCTGCTAGCATGGCTCGCGGTACGCCCCCAAACTTGAACTTGATGCACGCACTTTGTTCCTAAAAAAGAAAAACAAATGTTGTGCTAGAAAACAAGAAATATGGAAAATAAATAGATAAATAAACATAAATAAGAAAATAGAAATGCTATAATAAAAAGGATATGCAGTGGGGTACCCCCCATGAGAGCTAAAGTTTTACGTCTTCAGCCAGACAGGGTATCCTCTCACTGCTGGTCATCGGGTGGTGCAGTCGATGAGGTACTGGGTGCAGGAGGTAGGCGATCGAGGATGGCCTGTAGCATCACCTCCTATCGTTCAAACTGCGCCTCTAAACCATCTATTCGCTGATGGATCAGATGGGTCGCCTCTCTGTCCTCCCAGCGAATATCAGAGAGCTCGCAGCGGAAGGAGGACAGTTCCTCGAGAAAGTGCTGGTACTCTGTGGACCCCATATCTAGCTGGTCTTCCTCCCATGTAGGCTTCACTGTCGGGCACTCAGTGTCCATCGAATCATCCCCCACAGGCTCATCAATAGGAACATCCTCCCAGGGTCTTTCGGGCATATGAGACTGGCTGAGATTCAACTTAGCCCTCTTGAAGAACGGATGATCATTGACTGGTCCGTCGATAGAAGAGCCCTTGATCCCTTTCTTCTTGAAGATGTGGCTGAGTAGGAAGGGAAATGGGAGCCCCCATGCTTTAGTCATGTTAGTTTGATGGCTATGCACATGGTCCCAAAACTTGTGCATCTGACTCCATATGACGGCTGGTATAGAGTACCAGTGACCCCGATGAAAGACATAGAGGGCTTGTATGAACTGATCCCTCCTTTGAGTCTTATGCCCCAAGGGGCACACATTATGCTAGAGGATGGAGTCCACGAGCCACAGGTGGGGAGGAAACTTCGACCAGTTCCCTGCATTGTCGTGTCGGTCCGCATACTGGCCTGTACACATATCCTCGATGATGTGGGGCAGAGGAAATGGGTCTGGCTATTCCTCCATATGGCTGTCCTTCGAAGGGGACTCATCACAGCAGTGGAGGGCGGTGGAGATATCAACAGTGGTCATCTCTATGAATCTGCCCTGGACTGAGGAGGATAGGATCTCTGGTCGGGTGCAGTCATAGGTCAGGTTCTCGTAGAAGCTGACCATGAATCTAGTCTAGGTCATCGAATAGACCAGCTTGAACAGCCGCTTGAGACCCCAAGCCTTGAACTCTTGGACCGCCCATCTCGTGATGTCCAAGCTCTTAAAATCTCAATCAATGTTGAATGTAGTCTTGAACAGGATTTTGTGCTGCTCGAAACTAGGCCGAGTGGAATAGAAGCAGCTGCTGGAGGCTCGAGAACTGGATGCCATTTTCTTAGGTATGAAAGTGCAGCTTCTATTGTGAGTGCGCTCGATCTCAGTGAATGATGCGCTCGATCGCACAGATTGAGGTGCGCTCGATCATAAAGGCCTAGCACTCGATCGCACTTGATCAGGCAATTGGTTGAACAGTTTCTGTGCGATAGAAACTTGAAACTGTAGAAGTCATACTAACTCGATCCCAACCTCCTATAAATATGAAACAACACAACCAAAAGAACCAAAACACAAGGTAAATACATTATAAATCAAGAACCGTGTGTGATGGTGTGTAGCTACTTAGAAATAAAAAAGGATATACCTTGTGTACTTAGGAGGGGAGTGGTTGTGCAATGGGGAAGGATGAGGTGTTGTGCTGGTGGTAGGGTTGTTTATGGTGGTGAGGTGGTGATGTGTGGAGTGTTAGAGGTGAAAGGGAGGTTTGAAGCGAATTTTTGTGTAGGGTAAGGGTAAGTGCGACAGATAGGAATAGAAAGTGCGTTGGAGTGTAAGGTAAGGAAAATAGATTTGTGAGTGAAGTGTGAATAAAAACCCACACGTGCCTTCTCTGCCTCGAGTGCACTTAAGCGCATGGTGAAGTGCACTCGATCGTACTTGTGGGGGGGTTGTGTGCTCGCGTGCTCTACATTGCAGGGTGACGGTGCGCTCGAGCACACTGTGTGGTGCGCTCGAGCGCAAAGTAGCATGTATAGAAAAATTAAATCTTACCAAGATTAAAATAATGAGTTTAGAACAATACAACCATACTGTATTTTAGTGGCCTTAGTACCACTAACCTTGATAAAGGCGCTTGAGCTATAGGTTTGTGAAAGTGGGAATTACTCAAGCGCTCTCTATAGTAGCTTCAGTGCTACACTCTTTGAAATGAGCACTTAGAGCCCTCCTCATGTGGTTCAAGTACTCTCGACAACTGTTTTATCTTCAATTGTTGTGCCTGGACAATAGAAGAGAGAAAAGTAGTATTAGTAGGTTCAGGAGGTTCAACTAGAGGAATAAACTTACTTGGATGCTTTGGTGTGTCCTTAAAGGGGTGCATAGCTTTATTGATGTCCTTAATCACATTGTCATCCTCTGGCTCAATATCCAATCTTGGGACACCATGGTTGAGGGTGGTCACGAATGGATCAATTTGATGGACTTGAGAAACTTGCTCAACAACACCTTGCAACAAGCTTACATTAGGACATTCCATATCAGTTTCAGGTGAATTCATTGTATCAAATATTTTAAATTCTATCTTCTCACCATCTACCTTTATAGTGACAATACTTTTTTTCACACTAATATTTGTATCAGCAGTTATCATAAAGGGTCTTCCTATGATTAGGGGTAAAGGTAACGGCATATGACATTCTTCCATATCCAATACAATAAAATCAACAGGTAAAATAAATTTACCTACTTTCACCAAAACATCCTCGAGAATGCCTCTTGGTCGTTTGATGCTTCTATCAGCTAGTTGTAAAATGATGGATGTTGGCTGAAGCTCCTTCAAACCTAGAGTCTCAAATACACTGTATGGCAGCAGATTAACACTCGCCCCTAGATTCAATAGTGCATGCTCAAATAACTGGTCACCTATCCTATAAGAAATAGTAAAACTACACAGATCTTTCAGATTTGGGGGTAATTTTCTTAATAGCACAGCACTTACCTCTTCAATCAATGCTACTGTCTCATGCTCTTGAAACTTCCTTTTATTAGTGCAACAATCTTTCAAAAATTTAGCATATGCAGGAAATTTTTTAATTGCATCTAATAAAAGAATGTTTATTTCTACCTTTCTCAAGGTTTTAAAAATGTCAATCATTTTAGTCTCTTTCTTGGGCTTTACTAACCTTTTAGGGAAGGGTGGTGCGTTCACCTTCTCCATCTCACTTACCTTAGATGTGGATGCTTTGTCTAGGGAAACTTGTGCAGGCTTATCAATGCCTATGATCTTACCACTTCTTAGGGTTGTCATAACATTCAGTTGCTGATGTCCTCTTGGATTAGGTATTGGTTGGGCTGGAAGCTCTCCTTGCTTTCTGCTACTCAGTTCCTTGGCCAGCTGCCCCATTTGTACCTCTAGTCCTTGAATGGCTTGTTCATGTTTTGCAGTGGTTTGTCTCATCTCAGTTCGAAATTGTCTTGTTTCTGCCATGAACTGTTCTTGTGAATTCATCAGCTGTTGGTGTTGGGATACCAACTGTTGTTGCTGAGTTACTAATTGCCTCACAAGATTCTCTAGCTCATTTTTCTTTGGTTTGGGAACAGAATGGGTTACTGGTTGGGAGTTTTTTTACTGCTCTTGACTATTCTGATTGTTGCTCCAAGAAAAATTTGGGTGATTCTGCCATCCAGGGTTGTAGGTGTTTGCATACGGATTGTTCTTTGGCGGATAGTTATTTGGTCCCACAAAGTTTGCTTGTTCGGGGTCTATAGATGAATATAAGGGACACGACTCAGTATTATGATCAAATTGGGAACATATCGCACATACTTGGAATGGTGTAGCTGGTGGATTAGGTGATGCATTCTGAGTAGGGATGGCTTTAACTAGTAGATCTAATTTCCTCTCTACAACAACTATTTGGGTAGAAGATCCTCCATTTAGGTTCACCTCATACATACCTTTGCTATTGGTTAAATGTCTACCTCGAGAGGAGAACTGTTGGGTGTGTTCACTTAAGGTTTCGAATAGCTCCATGGTTTCTTCACTACTTTTCTCCATCAGCACTCCTCCACAACCTGAATCCACAATACTTTTAATAGTATCACTTAAACCCTCATAGAAAGATTGTACCAGTTCATCCTGAGGTAGATTGTGATGTGGGCATTTGAGTAGCAGCTCGTTGAAATGTCCTTATGCCTCAAATAATAGGTCTTCATCCTTTTGTTGGAAAGACTGAATCTCTTTCCTCATTTGCCTCGTCTTTTGGGCTAGAAAAAACTTCCGTAGGAATTTGCTGGCCAACTCCTCCCAAGTGTGGATAGAAATTGTAGACAATGAATTATACCACAGTTTAGCATTATTTTTTAAGGAAAAATGGAAAAGAATTAACCTGATTCCTTCTTGGTCTAAGCCTCGGATGTGCTGGAACTTACAGAGATCAAAGAACTCTCGAAAGTGTAGGTGTGGATCCTCATTAGGTGTACCCCTAAAGTGAGTCAATGCACTCAGTATTTGCGGAGATATGTAGTAGTTGCCTTCTGCCTCGGGTTGATAAGCAATACAAGATGGCTGATTAAGGTTCCATGGGATGAAGGATTGCTTCATCGGTCTTTGCTCAGGTGGTTGTTGATTTTCAATCTATTCCGCCATTGGTGCTTCCTCCTCAATTTCTTCTTCTAACTCTTCAGAGTTGTCTCTAAGCCTTTGTCGAGATGGTCCACTGAAGCTCAGTATTGAGGGGAAAGAACGCTGGATGTCTGGATCGAAGCCCGTGCATGAATCGGTGACAATTACTTCTGTGCAGCAATTCAACACTGCTGCCTGGGTAACTCTTTGCCTCAAGTGCGCTCAATCGCACAGAGACGTGCGCTCGATCACAAGTGGTACGAAGGGTTTTGCTAGAGTGCCTGAAACAGAAAACATAAAGGAAATAGATTAGAAACTTAAAATTAGAGGTTTTTTGATAAAAATAAAACAGAATAAAAATTACTAAACAAAAGTAATTCTAGAAAGAAATTTAGCATAATCTCCGGCAACGGCACCAAAAACTTATGCATTTATCTATGTTGTGCGTTTATATACCTAAATAAATAGGTAAATAATTGCACTCGCTTTACTTGCGAGTGCACAAGGTCAATAGTGTAGTATAGTGTGCGAAAGCAAGATCATCTCCACGGGGATTGATAAAATTCAGTTTTAGAATTAGTTTCTTCAAAGTAAAAAGAAATAAATAACTGTTGAATGTGATTTGATATTAATAAAGACATAGGGCTTTGATATCCACCACTAGTGATACTTTCTCAATTGTATAATGTATCAGTGCACTAGCCTTATCATGTATACCTAATGGTCATCAACCTAAGGGCATGGTATCTACTCATTAAGCTATTAATTTCCCTAAGCAACGAGTTAGGTATAGTATCTACTCTAACTCTTTTCTTCCTTAAGGGATTTAGCATGGTATCTGCGTGAGTTGTTCCTTAAGAAAGCATAAGATTTATGGAAATCGACAACCACATGAGACCTAGGGCATGGTATCTACTCCTGGTTTCCCATGTTGATTAATCCAAGAATCCAGTGTGGATATCTTTTGTTACTAATGTTAGACCTAGGACTCAGTCATCCAAATTGATCTAACTAACCAATCCATACCACATGCATACGTTGGCCATACACATACATATGAGGAATTTAAATAAGCACAGGCATTAATCAAGTTAAGCAACATAATAAAGGCTATTGGCAAAGATTTTAGCAATGAATAAATATATGAGAAAGCATAACTAGGGCTTCAATCGAGCCCTATAAGAAAGTTAGTTACACATGCTGTCTAAGATAAACATCATATATAAACTAAACATAAAGAGAAGAATAAATCCGAGAGAAGAGGCGTCAATTCTCTCCCAAAGCTTACAACTCTAAGTAAAAGATAAAAGAAGTGATCTAAGAAAGGATCTAAGATCGAATGATTTGTTGTGTGTGTTTACAAGTGTATTTATAGGGCTTGAATAGTCCTAGAGGGTTCTGGAAACCTTTATTTCCTAAAATGCAAAACCTACTTAATTTCCAAAACTGGTTCTGCCGCTTTACTATTCACGCCCATACATGTGTGCTCGATCGTAAGTGCTGCGCTCGATCCTTCTTGTGTGATCATGATCGCACGTGCGCTCGATCGCACACATACTGTGCTCGATCGCACTTTAACCAGAAGCTGCTCTATGATTTCCAGTTTTTTTCCTTTAGGCCCAAAATTGCTTCTTTTTCCTCTAAGACCCTATAAACACATGTGAAACACAAAAATGAAGTAAAATGGACTAAATTAACATAACTAAGGACCTAACAAATGTAAATAAGGGGGCTTAAATATGAATATTTAAGCACTTATCAGACTCCTAAACTTACATGTTGCTAGTCCCTTAGCAATACGAAACAAAACTAAAATGAAAAATAACAACACACAGAGAGATCCAATGTTCACAGTGTTCACAAAAGTTTTAGGTCTTCACACAAAACTATGATGTGCATTCATGAGCAAGTTTAACAAATATAAACATATCTTTGCAATGAATAAGAGTTTTGAACGCAAATCACTTTTATGAGGCAGTTTAAGACATCATAAGTTTGACTTTAGTGTGTGGTGAACTAGCACATAAAAGATTAGGTTTCCAAATAATTCTAATGTGTAGTGTTTTGATGACTCAAGATTCACCAAATTTCCCATTAGAATCAACAAAGATGGCATAGATTTTCTTATTTTCTTTTATTTGTGAGATTTTTGCCATGTTAGTTCCCTTAAGCTTTCTATTTGACTCATGTAACGAGCATTTAGCCAATGACTACCAAACCAGATGGTTTTAAGGCATTGGGAGTAGAGACACCCCTAAGGACTTACTAACTCGAGTAAAAAAGGCTACAAAACTAACTGGTCTCAATGCTACCAATCAGAATTTCCACCATTTGACGTGACACTCACTGCTTACTGAGGTAAGAGGGCCAGTTACTCAGCAAAAAATTCTTTTATTGATCATTAGGAGCATTTTTTTAAGCATTAATAATTTGTTTCTATTTTCTTATGCCAAAACGTTAATCTAATAGGTTATCTGGTTCATAGTCAAGCAAAAGAAACATACAAATCAAAATTACATGTCATACCCCACACAACTATGTGCTAATGTGCTCGTGTTAGTTTAGGTCAAACTTGTGAATCCTTAAATGCCTAAAAGGAAGTGATCTAGGTTCAAAACTTAATTATTGGCCTATATGTTCAAAGTGTTAAGCTCACTTATGAAGTCAAATCATATCGCTTGTTTAGATCACCCAAAATTTTATTGGAACAGAATGAACATGCATTTATTTATAAAAAAAAAGGGACATAGTGAGTGTGTGAGTGTACCCCCATACCCCCAAACTTAAATTGCACATTGTCCCCAATGTGTGAATAGCATGGAAGGAGCTGACCTGGGAGATGGAGAACTATATGGCTGACATGGCTCGTAGCACGCCCCCAAACTTCAACTGGATGCACTCACTCTGTCCTTGAAAAAGAAAGACAAGCAAACATAAAATGGAAAACAAGTAATAATAAATAGCTATAGAAAAGTAAACTATGAAATACTAATAATAAAATAAAATAAAACTATTAAAAATGATATGCTTTGGGGTGCCTCCCATGAGCGCTAAGTTTGACGTCTTCAGCCAGACGGGGTATTCTCTCAACTTTAGTGTTTTGGTAGGGAGTACTTAAAGTCCACTTCATGTGGCTCAAGTGCTCTTGGTGGTGCTGCACATTCATCATGACTCAGTGCAGAGCATCAAAGATGTCATTAGGGATCGTTTTTGATGCAGGCTCAATATCCGATCTTTTGAAGCTATGGGTGAGGGCGGCCTCCAATGGATCAGTGTGATGGACCTGAAAAGCTTGCTTGATAGCACTTTGCAACATACATTCATTAAAACATTCATCATCATTATCATCTTGGGGTAATTTCATTGCATCAAATATCTTAAATTCTATTGACTCTCCATTTACCGTCATACTTACAATACCCTTTTTCACATTAATTATTGTATCAGTAGTTCTCGTAAAGGGTCTTCCTAAGATGATAGGCAGAGGTAATGGCATAGGGCATTCTTCTATATCTAATACTATGAAGTCATCAGTCTTTTGATGCTTCTATCTGCCAATTGCAAAGTGATGGAGGTTGGTTGAAGCTCCCCCAAACCTAGCTTTTCAACTACTGTGTACGGTAGCAAATTGACACTTGCTCCTAAATCTAGTAATGCTCGCTCAAACAACTGATCACCTATCCTACAGAGAATAGTAAAACTACCCGGATCTTTTAGTTTTGGTGGTAGTTTTCTTAACAATACCGCACTTACCTCTTCAGTTAAAGCCATTGTTTCATGTTCTTAAAACTTTCTTTTATTAGTGCAACAATCTTTTAAAAATTTAGCATAAGCAGGAATTTGTTTAATTGCATCTAGTAAGTGAATGTTAATTTCTACTTTTCTCAAAGTTTCAAAAATATCAAGTAATTTATCTTTCTTTGGCGTTACTAACCTTTGAGGGAAGGGTGGTGCATTCCACTTCTCTACTTTACTTACCTTGGATGTGGATGGCTTAGCTGGAGATGCTTGAGCTGGTTCATTAACTCCTATGATCTTACCATTTCGAAGGGTTGTAACAACTTTCAGCTGCTGATGTGCTCTTGGATTTGGTAGTGTTTATGCAGGGAGTTCTCCTTGCTTTTTTTTACTTAGCTCCTTAGCCAATTGCCCTATTTGTACCTCTAACCTTTGAATTGCTTGCTCATGTGTTGTAGTGGTTTGTCTTTGTTGAGTCATAAACTGATCTTGTGATGTTATCAATTGCCTCATCATACTCTCTAGGTCACTCTTCTTTGACTCTTGAACTGGTTGGGCTGCTTGGTGGAAGTTCCTTTGTTGTCCTTGAAAGTTCAAGGAATTTTGATTGTTGCTCCATGATAGGTTGGGGTGGTTTCTCCATCCAAGGTTGTATGTATTTGCATATGCACTGTTTGGTCCCACATAGTTTGCTTACTCGGGATCTGTAGATGAATACAAATGGCAAGTCTCAATAGTGTGATCAAATTGAGAACATAAAGCACATACCTAGCTTTGTGTAGCTTGTGGTCGAGGAGAGATGTTTTGAGTAGACATGGCTTTTACAATCATATCGAGCTTCATATCTAGCTTCCTCTCCAAAGCAGCTATTTGGGTAGAGGGTCCACCATTTAGAGTAACCTCATACATACCTTTGCTCTTGACTCCTTGTCTACCTCTAGAGGAGAATTGTTGGGTGTGTTCACTCAATGCCTCAAACAGCTCCATGGCTACTTCACTGCTCTTCTCCATCAGTACACCTCCACAACCAGAATTAGCAATACCTTTATTCATGTCATTTAGACCTTCATAAAAGGCTAGTACCAGCTTATCTTGAGGTAGGTTATGATGTGGACATTTGAGTAGTAACTCGTTAAAATGTCCCCATGCTTCAAAGAATAAGTCTTCATCCTTTTGTTGGAAGGACTGGATCTCCTTCCTCATTTGCCTCATCTTTTAGGCTGGGAAAAATTTTCTGAGGAACTTGCTGGCCAACTCCTCCCAAGTATGGACAGAAACTGCAGGCAATGAATTATACCATAGTTTAGCATTATCTTTCAAGGAAAAGGGGAACAGAATTAACCTTATTCCTTCTTGGTCTAGGCCTCGGATGTGCTGGAACTTGCAAAGGTCGAAAAACTCCCGAATGTGCAGGTGTGGATCCTCATTGGGTGTACCTCTAAAGTGAGTTAAGGCACTCAAGGTTTGCAGAGATATGTAATAGTTGCCTTCCGCCTCCGGTTGATAAGCAATACATTATGGCTGATCAAGGTTCCGTGGAATGAAGAACTGCTTCATTGGTACTCGTGCAGGTGGTTGCTGGTTTTCGAGTTGTTCCGCCATTGGTGCTTCGTTCTCAAATTCTTCTTCGTTGTCCTCGAAGTTGTTCCTAAGCCTTTGTTGGATGGTTGGCTCAAGCTCAGGATCGAGGGGAAAAAATGTTGGATGTCAGGATCGAAGTCCGTGCATAAATCAGGTAAACCAGCTTCGGTGCAGCAGTTTAACTCTGCTGCTCGGGTAGCTCTCTGCCCTAATTGCACTCGATCGCATAGAAGGTTGCGATCAATCGCAAATATCACAAAAGTTCTGTTAGGGTTTGATGTGCCTGAAACAGAAGAAAAATCGATTAGGGTTTGATAAAAATAAAGATGATAAACAGAATTAAAGATTTTTAGAAAAATACGAATAACGATGATTAAACTAAATGAAATTAATTCTAAAAAGAAATTTAGTGCAATCCCCGGCAACGGCGCCAAAAACTTGTTGCGTGTTTATATACCTAAATAAATAGGTAAACAATCGCACTCGTTTTACTTGCAAGTGCACAAGGTCAACAGTGTAGTATAGTGTGCGAAAGCAAGATCATCTCCACAGGGATTGGTAAAGTTCGGTTTTAGAATTAGTTTCTTTAAAGTAAAAAGAAATAAATAACTGTTGAATGTGATTTGATAATAATAAAAACATAGGGCTTTGATATCCACCACTAGTCATGCTTTCCCAATTGTATAATGTATTAGTGCATTAGCCTTATCATGTATACCTAATGGTTGCCAACCTAAGGGTATGGTATCTACTCCTTAAGCTATTGATTTCCCTAAGCAACGAGTTAGGCATGGTATCTACTCTAACTCTTTTCTTCCTTACGGGATTCAGCATGGTATCTGCGTGAGTTGTTCCTTAAGAAAGCATAAGATTTATGGAAATCGACAACCACATGAGACCTAGAGCATGGTATGTACTCCTGGTTTCCCATGTTGATTAATCCAAGAATCCGGTGTGGATATCTTTTGTTACTAATGTTAGACCCAGGACTCGGTCATCCAAATTGATCTAACTAACCAATCCATACCACATGCATACGTTGGCCATACGCATACATATGAGGAATTTAAATAAGCACAAGCATTAATCAAGTTAAGCAACATAATAAAGGCTATTGGTAAATATTTCATCAATGAATAAATATATGAGAAAGCATAACTAAGGCTTCAGTCGAGCCCTATACGAAAGTTAGTTACACATGTTGTCTAAGATAAACATCATATATAAACTAAACATAAAGAGAAGAATAAACTCGAGAGAAGAGGCGTCAATTCTTTCCTAAAGCTTACAACTCCAAGTAAAAGATAAAAGAAGTGATCTAAGAAAGAATCTAAGATCGGATGATTTGTTGTGTGTGTTTATAGGTGTATTTAAAAGGCTTGAATAGTCCTAGAGGGTTCTGGAAACCCTAATTTCCAAAAATGCAAAACCTACTTAATTTCCAAAACTGGTTCTGCCACTTTACTGTTCACGCCCGTACATGTGCGCTCGATCGCATGCGCCCTGTGCTCGATCCTTCTTGTGTGCGCAAGATCGCACGTGTGCTTGATCGCACACATACTGCGCTCGATCGCACTTTGACCAGAAGTTGCTCCATGGTTTCCAGTTTTCTTCCTTTAGGCCAAAAAATGTTTCTTTTTCCTCCAAGACCCTATAAACACATGTGAAACACAAAAATGAAGTAAAATGGACTAAATTAACATAACTAAGGACCTAACAAATGTAAATAAGGGGGCTTAAATATGAATATTTAAGCACCTATCAATCTACCTAAATTATTAAGCAAATAATCGAACTTGTTTTACTTGCAAGTGCACAAGGTCTACAGTAGCATAATGTGCAAGTGTGAGATCATTTCCGCAGGGATTGGTGAATTTCGATTTAGAATTAATTTCACAAAGTAAAAATAGATAGGAATAAATATTGGGTTTAGATAATAATGATGAAGACGTAGGGACTTGATATCCACCACTAATCATGCTACCCTAACAAAACAATATGCTAATGCTCTATTCATGCTATGAATACCTAATGGTTGTCAACCTAAGGGCTTGGTCCACTCCTTAAGCTATTGATTTCCCTAAACACTGAGTTAGGCATGGTGTATACTTTAACTCTTTTCTTTCTTAAGGGATTCAGCATGGTGTATACTGAGTTGTTCCTTAGGAGAGCATAGGATCTGTAGAAATCGACAACCACACGGGACCTAGGGCTTGGTCCACTCCCGGTTTCCCATGTTGATTAACCTAAGAATCCGGTGTGGATATCTTTTGTTATTATTGTTGAACCCATGACTCAGTCATCCAAATTGATTCAACTAACTAATCCATACCACATGTATACGTTGCTCAGACACACACATATGAGGAATTTAAATATAAATAGGTATTAATCAAGTTAAGAATCACAGTATAAATATTGCAGAGGTACTAATACTGAATTATTGGTTAAACATAATTAGGGCTTCAATCAAGCCCTTACTATGGTTTAGTTACACATACTTATAATGCTAAACAGATTCATAAAGTAAAAATAAAGGGGAAAGAGTAAACCCGAGAGAAGAGTCGTCAATTCTCCTCCAAAGCTTACAACCTCAAGCTAAATCAAAAGATAAAATCCAAAGAACATTCATATGAAGAATGACTCTTTATGGATTCAATGGGTGCAACACTACTACTAATTGAATAGGTCCATTTGGGAGATCATGGCCAGCAAGGATGACTGCCCCCTATGGAAGAGAATTCTTGAAATCAGGGATGACTTAACTAATCAGGCATCCTCTACCTAGCAAGCTAGGGATAGATTTATGGACTGGAGGGTCCAGGATGAACTTTGCATAAAGAAGGTGTATAATTCAATTAGACAGAAAGGAAATGTGGTCAGCTGGGCTCCATTGGTGTGGGATGGTCACTGCCCCCCAAAGCACTCCTTTATCCTTTGGCTTGCCATTCAGAACAGGCTTCTCACTAAAGATAAACTCCACCTTGAAGGGGAGGACAATCTCTGCCTCCTCTGCAAAGATCAGGATGAATCCAGGGAGCACTTATTCTTCTTATGTAGGATCAGCAAGGACACTTGGAACTCTATCAAAGAATGGCTTGGATGTAGAAGGCAAATGGCTACATTAGAAAGTGCAATCAAGTGGACTCAGAAAGTTAAGGGAACTGGCCCCCCAGCCATTGTAAAAAGAATAGCCTTAGCATGCACAGTGTACAACATTTGGATGGCCAGAAATGCAAAAAATTTTGAGCAAGCTCCTGTCCTACCTTTTAGTCTTGCTAAGAAGATCCAAATTGTAATTTATAAAATTATGTATGCCTTTTGCCCTGAGATTAGGCTGCTGCTGTAAGTCCTGCTTGTTTACTTTTGTTTTCCTAGCATTGTTATCCCTTGGGACTTGCCTAGTTCACTGTAAGCACTCTTTGTAAAGATTAGGCTTCTTTTGTAAGCTGTTTTTCTTTTGTTTTTGTTTATGCTTTCTTGTAAATCCCCTGGGTATGCCTAGTGATTTTTGTACATGTTTTTGATCAATACAATCTTTATTTACAGATAAAAAAAAAAAGATGAAATCCAAAGTAATCAAAAAGTATGTTTTCTATGTTTTACAAGTCTATATATAGGGTTATAAGGGAACCCCAAAACCCTAATTTCCAATTTGAGAACCTAAGACTTCTTTCTGAAACTGGCTCTACCCCTTTTCTGTACGTGTGTGCTCAATAGCGAGCTTCTGCACTCGAGCGCATAGGTGCGCTCGAGCCTTCTAAGTGTGTGCACGAATGCCTGTGTGCTTGATCACAAGAGAGGTGTGCTCGAGCGCGCCTTACTGGTTTGTAGATCTTCACTTTTTGTTCCTTAGAGCTTCAAAATGTCTTATTTTCTTCAAAGACCTATAAAAAACACAGAAAACACGAAAATGAAGTAGAATCTACTAAAATATATAAACAAAGAGTCTAACAAGTGTAAATTAAGGGTCTTAAATATGATTATTTAAGTACTTATCAAGTTTCTTTATTTTTAACAGGTTCTTGATGCAAATTGAATTCAAAACAACTCACATCTAGGAAATCCACGTTCTTCGAGTGCAAGTTATCAGATTGATAAGAATCAAGAAAGTAAGTCTATTACATGGGTCAAAGAAGTTTTGTAGTTTTTTTTGTAACTTTGCTCTTAATATTTCTAATATTTTTATTAAGAATTTATTAAAAAATTTCATTAAACATAATTAATCAATTTCATACCTCTATATATTTATGTTCTAGGCAACTTTATTTTTTTTTTCACTCACTAAATCCATGGAACTAGTGAATTAGGTTCTACTGATTTGAGACGAGGTTGCATTGGGTAGAGTAAATTCATAGGGCTGCTAGTTCATGTGATGAGATCTTGATAGACATATAATTTGGTGTGTTGAACGAAGAGAAAGAGGATTTTGAACTGGTTTTGCTCCATGGATTCCCCTATTAATCCCATTTGTGTCCATCCTGGCTTGAGTATTAATCAAGTGAGACTCGGTGAGGGAAATATAACTGGAACTATTAAGTTTTGATAAGACTTAATAGTTTAGGATCATGAAGAAAATGCACTCATATCATATCCATAAGCTTCCATTAAAAAAAAAATCTAGGATTCAAGTTCACAATTTGAAATTATTTAACAAAAATTAATTTCTACCCATCTATCCATACATTATGATGTGATTTTTGAAAAAGTTTAGTTAGGACCGAATGTGGAGTAGGTAGGCAAAGATATAAACATGATAAGTGATTATTGTAATATTTAAGATTGAGTATTTGATTTAGAGAGGGGAGAATATAACCTTAATGGAGTTTAGTTTTAGTTAAGTTCCATAACATTTGCCTCTCTTTTGAAAGAAAAAAAAAATCATGCATAGGCATTATAAACTTTTTATTTATTTAATTTAGTTTGATTGTGATATGTATTACTTATGCTTCCCCTTTTTTTTTTATGTTAATAGCCAATTAAATATTCATGAATGAGTCTCCTATATGAGCTTTTGTGTTTATCTATAAAATGAGTTCCAAATAACTTAATAAAAATACAAATAGCTTTAATTTCTAGGTACTTCAGTTCAGTTATGTATTTGCACAAATTGTTTGTTGTATCATCTCTATTTTTAAATTATACTTAGTGTGATTTAAGAGGTGATTAAGATGAAATCACTTTAGAATTGTTTGGAGCCCATTATGGACCTATTGAAAAATGTTATATCTCTGTTGTGTTTAACACTTATTCACTTTTGTGTATTGATAAGATGTGGCATAAGGTTTCTTAATTTTTACACATTGTAGGCCTTGGGATTATAGACATGTCAATTATAGCTTACATAGTTCTAGTGACTCGAGTGTTGATGTGGATTTTCTCTTCCTAATCATGCTTAGCCACACCAAATTCAACTATTTTTGGGTTTAGATCTTGTCAAACAGAACATTGGTTGATTCTATGCCTCTATGAACAATTTTGATTATTGATTCTTTATGTAGAAAAGATAAACCTCTAGCAATCCCAACACAAATCCTGAGCCTTGTTGACCAGTCCAATTTCAGTTGAATGTTTTTGAGCCTAAGTAATCATTCAAGGAAATATAGTTTAATTAGATATAAATCATTATAATTTACAATATGTTAAAAAAAAATTCTCATTTAATACAGCTATTCAAACAAGTGGAAGCAGATTTAATTCACCAAACAATGCATGAGAAAGTTTGTTATTTTCCATGTATTCATATACTAACAACAATTGGTCCTTTCAACACAACATCCATGTATTTTCACAAGATTTGGATATTGAAAATATGAAATCATGCCCATTTCATTCAAAAACTCACGATTTCCTTAACTTGATTTAGATGATAGCTGCCTTACAACAACTATAGTGCCATCAGATAACAAGGCCTATATCACATTCATGTAGAAGTAACTCTCAGTATAATCATTAAATGAAGATTTATATCAGATAGGAGACAGAATTTTGACAAAAGTTTAGGAATGATACCTTGTAAACAGGTCCAAATCCACCTTCTCCAACCTTTTTCATATAATCAAAATTGTTTTTGCCAACTTTGATTTGCTTTAAGGTAAAATACCTTGTTTGGAGTTCTAGTCCTTCAAGATTTGTTATAAGTTGTGTCCTCATGAGATATCTTTATGTGATATTATATGATGATCATCTTCCTTAAGAATTGCAATTACAATTTATTCCGCATTGGATGCAGATGCCAAGTTATCATTGTTGTATCTATCAATCAATCTTTGATGCTTTTTAATGTGTTTTTATTCTAACATATAACTTAATTAACTGGAAACAATTCTGATACTTCTTGATGTTTCTATATTGTTAACTAAATTATGCTATATATCTACTAATAAGATGTCTTAATGTTTCTTATATGCCATATACCAATTCTTCCAAACAGATTGTGAATTAGGTTGCTTATGGTATATAAAAGCTAATGCGTTACATTCAGGTTATGTCAATGGTTAAGAAAATTTGATATGAGTTTAGAACTCTTTTGGCCTTCGTTTATCACAATTAGAATATTAGCCTTTTGGTAGCAATGTCATATGTTTGATATTGAATTTTACATTGGGTATTTAAATCTGCTTGGGCTAAAGTAAGCTTAGGCTTCAACATTACATTGAGTTTCATTGCTTTGAACTTAGAAGTGCTAAAGCACCACAGACTACAACTTGTAAAAATATATTCTCAAAGATAAGTCATACAACTTGCACGTTTGTTTCCCATTATTCTCATCCTATCAAAATAGCACCTTATGCTTCATCTTAGTTTTTATCCATATATTTGTGATCATATCTAGTGACTAGTATCTTACATAACATTCTATTCTTAATATGATGAAGATAACTAAAAAGATATAAAACAGAGCATTCCTTGAATTGTAGTATCAGATGAACAATAGTATATTAGCTTCCAAGGATTTAGGATCTCAAAATTTTCAAATGTAATGGCTTTTTTTTTTTTTGTTGAACTCAAAAGATTAAACTGTAAGAAGAGCCAATCTACAGTGATGGTTCCAAAACTGTCAGTATAGACGGAGGATTTATACCAATGGATCAAAACCGTAAGTGGCCTCTATACCAATGGATGAAACTTTTATCGGTATAGAGCCTACACTGACGGTTTGTCAACCGTAAGTAAAGCTCTATGACCTATATGAATGGATGAAAATTCGTTAGTATACCTATCTAGCTACGCTTTTTTATACAACAGTTTTTAAAACTGCCAGTATAGCCTTGTAGGGTCTATATTGATGGTTTTTTGGTTTCTACCGATGGCTTTTACCCATTAGTAAATTGCAAATTTTTTGTAGTGGTAGCACAACAAACTACATTGTACTTGATAGGTAGATAAGTTTTATCATTTTCATCTCATGCAATTCACAATAATAATTTAGCCTTTTAAATGATATGAACTTATGGTAGCACAACAAATCCTATTCATTTTAGTTAAGTCAAACCCACCATTCCTCATAGGTATAAATTAGTGATGTAACCTTTACGATAGCACATCAAAGTTATTTCATTTGTTTACCTTGTATACATCACATGTTTTAAAAGACAATATAATTTTCCTATAGGTGTAAACCTTATGGTAGCGCAACAAATTCATACATATAAGAAACTTTGCATATTGACTATAATGGTGGAAGTTTACGAAAAATCATTCATAATGATTTTCATTACAACTTAATATTAAATCACTTGCATGTGAGGGATTTAGGTATTTACATTTAGATCTCACCATATAACATGCATCAAATACATATAAAGCATACATTTCATGTATTAAAACCTAGGGTGGATGACTATGGACTTTTTAAGCATGATTTAATTGAGTTAATTAAGTACATCACTTGGTTAAATCCTAGGTAATTATTACATAAGAATATTTCATACATTAATGGGTCTTCTATTGGAGGTGTTGAGTGTACAGTGAGTATCTTGGTGATGATGTGGTGTTCAGGATAGAAAATAAAAGAGAGGATGATCTTATTTCGAGCACAAGATAAGATCCTAATGTGCTTATTGATTTTTTCCCTTCAATCTTACAATCCAAAGCTATATAAAGCTTTCTACAAGTGTGCACACAGTAATACAAGTAAGGTGAATTACAACAGATCAAGAAGCTAACTAACTAACTTCCAACTAGGCTTCTAACAACTTCTTTTACTACTTCTCTTATTCTAGTTTTTAGCTTTGCTTCTTCTAGCTACTGCTTTAGCTTGCTCTTTTACTGCCCCAAGCTTCACTGGTCAGTCCCTTAGCCTCATTGGAAAACACGAACTGTCTTTCGCCTTACTAGTTCTACCTTGCTACCCCATACCTTTTTGGTTTCTTCATGTGAGCTTTGTCCCTTAGCTTCTTTCCTGTATCAATACTATCCCCATGGAGAGTAACCTTGTCCTCAAGTTGAAGATCATGTAGGGAGTGTTGTACTATGTTAGCATTTTTTCAAGAGGCTTATTCTAATAGAAGGTGATCTCATTATACCAAGTAATGTTGCACTCATTTACCTTGTTGTAATACTTCTCTTATACTCAGTATTGCAATTGGATGGTAAATGTGATAAGAGTTAAAGTAATATTTAGGGAGAGGGGTTGGGGTAATGGAAGAGCCTTTAAAAGGCTGAATGAGTGAAATGTGGAAGAAAAAGTTGAGCCTGCATCCTTATGAAAGTTGTAATCTATAAGCAACTTATCTTATTCTTTCCAGAATGGTAAAAGGGCCAAAGTATCTTTTGCTTAGTTTTTGGGAAACTCTTGCTGCTATTGATTGTTTTCTATATGGTTGTAACTTGAGGAGGACCAAGTCACAAATTTGAAACTGTATATCAGTTCTTTGTTGGTCAGCTTGTTTCCTCATTCTTTGCTGAGCTTTGAGAAAGTGAGCCCTGACTTATTGTAGAATATCTTCTCTAGAACTTAAAGTATAATCAACAGCTTCAATGGAAGAAGTACCTCTACTGTAAGAAAATATGGTTAGTGGGATTCTTCCACAAACAATCCGAAAGATGGTCATTCCCATGGAGGAATGAAAGCTGGTGTTGTAATGAAATTCAGCATAGACTAAGTAAATGGACCACAGGTGTGGCTGATATGCAACAAATGATTCAAAAAGTATCATGAGCATTTGTTGACAACTTTTTATCCATCGGTTTGAGGAAGTTAGAAGTACTCATCCTCAATTGAGTGCCTTGTAGTCTGAAGATTTCTCTCCAAAATTGATTGGTGATTAGAGGATCTTTATCACTGACTATAGACTTTGGGATGTCATGGAGTTTGTATACTATGTTCAAGAAGACTATAGCAACTTTGCTTGCTATAAAGTTAGGACTGAGTGGAGCAGAGTGTGTAAACTTGATGAGATTTTCTACTACTATTTATGTAGCTATGATGCTATGAGAGGGTGGTAGATGAGTGATGAAGTCCATTGAGATATCCTTCTAAATCTGCTATAGAACTTGTAGTGGTTGTAGCAAGCTATAAGGTTTGATATTGAGTGTCTTCACTTACTAACATATGGTGCACTAAGAGACAAACTGGGTAACATCCTTTTTCATACTCTTCCAATGGAAGGTAGTAGATAATCTGATATAAGTCATCAAAATTCCAGCATGACCAGTTATTGGAGTGGCATGGCATTTAGTAAGGAAGAGGTTCTTCAAGCTAGACTTTCTTCCCACAAAGAATTTCCCTTGGTGGTAGAGTATTCTATCTCTCATAATCCAATCTATATGCTGCTGAGGTTTCTTAGTGCAAGTTTTTGTAATGCAAGTATGCTAGTTTTTTCTCAGTTCTCTTTCTTGAGATAATCAAGGAATTTAAAACTGGCATTGAGAATGCTAAACATGTTGCCATCTCTGTATCACTTGGCAGCCTTGCTAAAACATCTACTATAGTGTTGTTTCTTCCTAGATTGTATACAATTTCATATGAGAATCTTAACAACTTAGTGAGGTAATGTTGCTTCTTAGGAGATGGAATGGCCTGGTCCATCAAGTATTTAAGGCTTCTGTGGTTAGTTTTGATAAAAAATTTGGCACCTGTGAGGTATTGTCTCAATTTCTTCACAACTGTAGTAATGGCATACAATTCTCTGATATAGGAAAGTTGTGATTGCATTCTTGGACTCATCTTCTTGCTGAAAAAAGAAATAGGATGAGGGGGACTATAGGAGAGTTGCTCCTATTCCAAAGCCACTAGCATCTGTCTCCAAGGTGAATGGATTGGAGAAAGGTTAGGCAAAGTGAGAACAGGAGTAGTAGTCATGGCTTGTTTCAACAACAGGAATGTTTCTTGGGCTATAGTGCCCCATTAGAAGGAATCTTTCTTTAGTAGATCAGTTAAGAGACTAGCAAGATTTGCATATCCTTTTACAAATCTTCTATAATAGCTTGTTAACCCCAAGAATACTCTCAACTGCTTGATAGAAGTAGGTTGACGCCATTCAATCATTTCTTGGATCTTTGGTTAATCAGGTTCAACTCCTTATGCACTAATGATGTGGCCCAAGTATTATATTAAGTTTTTGGCAAAAGGGCATTTGCTCAATTTAGTATATAGAGTATGCTGTTAGAGATATTATTAGACTAGTCTCAAGCGGGTTACATGATCTTTTATGCATTTGTTGTATACTAGGATATCATCAAAGAAGATGATGACAAATCTTCTTAAAAAAGGTGTGAAAATCTAATTCATTGTGGCCTCGAATGTAGCAGGGGCATTTTTCATTCCAAAAGGCATTACTAAGAACTCATAGCGACCTTGGTGAGTCGTGAAAGTAATCTTAGAAATGTCTTCTTATCTCATTCTGATATTATGGTATCCAACTCTAAGATCTAACTTGGAGAATAATATAGCACCATATAGCTCATCCATTAAATCATCAACGGTAGGTATAGCAAATTTATCCTTTATAGTTAGAGCATTCAAGGCATAATAATCAACAAAAAACCTCCAATTTCCATCTTTCTTATTGACCAGCAAAACATGTGAACTATAAGGACTATTGCTAGGTTAAATTATACCCTCTTCAAGCATACTACTGACTAGCTTTTCCATCTCAGCTTTTGATAGTGAAGTAAGGGTATCTATATGGCCTCACATTGATAGGTTTTTCATGTGGCTCTAACGTGATTCTGTAGTCATTGGTTCTTGGTGGTGGTAGTACAGATGGAATAGTGAAAACAATATTGAATTCTTGAAGTAAAGTTGATATCTTAGAATATTCTAAGTGGTGATTAGAATTCAATGGTTCCGCTTCTTAGTTTTCCACATTTATAGACATTAAAAGGAAGCAAGATTCTAGCCTATCATGCTTAGACAGTTTGGTAAGAGAGCTACAAGATATGTGTTTGTTGTGACGATTATCTACCTAAATAAATACGCAAATAACCATCATAGTTTTGCTTACAAGTGCACAAGGTCAATAGTAGCATAGTGTGCAAGTGCGAGATCATTTCCACAGGGATTGGTGAATTTCAATTTAGAATTAATTTCTTCAAAGTAAAAAGATAAATAGTTGTTTGATTGTGAGTGAATAATAATAATAAGAACATAGGACTACGATATCCACCACCAATTATACTTTCCCACTAAGTAAGGTGTCAATGCTCTAGCCTTATCATGAATATTTAATGGTTGCCAACCTAAGGGCTTGGTCCACACTTTAGGCTATTGATCTTCCTATGCAACGAGTTAGGCATGGTGTATACTCTAACTCTTTTCACTCTTAAGGGATTCAATATGGGTGTATACTGAGTTGTTCCTTAAGAGAGCATGAAGGCTGTGGAGATCGGCAACCACACGAGACCTAGGGCTTGGTCTGCTCCCAGTTTCCCATGTTGATTAACCCGGGAATCCGGTGTGGATATCCCTTGTTACTAATGTCGAACCCAGGACTCCATCATCCAAATTGATTCGACTAACTTATCCATACCACATGCATACGTTGATCAGACACACACATATGAGGAATTTAAATACAAACATGCATTAATCAAGTTAAACATTCTAACAAGGCTATAGTAAAGATAATCAATGAATAAATATGTGGAAAAGTATAACTAGGGCTTCAATCGAGCCCTATAGGAGTTTAGTTACACATGCTAGTTGAACTAAACATTCTAAACATAATGAAAGAAAAATAGAAAACTAAAACCGAAGAAGACTCAGGAGACAAGTCGTCAATTCCTCTCCTAAGCTTGCTACTTCGAGACTCAAACAAAAAATCTGATTTATGTGTTTTACAAGGCTATTTATAGGGTCCTCATGGTGTCCCAAAACCTTAATTTCCTATTTGGAATCCAAAGAATTCTTCCATATCCGTCTCTGCCGCCTCTGCAGTGATTGAGCTCGATCGTGTGCAGGGTTCGCTCGAGCCTTCTTCAAGTGCGCTCGTGTACTTGTGCACTCGATCACAAGGGAGGTGTGCTCGAACGAACCTTGCTGGATGGCAGAACTTGACTTTTGCTCCTAAAAGCTCCAAATTATCATCTTTTTGTCCAAGTCCTATGAAAAAACACATAAAACACACGAAAATGGAGTAGAATCTACTGAAATAGATAAATAAAGAACCTAACAAGCGTAAATTAAGGGGCTTAAACATGACTATTTAAGCACTTATCACACCCCCAAACTTACATATTGCTAGTCCCTTAGCAATACAAAACTAAAGACTATGTTAAAACAAAATTAAAGATAAATTGATTTCCATGATGCTCAAAGATTTGGGTTGTGCATAAAACTATGATAATCATTCATGAGTAAGCTTATAATAAAAACACATTTTTGTATTGAAAAAGGAATTTCAAAAGCTCATGTTACTTACCTAAAGCTGGCTTAAGGCATTGCAAGTTTGATTTGTGTGTGATGAATTAGCACATATAAGATGGAGCTTCCACATAATTTTAGTGTATAGTGTTCCAGTGCCCAAACCTTTGTCGAATTCCTTATCAAAGAGAGCAAAAATGGCATAATACTTGTTTATTTTTCTTTTTCTTTTACCATGCGATCTTTGCCATGTTGGGTTCCATCGAGCTTTCTATTTGACCCTTGTAATGAGTGTTTGGCCAATGACTCCCAAACCATATGGTTTTAGGGCATTGTGTGTAAAGATACCCCTAAGGACTTACTAACTCGAGGCAAAAAGGCTACGGAACTAACAGGTTTTAATGCTTCTAAATGAAATTCCCACCTTTTGACGTGAACACTCAATGCTTACTGAGGCAAGAGACCCAGTTATTCAGTGAAAATTTTTATTATGATCATTAAAGGCTTGCTTTCCACTTTTTGACGTGAACACTCAATGCTTACTGAGGCAAGAGGCCCAGTTACTCAGTGGAAAGTTTTTAATGATCATTAGAAGCTTTTGATTTTCTTTTTTTGCATGATGAACATTTTTCTTTATTTTTCTTATACCAAAGTGTTCTTTTTAACAAGTTATCTGATTACAGTTAGGTTATGGAAACATATATAAAATAATTATGTGTCATACCCCACACAAATGCGTGTTAAATGTGCTCGTGCAAATTTGGATCAAACTTGTGAATTCTTAGGTGCCTTGAGGTGGGTAACTAAACTTTGTAAAATTCCTATTACAAGACTGTGTTCTAACTTTTAAGCTTACTAATGAAGTGTTATCAAATTTTTAAATCAACCAAAATTTTTGTTAACAAATGAACATGTATTTATCTTTTTCTAAAAAAAAAAAAAAAAAAACTGGGACCTAATGTGTGCATGTGTGTTCGTAACAGTATCTCCCACTACCCCCAAACTTAAAATACACATTGTCCCCAATATATGTGTGGCATGGAAAGATCTGACCTGGGATATCGAGAACTAGGTTGACTGCTTTACTTGTAACACGCCCCCAAACTTGAACTGGATGCACGCACTAAGTACCTGACAAAGAAAAATAAATGTTGTTTCGGAAAACAATAAATATAAATACTAGATATGTAAATATAAATATAAACAAAAGAAAAGTACTAAAATGAAAAGGATATGTCTAGGGTGCCTCCCATGAGCGCTAAATTTTACGTATTCAGCCAGACGGGGTATCCTCTCACTGCTGATCATCTGTGGGTGCAGTCGAAGAGGTACCAGGTGCAGAAGGTAGGTCAAGGATGTGATGGTGGTGGATCGTGAATGTGGGTGGTGAATGTCAGAGAGAGAGTGCGATTGAGTGTATGGGAGTGAAATATGGAAATGTGTTTAAAACTATCACGTAACTGTCTGCCCTGAGTGCACTCGATCGCATTGTGAAGTGCGCTCGATCACATTTATGGCAGAAAGTTTGTACTCAGTGGCCTCAGTACCACTGATCTCAATAGAGGCGCTTGAGCTACATGTTTATCAAAGTTGGAACTGCTCAAGCGCTCTCTATAGCAGCTTTAACTTTAGTCTTTTGGCAGGGAGTACTTAAAGTCCACTGCATATGGTTCAAGTATTCTTAATGGTGTTGTATATTGGACAGTCTGGAGTGCTAAATCTTCATCTCTTGGTTGCACTGTAATTTCAGAGTGTGGTGTGACTCTGTGTCCATGTGCCATGACTATCTGATTTCTTGCTGGCAACTGCTGCAATTCCAAGTTTGGTGCCTGGACAATAGATGAGACAAAAGTAGTATTAGTATGTGCAAGAGTTTCAAACGGAGGAGTGAACTTACTTGGATGCTTTGGAGAGGCTTCAAGGAGGTCCACAGCTTCAATGATGTCATCAGTAATATCTTCAGATTCTGGCTTAACATCCGAACTTGTGAAGCTATGGGTGAGGGTGGCCTCTAATTGATCAGTGTGATGGACCTGAAAAGCTTGCTTGACAGCACTTTGCATCATACATTCATTAAAACATTCATCCTCATGATCTTCTTGGGGTAATTTTAATGCATCAAATATCTTAAATTCTATTGTCTCACAATTCACCGTCATACTTACAATACCCTTTTTCACATTAATTATTGTATCTGCAGTTCTCATAAAGGGTTTTCCTAAGATGATGGGCAGAGGTATTGGCATAGGAGATTCTTCCATGTCTAACATAATAAAATCAGCAGGTAAAATAAATTCACCTACCTTTACTAGGACATTCTCAAGAATACCTCTTGGTCTTTTGATGAATCTGTCTGCCAATTGCAAAGTGATGAATGTTGGTTGGAGCTCCCCCAAACCTAGCTTTTCAACTACTGTGTATGGCAGCAAATTGACACTTGCTCCTAAATCCAATAGTGCACACTTAAAAAACCGGTCACCTATCCTGCAAGGAATGGTAAAACTACCTGGATCTTTTAGCTTTGGCTGTAGTTTTCTTAACAATACCGCATTTACCTCTTCAGTTAGAGCCACTGTTTCATGCTCCTGAAACTTCCTTTTATTAGTGCAGCAATCTTTTAAAAATTTAGCGTAAGCAAGAATTTGTTTAATTGCATCTAATAAGGGAATGTTAATTTCTACTTTTCTCAAAGTTTCAAAAATATCAAGCAATTTATCTTTCTTTGGCTTCACTAACCTTTGAGGGAAGGGAGGTGCATTCCACTTCCCCATTTCACTTACCTTGGATGTGGATGGCTTAGCTGGAAATGCTTGTGCTGGCTCATTAACTCCTATGATCTTACCATTTCTGAGAGTTGTAACAGCCTTCTGTTGTTGATGTCCTCTAGGATTAGGCTTTGTTTGGGTTAGAAATTCTCCTTGCCTTCGTCCACTTAGCTCCTTAGCCATTTGGCTCATTTGTGCTTCCAATCTTTGGATGGTTTGCTCATGCTTTGCAATTGTTTGTCTTTGCTCAATTTGAATTTGCCTTCCATCTGCCATAAACTGTTCTTGTGACGTTATCAGTTGCCTTACCATACTCTCTAGGTTACTTTTCTTTGACTCTTAAACTGGTTGGGCTGCTTGGTGGAAGTTCCTTTGTTGCCCTTGAAGGTTTGGGGCATTTTGATTGTTCCTCCATGAGAGGTTGGGGTGGTTTCGCCATCCATGATTGTAGGTATCTGCATATGCACTGTTTGGTCCCACATAGTTCGCTTGCTCAGGATTTGTAGATGAATATAAATGGCAAGTCTCAGAAGTGTGATCAAATTGAGAACATAAAGCACATACCTAGCGTTGTGTGGCTTATGGACTTGGTGAGGCGTTGATTACGCCCAAAGTATAACGCGGTTATTGTAGTACAGCTTTGGGGTGTCGATTCCACAGGGAAACAAGTTAATTACAAAAGAAAATGTGTGAACCTTAAAACAAATGATAAAAGTTAAACGAAAGATTTTTGAGTTTTGATAATGAAATAATGTGAGAAAAATTGTGTAAATGTAAATGAAATATAAATGAGAAATAACAAGGTTCCAGGAATCCTCCTTAGGTTCGTTGCCTTGTTCCGGTATCAATTCAATTGTTTTTATCTCGATTGCAAGTTTCACATCCCAAACAAGCAATCGAAAAATATTCAATCAAGCACATTTATAAACTCTAATGTAATTGCTACAAATTACTCATTGATTCCGATTCGAGCACACATGACCGATCTTTAAAGATTATCAAGAATGACAATATATCTCTATGACAATATCGCAGTAATGGACGAATCAATAAGATAGATCTACCGGAATCAATCACATCTAACCAACATCACATAAGAAGAGCATAACTAAACTTATATGGGGGAGGAGCATGCAATCACCGGGTTAAGAAAATCTAAAAGAAGAAGAATATAAAGTGCAGCTATCACATGAACTCAAATTCTTCTTACTTAATCAAAGAGTAAATCATAGACAATGTTTTAACAATAAGTCCATACAAATGAATCAAGAACAGGAAATAAGGAACAACAAAACCCTAAGGATTCATCTCTTTCTCTTATTTGATGATTAGTTGGCCATGGAGCTCAAGGTGGATGAACAATATGGATGCTCTCCCCTTGATTTCCAACCTTTAAGAGACTTAGAAATATTCTGGATTTGGATCCCTTGGATCCCCTCTTTCTCCTCTCCTTCTTGATTAAAATGATGTTGGTTGCACACTCTTTAAGCATGTATTTATAGATCACAAGTAGTTAGGGGCATTTTGGTCAATAAAATGTCATTGTGCAGCCCTAATTTGGTCTTGGAACGAGTGGGCGCTGGAAAGTGAGGGGTGCAGCGCTGGAAAGTGAGGGGCGCGACGCTAGGTGGATGCTGATCTAGAGGCCTGACCTGTGTCTACTAAAACTGGTATAACTTTCTCTAGAAAAATTCTTTTTATGAACCGTAAAATTATCCAGAAAATAGATTTCTGGATCTTTCTATGCATATATGGTTCATCTCCTGGTTCTTCCTGCAGCAATACAGTTTAATCTGCAAAGATGATTGATCTGCACGGGCAATTCTGGCGATTTAGTGAAACTCTTTTCTTGGTTTCTCTTCATTTTGGCTCTTCCGCATCCATTATCTCACTCGAGTGTTCATTGAAGCTTCATGTTTAAAATGATGATAGCTTTTCTATCTCTTTTTTAAGCTCAAAGTACCTGAAAATGCACTGAAATAAGTCAACGATTCAAGAATAACACTTTAGAGTTATTAAGGTATAAAAGTGTAATTCCAACCTCAATCAATCCTAAAATGCTATCAATTAAGTATTGTTTAGATGCATTTTATGACTCTCATCACAACCCCCAACTAGCTTATTGCTAGTCCCTAGCAATTCAAGCGAAAGATATAAAATGAATTCTTTATTTAGAAATCAAACCAAGAGTGATTCAAAAATCTTTGTCTCAAGAATCATGCATAACATACAGCACATAGAATCATTAAATATCACTCAAGTCCAAGAATAATCCAAATGTCAACCTTAAAATCGTTATCGACTCTTAACATCCATCTTACCACAATACATTAGTCCGAACACCCGGATGATTTTATGCATAACATTCATGAATATAAGTCTTGGCCTCTAAAAACATAATAAATTGTGTGACATCAATCACAAATCAAGCTCCATAAGCTCACTTTTCAAATCACTCTCCACTATGTAGAAAAACCACACTACATCGGATCAATAGGTCTTTAATAAGCTTGTAACTTTAGGCTAGGGTAAAGGTCAAGAAAGAACAGGAAAGTTTAAACAAATAAAAGAACTAAGTCTCTTAATTTAAACACAACCACTTTAATCACAAGATAATCTTACTTCAACACCCAACTCTTTCAACCATTTTTCGAGCATTTCTAGCAATAAATCACCATATTTTTTCTTCCTTTGCCATAATTCATCTTTTTCTTTTATTTTGGCATAAGACCATTCACCTCCTCTTTCATTCTTTTCTTTTCCTTTCCAAAGCCCCCAACTTATCTCTTTTAATGTACTTAGGTTATGGTAGTAATATTTTCTCATATTTCTACCCTTACTCCTTTTAAGTACTTCTCAGAACATGTGTATAACTAAGTTCTTTTAAAAGAAAGGTAAGAATAAAATATTTTTTGCTCATAAAGGTAAGTAAATGATTTATCGAAAGAGACAAGGCTCAAATTTTTTTTTTCAAGAAAAATGCTCAAATAGGTGACTAGTGATAAATATAGCAATGATAGGTTTGCAAAGGCTAAAACGGTCCAAAAATGGCCTATATTATATCCTAAGTAGTGTGCATTCTATGATTTTTTCCTCAAGTGATTATCAAATAAGTTCTAGAGCTTGTTGAAACCGCAAAAGTATTCACAAAACAATCGCTCATAAAACTTCTCCAAATGCTTTAGACTAATCATGCAATCTTACCACAAACCAGAGTCTCAAACCAAAGAAAGATTGACACTTAATTTATTCTCAAAGCGAAGCAAGATTTAACTTCTTCTAAACGCTATATGCTATCTCAATTAGGCTCATATCATCGACATATGAATTAACTCCAAGGCTAACACAAAGCATGCTAAAAACAAACAAAAAGGTAAAATGACACCAAGCAGATCAATGAAAAACATGAAAAACAGGAATATGTTTCCTCTACCCCCAACTTAAAGTAGATATTGTCCTCAATGTGAAGCAAAAGATAAGGAAACTCCCTTTGTAGCAAAAAGTGCACAGAAGCTGAAAATTGTGCACCACCATTTGTACTGCTTCGTATATTTGTCCCTGAAAAAGAAATACGAAAGTAAAACTGGAAAAACAACAAAATACTAATAATAAACAAGAAAAAGAATTATGAAAAACAATAACAATAAAAATAAAAGGATATGCTATGGGGTGCCTCCCACAAGCGCTAAGTTTTACGTCTTCAGCCAGACACTCTTATTCCCTCCTGGTCAAACATGAGTTGAATGCACCGGCAATTACTTTACTGTTAAATTTGTTGCTTGTGTGCTTTGGAGAGACCTTAAAGATGTTATCAGTAACATCTACAAATTCTGGCTCGATATATGCTCTTGTGAAGCCATGAATGAGGGTGGACTCCAATGGGTTAAGGTGATGGACCTTTTCCATGAATGAGTCAATCATATATACTTGGTGGTTCTCGTCCACATCCTCTGATTTGTTCGGTGTTAGGAAGTGTAACGACTTACGACTAAGTGTCTCAATGGCATTCACTTCCTTCTTATTCTGTTGCATTTGGTGCTGACCATAGGATGTGGACTGAGCTTGAGAAGGGAACTTACCTCGCTCAGTCACATTCAAGTAGCTCATCAGCTTGGAAACTTGGCTCTTTATCTCTTTATGTTCTTCAACAACCTGCATAATTAAATATTCAAGCCTTTTATTAGTCTTACTCTGTGCCTCAATAAAAGCATGCAAAGCTTCTTCTAAAGGACTCCTAGAAGATACAGGTGCATGATATGGTTCATGATATGGTGCAGGGGGTTGTGCAAGATGCTGGTTTTCAGACTTTCAGCTGAAGTTGGGGTGATTTCGCCATCCCGGATTATAGGTATTAGAGAAGGGTGCAGAAGGCTTTGTGTACATGCCTAAGGCATTACATTGTTCCTTATACATCCCTCTCGTCTCAACAAATGTGGGGCACTCTTAGGCAAGATGGTCTACCCCGCCACACACAAAACATGGTTCAAAAGATTTTGCATGATTAACCACATGTGTTGGCTTTAAGCTCTTAGTCTTTAATACCTCTAGTTCTCTAGTGAGCATCTCGACCTTGGCCTTAAGGTTATCCTCTTCCCTAAGATGGTAAATTCTACCACTGGTTCTCTATAGGTTGTGACCTATTTGTGCTCTCAGTAGCACTAAGTCCAGTCCAAGTGTGAGCTTTTTCAGCAAGCTCATTGAGGTACTCTATGGCCTCATCAGGATCTTTCTCCAAGAACCAACCCTTACACATCATCTCTACAAATTGGCATTCTCTATAGGTAAGACTCTCATAGAAATAGCTCACTAAACACCAATTCTCATACCCATGGTGAGGACACATATTCAACAACTCCTTAAATCTCTCCCAAGACTGATACAAAGTCTCGCTGTCCTTTTGTGCAAAGGTGCATATTTGTCTTTCTAAAGCATTGGTCTTGTGTTGGGGAAAGTATTTATTAAAGAAAATTCGAGTCATTTTAGTGCACGACCCAATAGATCATGGTCTTAGTGAGTATAGCCAACTCTTAGCTCTATCCTTCAAAGCGAAAGGAAAGAACTTAAGCCTCACAATGTCATCGGTTTCATCTTGACTATGAAAAGTCGCGACTACTTCCTCAAACTCTTTATTGTGCACATATGGGTTTTCATTATCCAAGCCATGAAAAGTAGGGAGTAATTGTATCATCCTTGTTTTAAAATCTAGTTGGCGAGTATTGGCTGGAAACATGATGCATGATGGTGTGGCTGTGCGTGTAGGGTGGAGGTAATCCTGAAGTGTCCTAACAACATTCTCATTAGGATTATCGGCCATGTTAACAAAATCCTCTAAATTCTCGTGTGGGGGTGCACTATGGTTTGATCTAGGTGAGGTTTCACCAATGGACATGGAAGGATAGGGTAACTCTAATTCGGGTCCTCTAATGAATCTACCTCACGAATCTCTCGGTCTAAGCATGCACCTATTAATTTAGAGGGGAAATAAAATAAATAAAATAGGAAAATAAAATAAATAAAACAGAATAATAAAAGAAAATTAGAAAATCAAAACAAAGGTAAAGGAACAATATTATTGTATTTTCAAACTGCTGAAAAGAAAAATATTTACAATTCTCTACCGTCACGCTCAAAGTTGACAAGTTTTCTTGTACTTAAGCGCACGTTTTCCCGGCAACGGCACCAAAATTTGATTACGCCCAAAGTATAACGCGGTTATTGTAGTACATCTTTGGGATGTCGATTCCAAAGGGAAACAAGTTAATTACAAAAGAAAATATGTGAACCTTAAAACGAACGATAAAAGTTAAACGAAAGATTTTTGAGTTTTGATAATGAAATAATGTGAGAAAAATTTTGTAAATGTAAATGAAATATAAATGAGAAATAACAAGGTTTCAGGAATCCTCCTTAGGTTCATTGCCTTGTTCCACTCTTGATTCAATTGTTTTTATCTCGATTGCAAGTTTCACATCCCAAACAAGTAATCAGAAAATATTCAATCAAGCACATTTATAAACTCTACTGTAATTGCTACAAATTACTCATTGATTCTGATTCAAGCACACATGACCGATCTTTAAAGATTATCAAGGAACGACAATATATCTCTATGACAATATCGCAGTAATGGACGAATCAATAAGATAGATCTACCGGAATCAATCATATCCAACTAACATCACATAAGAAGAGCATGACTAGACTTATATGGGGGAGGAGCATGCAATCACCGGGTTAAGAAAATCTAAAAGAAGAAGAACATAAAGTGCGGCTATCACATGAACTCAAATCCTTCTTACTTAATCAAAGAGTAAATCATAGACAATGTTTTAACAATAAGTCCATACAAATGAATCAAGAACAGGAAATAAGGAACAACAAAACCCTAAAGATTCATCCCTTTCCCTTATTTGATGATTTAGTTGGCCATGGAGCTCAAGGTGGATGAAAAATATGGATGCTCTCCCCTTGATTTCATGCACCTCAAGAGACTTAGAAATATTCTGGATTTGGATCCCTTGAATCCCCTCTTTCTCCTCTCCTTCTTGATTAAAATGATGTTGGCTACACACTCTTTAAGCATGTATTTATAGATTATAAGTAGTTAGGGGCATTTTGGTCCAAAAAATGTCATTGCGCAGCCCTAATTTGGTCTTGGAACGAGTGAGCGCTGGAAAGTAAGGGGTGCAGCGCTGGAAAGTGAGGGGCGCTGTGATAGATGGATGCTGATCTAGAGGCCTGACCTGTGTCTACTAAAACTGCCATAACTTTCTCTAGAAAAATCCTTTTTACGAACCGTAAATTTTCTAGAAAATAGACTTCCTGATCTTTCTAATCATATATGGCTCATCTCCTGGTTCTTCCTGCATCAATACAGTTTAATCTACAAAGATGATTGATCTGCACGGGAAATTCTGGCGATTTAGTGAAACTCCTTTCTTGGTTTCTCTTCATTTTGGCTCTTTCGCGACCATCATCTCACTCGAGTATTCATTGAAGCTTTGTGTTTAATCGATCAGTGATGAAAGTTGTTTTTTCTTGGTCAGGCTCATACATAAGGATCTGATTATAACCAGAGTAGGCATCCATGAAACTGATAAGCTCGTTCCCTGAGATAGTGTCAACAAGCTGATTTATCCGCAGTAGAGGAAAACTATCTTTTGGACAGGCTTTGTTTAGGTCCATAAAGTCAATGCAGATTCGCTACTTATCATTGGGTTTTTTAACCATCACCACATTGGACACCTAGTCGGGGTAGTATGCTTCTTGAATGAAATCAATTGTAAGGAGTTTATCTACTTCGGTCTTGATGGTGATTTGTCGTTCAGAGGCAAATGACGTCTTCCTCTGAGTAACCGGCTTGTGGTTTGGATCCACGTTTAGCCGGTGCACGATGACTTTAAGATCGATCCCTAGCATATCGGAGGTTGACCATGCAAATAGATCTTGATTCCTCTAGAGGACGGAGATAAGTGATTCCTTGAGATTCTTGGGGAGATTGGAGCCAATCTGGACCGTTTTGGTAACATCTTCGCCAAGTGCAACGGTGGTCAGTTCTTCCATAGGCTAACCTTGCAGGGTCTTGATCTTATCCTTAAGGTTTTCTATTTTGAAGGGTAGGGTTTCGATCTTTTACCCTCCTCTCACAAAATTTAAGTAACAAGACCTGGAGAATTACTGGCTCCCTTTGATTTCACCCACTCCATTATCTGTAGGGAACTTCATTTTTATATGGTAAGTGGACACAACCGCTTTCAGTTCGTTGAGCGTAGATTTTTTGAGAATCACATTATATGACGACGATTATTTTACTACCAAAAAATTAGTTTGTAGAGTGGTGGTCTGTGGAGCCATTCCTGCAGTGACCGAGAGAACTATGCTTCCTTCGACGAACACGGGGCTCCTAAAAAAGTATATAATGGAATGGAGATTGGTTTCAACTGATCGTCTTTTAGTTGCATTTTCTAGAATGCATCATAAAATAAAATGTCTGTCGAGCTCCGTTATCCACTAAAATGCGCCTAACATCGTGGTTAGCAATTAGGAAGGAAACCACCACGGCATCGTCATCCAGGATATGTACTCCTTCCAAATCTTGTCTGTCTGAAGGAGATTTTCTTGTTTGTCTTTACTCACTAATGAGTCCCACTTTCAGAAGCTACAGACCTGGCATATGCTTTCTCGGTTTGTCCAGAGTTACCTCCAGCTGCTGGTCCACCACAGACTATTTTGAATATTCTGATGACTATGAAATCTTGGTTTTCTTGATCATGTTCTTCTTTGTTCGGATTTGGACTCCTTTTAGGAGCTCAAAGCTCTCGATGGTTTTGACCAGAGGGATGTACGAGGCTTTTCCTAGATTGATCTTCGGGTGCTTCTTCTCATCGTGGCCCAGTAAACTCCTTCAAGTACCCACGACTGATAAGGGACTCTATCTGCTATTTAAGGGCATGACACTCCTTGGTGTCGTGTTCGTGATTTCTATGGAATCAACACCATTTGCTTCGATTTCCACTGGAATGGAGTGGCTTTGGAGGTCATGGAAGGATTTCACTATCCTTGACCTGCATCAGGATACTAGTCCTAGAGGCATTGAGTGGAGTAAAGCTTTCAAAACTAGTAGTAGTTTTAGATTCGCTCTCGTGATGGGGTTTTTTGGTCGCAACACCTCAAAAATCACCAATGTCTTTTCTCTTTTTCTCTGTTCCTCCTTCTCTTTCTTTTCGAAAGGTTGGTCATCCTCACCGAGCATATATTTCTTAGCTCGAGCAAGGATCTCATTCATATCTCTAGGCGGTCCTCTGATGAGTTTGGAGTTGAAGATCCCAGACCATAGCCCGTTTTTTAACGCTAGTATTTGTGCATTGAGGTCGAGGTCTAGAATCTCCCAAGCGGCAGCATTAAACCTCGAGATGTACACTCGGAGTTTCTCCGCTCGATTTTGGATGATATTGAAAAGACTTTCTAAGGTTTTCCTAGGTCCTTTGCTACTAAGAAAGTGTGAGGCAAAGGCATAACTAAGTTACTTGAAAGTACCGATGCTTCCCAGTTTTAGTCTAGAATACCATGTACTGGCGGTCTTTTCAAGTGTCAAGGGGAAGGCTCAACACATTATAGGATTAGAATGTCGGTGTACCATCATAGTGGTCTTGTAAAGCTATAGGCGATCGATGGGATCCGTCGAGCTATCATAGGGCTTGATAAGTTGCATCCTGAAATTTCGCAAGAGCGGAGCTTCGAGAACTTCTTGACTGAATTACAGATTCGGGATGTTAGGCTTGTCTAGGACATTACTGTTCCGGCCTTTAAAAGTTTCATTGATCATTTCTTCGATTCGCTTGTCTAGGTGGAAATTACTTCTAGAGGAAAAGTGTTGTGAGTTTTAAATTACTCGCAAGCGCACGAGTCGTTTGCAGTATAGCGTTGTGCAAGTGCGAGGTCGAATACACAGGGAATTGCGTTGTGAAAATATAATTTAATCTAAACTAACTCTATTTTAACCTAGTTCCGAATTGTGAATGATATTTTAGAAAACAAATTAAAACTAAACTAAGTTGATTTAAAAACTAATAATTAAAAGCACTAAGGTTTCCGAATCCACCCAACCGAAGTTAAGCATACATGTTCTAAAAATATAGCCTATCAAAACATTCAATGAATCCAACTATAAGACAAAAAACAAAGAATATCCAAACTAAACCAAAAGCACCCGATGTATCCACTCTTAACAAATCACAAAGGGAATCCAATTTAATCGAAAAGCATTCAATGTATCCATAGATGAAACACAAAGAAAATCCAACAGACAATTTAAACTCAATCAATTATAAGATTAACTCAAATAATTGACAGAACATTTATACTAAAAAATTGTCAGATTTGTACAAGCAAATCTGAACTACTACGCCAAACAACGGCGGGGCTTCATCTTCAACCTTAGTTGAAGAGTCTAGCCACTCATAATAATAAAACTATAATAAAAAGTGCTAAACATTTAAACTAAAACAACTGAATATAAAGAAATAAATAACAACTTTACATGGGAGAAATTCCACTCGCTGACGGGCGGCGCTTCCCCTCGTGGTAGCAATGCCTTCGGGATCCACCAGAATGCTGACGGACGTCCACCGGTAAACACCAAAGTGGCTTAGGAATTGTACACTGAATTATGAAGCCAAATGGTGTTTATGTAGGGGAAGTCACGGAGCACTGCAGGTTTCAGACTCGATGTGGGATACTGGCCCGAGTGCGCTCGATCGCATGTCTCGTGCGCACGATCGCATATGCGCTCGATCGCATGTCTGTTACGATCGATCGCAGACGCACTGAACAGCAACTATTTCGATGTGGGATGTTGACCTTGCGCTCGTTCATAGGCAGGTGCGCTCGATCGCATATCTCGTGCGATCGAGTGCAATGTCTCCAGAAGCTTCAAATCTCCTGAAATGCTTCAATTTCTCCACAAACCTGTAAAAATACACAAAACACAAGAAAAATGTAAAATAAAGTAAAATACTACTAACTAAGAGCATAACAAATATAAGTTAAGGGTCTAAAATATGAAATATTTAAGACTCATCAAATACCCCCAAACTTATATTTTGCTAGTCCCTTAGCAAAACAAAATAAAAGACTCAATGAAAAACAAAGAACATAAAGATAAAGTCATCACTCATGGTATCCAAAAATTTAAGGAGCACACATCACCATGATATTCATTCATAAGCAAGCTTAAAAAGATAAACCCATCTTCGCAATGAATAGAAATGTTAAAATCTAATTACTTACAAAAGGCAGGATAAGGCATCACAAGCTTGAATCAGTGTAAGGTAAATTAGCATATAAAAATGAAGCTTCCAAGTAACTCTAATGTGTAAGGTCTCCATGTCTCAAGATTCACCGAATTTCCCATCAAAAATGAACGAAAAGGCATAGTTTTTATTTTATTCTCTTTTTTTTAATAAGGCACGGCTATATTTAGTTCCCTTAAGCTTTCTAATTGACCCATATAGCGAGTGTTAAGTCAATGACTCCCAAACCAGGTGGTTTTAGGGCATTAGGTGTAAAGACACCCCTAAGGACTTACTAACTCGAGTCAAAAAGGCTACGAAACTAAACTGACCTTAATGCTACCAAACAAAATTTTCACCTTTTGACGTGAACACTCACTGCTTACTGAGGCAAGAGGTCCAGTTACTCAGCGAAAAGTTTATTGATAATAATTTTTTTTTAAATATTTTCCTATTCCCAAGAGTTCATCCAACAAGTCATCCAGTTTCAGTTAAGATAAGGAAAAATACACATTAAAATCACGTGTCATACCTCACATAATTTGTGCTAATGTGCTCGTGTTAGATTAGATCAAACATGTGAATTCTCAAAATGCCTAAAGTAAGTAACTAAATTTTAAAAATTTATCACCAGATCATGTGTTCAAAATGTTAAGCTCACCAATGACATCACATCACAGAAAATTTTTAGATCAACTAAAATTTCACGATAACATGAGCATGCATTTATCTCTATGACGAAAAGACAACAAATTAGGACAAAGTGTGTGATGTGTCTCCCATACCCCCAAACTTAAATTACTCATTGACCCCAATGTGTGACTAATATGGAAAGAGCTGACCTGAGATATGGAAAACTATCTGGACTGGTATGGCTCATAGCATACCCCCAAACTTGAACTGAAGTACGCTTTGTCCCTGAAAAATAAAAACTGGAAAACAAAAAATACTAGAAACAAACATTAATCATAAAAATGCGAAATAATAAATAAACAAAAGAAAAGATAAGCTGTGGGGTGCCTCCCATGAGCACTAAGTTTAACATCTTCAGCCAGACTCTCCCTAGAATACTATACTCAATCTGAGTAACTAGGATCCTCTAACAGTATCGTCTCAATGTCCGGACTCCTCAACTCTAAGAATGGTTTTAGCCTCTGTCCATTTACCTTGAAAGTATTACCATTCTTAGGATCCTCAATCTCGATGGCCCCATGAGGGAAAACTGATCGAATAATGAATGGGCCTGACCATCGGGATTTGAGCTTGCTTGGAAAAAGATACAGGCGCGAATTATAAAGAAGAACTTTCTGACCCGGCTCAAAAGCTCGTCTCAAAATGTTTTGGTCATGAGTCTTCTTCATTTGTGCTTTGTATGATCGGGCACACTCATATGCATCATTCCGCAACTCCTCCAATTCATTAAGTTGGAGCTTCCGTTGTGAGCCAGCCTTGGAAAGATTGAAATTTAGTTGCTTGACAGCCCAATACGCACGATGCTCTAATTCAACCGGAAGGTGACATGCCTTTCCGTATACAATGCGATAGGGAGACATGCCAATTGGCGTCTTGAAGGCTGTCCGATATGCCCACAGTGCATCCGTCAATCGCAGAGACCAATCCTTTCTATTAGGGTTCACAGTCTTTTCCAAAATTTGTTTGATCTCGCGATTTGAAATTTCCACTTGACCACTCGTCTGTGGGTGATATGGGGTGGAAACTTTGTGCGTGATACAATACTTCTTCATCAACTGCTCAAAGATCTTGTTGCAAAAGTGCTTACCTCCATCACTTATGATTGCTCGAGGCGTACCAAAACGAGCAAAAATAGTGTCTTTCAAGAACTGGACCACAACTCTGTGGTCATTGGTCTTGCACGCAACGGCCTCCACCCACTTGGACAGATAGTCCACAGCAACTAGAATGTATAAGTAGCCAAAGGAGTTTGGGAATGGTCCCATGAAATCAATGCCCCACACATCAAAAATCTCAACAATCAGAATAGGGTTGAGGGGCATCATATTTCTCCTAGAAAGACTCCCTAGCTTTTGGCAACGCTCACAAGATATATAGTAGGTGTGAGAGTCCCGGAACAGGGTAGGCCAATAAAATCCACACTGCAAAATCTTTGCAGCGGTCTTGTTAGCACTAAAATGGCCTCCACATGCATGATCGTGACAAAAGGCGATGACACTAGATTGGTTATGCTCAGGAATACACCGTCTAATGATCTTATCAGGACAATACTTGAACAGGTAAGGATCGTCCCAGAAAAAGTGTTTTACCATGGCCAAAAATTTTGATTTATCTTGCCTCCCCCAATGCAAAGGCATGTGTCCGGTGACAAGATAGTTCACTATGTCAGCAAACCATGGTGCGGGACTGTGAGCAATGTGCATCAATTGCTCATCAGGAAAGGTCTCAGAAATGGGAGTGGCAGCCTCACTGAATTCCACAATCAATCTAGACAAATGGTCTGCCACCACATTTTCCAAACCTTTCTTATCCCGAATCTCAATGTCGAACTCTTGAAGTAGCAAGATCCATCGGATAAGACGAGATTTAGCATCTTTTTTAGAGAAAAGATACTTCAATGCAGCATGGTCCGAGTAGATAATGACTTTAGATCCTAACAAGTAGGATCTGAACTTGTCTAATGCAAAAACGACTGCAAGCAACTCCTTCTCAGTGGTAGAGTAATTGAGTTGTGCATCGTTTAGAGTTCGACTTGCATAATAGATAGCATGGGGAAGTTTATCAACACGCTGCCCCAAAACAACTCCAACAGCATAGTCTGATGCGTCACACATAATCTCAAAAGGCACATCCCAGTTAGGTGGTTGAATAATGGGTGTGGACATCAGAATTTTCTTCAGATCCCCAAATGCTTTCTTACAATCCTCATCAAATAGAAATGGGGCATCTTTTTGCAACAACTTGCACAAGGGCCTGGCGATCTTGCTGAAATTCTGGATAAATCGCCTATAGAAACCTGCATGGCCCAGAAAAGATCGAACCTCTTTCACCGTACGTGGGGGTGGAAGGCTGGAAATCAAATCCACCTTCGCTTTATCGACCTCAATCCCTCGATGAGATACGATATGCCCCAGTACAATTCCTTGCTTGACCATAAAATGGCACTTCTCCCAATTAAGCACCAGGTTCTTCTCCTTGCACCGTACCAAAATCAAAGAGAGATGGTGCAGGCACTCCTCAAATGTTGAACCGAAGACGGAGAAGTCGTCCATGAAAATCTCCAAGAACCGCTCTACCATGTCAGAGAATATACTGACCATGCACCGCTGAAAAGTGGCGGGCGCATTGCATAACCCAAAGGGCATACGACGGTAGGCGAAAGTCCCAAAAGGACAGGTAAATGTCGTCTTCTCCTGATCTTCGGGGTCCACAGGGACCTGGTTATATCCAGAATAACCATCCAAAAAGCAATAATACTCGTGCCCAGCCAAACGCTCCACCATCTGATCAATAAATGGAAGTGGAAAGTGATCCTTCCTTGTGGCACTGTTCAGCTTATGGTAGTCTATACACACTCTCCACCCAGACTGCACACGAGTTGGCACCAACTCGTCGTCCTTATTCTTTACTACCGTTAACCCAGCTCGCTTGGGCACGACATGAATGGGGCTCACCCACTTGCTATCAGAGATGGGATAAATGATCCCTGCATCTAACAGCTTAATAACCTCTGCCCTCACAACCTCTTGCATAGCAGGGTTGAGCCTTCTTTGCGGCTCCCTCGATGGCTTAGTATCTTCCTCCAAATGTATCCTGTGCATCACCACCGAGGGGCTGATTCCCTTAATATCCTCAATGGTCCAGCCGATAGCTTCCTTGTGCTCTCTTAAAACATCTAATAATTTCTCCTCTTGAGCCTCTCCCAAATCTGAAGCTATTATCACAGGCAAACAGTATGCTGGACCCAGGAACTTATACTTAAGATTATCCGATAAAGGCTTAAGTTCCTTCTTTTGAGGTTCTGGTGACACCTTCTCCTCCTCCTCCTTGCTTTCTTGAGGATCAGACTCCAAAATGGCATTTACTTCCTCGAGTAACTAATCTAAACCCAAGTCCTCTCCAAAGTGAGCAAAGCATGCCTCCATGGGATCCTCAATGCTTGATTCGTCCACAGTATCCTCAAGAATCTCCTCTATCAAGCATATATCTCTCACTTCATCATATTCCAGTGGTTGCCTAGTGATATAAAAAATGTTCAACTCCACTGTCATATTTCCGAAGGAGATCTTCATCACCCCTGTCCTACAATTGATTAGGGCGTTAGCCGTGGCTAAGAATGGTCGCCCTAGAATCACCGGTATTTGAATCCCTACATTCTGAACCGGCTCTGTGTCAAGCACAATAAAATCCACGGGGAAATAGAACTTATCCACTTTTATCAAAACGTCCTCAACTATCCCCCGTGGTCTTTTCACTGACCTGTCAGCCAATTGAAGTGTCGTGGACGTGGGCTTCAATTCTTCTAACCCCAACTGCATATAGACTGAGTAGGGTAGAAGATTCACACTCACCCCTAGATCCAAAAGGGCCCTCTCAATATGGCTAACTCCTATCGTGCAAGAGATGGTAGGACACCCCGGGTCCTTATACTTGATGGGTAGCTTGCACTGAAGGATTGAACTGACCTGCTCGGTCAAAAATGCCTTCTTTGGGACATTCGTCCTTCACTTGATAGTGACCAAGTCCTTTAAAAACTTGGCATATGATGGCACTTGATGGATGGCATCCAAAAATGGGATATTGATTTGGACTTGCTTGAATACCTCCAGAATTTCCTCATACTTCCATCCTTTCTTGGGTGACTGTAATCTCTCAGGGTAGGGCGCTCTAGGTACAAATGACCTAGGAGGGTCTTTCTTAGTAGGTGTGGCTGTAGATGGCTCAGCATCTCTCTTCTCTGTGTTGCCACTCCCTTGCCCTTGCTGCGTAGCAGGGCTCTCTTCCACTCGATTGTCCACTTGTCTCCCAGACCTCAGTGTGATAATCGACTGTACTTGTTCCTCCCCGTGCGTAGGAGTTGATGAACTCTCAACCATAAATTGTCCTTTTGGGTTTTGCACGGGCTGACTGGGGAACTTTCCTTTCTCTCTCTCACCCAAGTGACTTGCAATTTGCCCTATTTGACTCTCCAGCTTGGCAATTGCTTGGGTGTTTACCATTGTTGCACTCCTCACATCGCTCATATTTTGGCTAGTCGCCTTCATGAACTCCTTAAGAGTGTCCTCAAGTGACTGTGAAACTGGCGCTGGTGTTTGGGTGGGTGCATGGTAAGCAGGTGAAGGTGCTGGATGGGCAGAACGACCATGATTAGGAATTTGTGGGGAAAATCCGGGAGGATATTGATTTTGAGCATGATGAGAGGCTCCTCCCTGATTCATTGGTTGGTTCTGCCTCCATGAAAAATTTGGGTGGTTCTGCCACCCTGGATTGTACGTCTCAGAGTACGATCCATTTGACTGCCTTCGAAAGTCATTGAAAGCATTTACTTGTTCCATAGGATACTCGGCACAAGCCGGCATTGATGGGCAATTCTGTGCTAGATGCATGGGACTAGCACAGATGGAACAGCTTTCAACATTGAATGTGTTGGCAGCATTGATGGATTGGCTCACAGTGAGAGCGTCAATCTTCTTAGTGAGGCCATCTAACTTTATCCTCAAATCAGCGTCCTCTCTGACCTCATAGATGCCTCCCCTCTTAGGAGCACGAATGGACTTATCTCGATAGCTTGAAAAATCCCACTGCTGTGAGTTGTCGGACAACTTGTCCAACGCCATATATGCTTCGTCTCCTGTCAGACTCAAGAATGCCCCCCCATTCATAAACTCGATCATGCTACGGTTGGGTTGAGTCAACCCTTGGTAGAAGAATTGAACGAGTCTCCACTTCTCGTATCCATGTGGAGGGCATCTGATCAGTAACTCTTTAAAACGCTCCCAGCTTTCAGAGAACTTCTCATCCTCGTCCTAAGTGAAAGAGCTAATCTCCTTTCGGCACTCATTCACTCTAGACATTGGGAAAAACTTATAGTAAAATTTGCTAAGCAGGTTTTCCCAAGATGTAATAGACCCAGACGTGTTGGAGTCCAACCACGCCCTAGCTCTATCGTGAAGGGAGAAAGGGAAGAGTCGAAGATGGACTGACTCCTCAGAGAAGTTCTGGAATTTGAATATAGCACAAATGTCTTTGAACTTCTTCACATGACTATAAGGATTTTCAAGATCTAAGCCATGGAATGAGGGTAGGAGTTGGATAACATGTGGCTTCAAATCAAAGTGTGTGGCATTGGTTGGTGGCAACACTATGCAGGAAGATTAGTTAGTCGCAACGGGTGCGAACAAATCCCTAAGGGATGTAGTGGAGTCCACGTTCCAAGCTCTAGGTTGCTCTACATGTTCAGGATGATTAAAATTTTCTCCCATCTCAACAGTCTCTCTCTTAACTAGTGCTCTTTTCTGCCTCCTAAGAGTTCTTTCTAAGTCGGGATCTAAATGTGTCAAATCTAAGTTCAAGGATCTCCGACCAAGCATACACCAACAGAAAAATAATGAGATACTATCCAGCAGAAGCAACAGAATAAAGCAAACAAAATTTAATTTAATTTTTTTTTAAATATTTTTTTATTTTTTATAACTAACTAGTAGAAAAATAAAATCAATTCAGACCAAAAATTTTCACAAACAAAACAATTCCCCGGCAACGGCACCAAAAACTTGTTGTGAGTTTTAAATTATTCACAAGCGCACGAGTCGTTTGCAGTATAGTGTTGTGCAAGTGCGAGGTCGAATCCACAGGGAATTGCATTGTGAAAATATAATTTAATCTAAACTAACTCTATTTTAACCTAGTTCCGAATTGTGAATGATATTTTAGAAAAGAAATTAAAACTAAACTAAGTTGATTTAAAAACTAAAAATTAAAAGCACTAAGGTTTCCGAATCCACCCCACCGAAGTTAAGCATACATGTTCTAAAAATATAGCCTATCAAAACATTCAATGAATCCAACTATAAGACAAAAAACAAAGAATATCCCAACTAAACCAAAAGCACCCGATGTATCCGCTTTTAACAAATCACAAAGGGAATCCAATTTAATCGAAAAGCATTCAATGTATCCATCAGATGAAACACAAAGAAAATCCAACAGACAATTTAAACTCAATCAATTATAAGATTAACTCAAATAATTGACAGAACATTTATACTAAAAAATTGTCAGATTTGTACAAGCAAATCTGAACTACTACGCCAAACAACGGCGGGGCTTCATCTTCAACCTTAGCTGAAGAGTCTAGCCACTCATAATAATAAAACTATAATAAAAAGTGCTAAACATTTAAACTAAAACAACTGAATATAAAGAAATAAATAAACAACTTTACATGGGAGAAATTTCACTCGCTGACGGGCGGCGCTTCCCCTCGTGGTAGCAATGCCTTCGAGATCCACCAGAATGCTGACGGACGTCCACCGGTAAACACCAAAGTGGCTTAGGAGTTGTACACTGAATTATGAAGCCAAATGGTGTTTATATAGGGGAAGTCACAGAGCACTGTAGGTTTCAGATTCGATGTGGGATACTGGCCCAAGTGCGCTCGATCGCAGAATGGTACGATCGATCGCATGTGCGCTCGATCGCATGTCTCGTGCGCACGATCGCATGTGCGCTCGATCGCATGTCTGTTACGATCGATCGCAGACGCACTGAACAGCAACTATTTCGATGTGGGATGTTGACCTTGCGCTCATTCATAGGCAGGTGCGCTCGATCGCATATCTCGTGCGATCGAGCGCAATGTCTCTAGAAGCTTCAAATCTCCTGAAATGCTTCAATTTCTCCACAAACCTGTAAAAATACACAAAACACAAGAAAAACGTAAAATAAAGTAAAATACTACTAACTAAGAGCATAACAAATATAAGTTAAGGGTCTAAAATATGCAATATTTAAGACTCATCAAAAAGCCTCCACTAAATCTGTTTTCGTGAGGTGATGAAGACTCCGCAGTAGATCAATTGTTGGTGGAGTGTCCACGGCCGAGATGACTAGTTTGCCTAAAAGCATAGCGAAGAGATGGAGGTGAGGGCTATCTACCCTTTCCTAGAACTTCTGTAGTAAGATCTGTCACCAGACGAGGGAGTTCTAAAAACTACACCTAGATCATCGGGATGGCAGGATGTGCTGAGGGAAGTTCCCTAAGATCTTTCGGAGGATCCATTTCTGTCGACCATAGACAGGGGTGTTGCTTTCCTGGAAAGGCAAGTGGGTCGTGATCGGGCGTGATGTGCTCAGATACTGTGGGGAACCTCGAACCAGACTATTGGCTATGGGTGCCAGTTTGCATAGTTGCAGCACTAGTTCCGACAATTCCCTTGTCGATATTTTTGTGGTATTTCTAGATGGCATGGCAACAGATGAGTTCTTTGAAGATTTCTTCGCTTTTACTGGACAGCGAAAGATTGTTGTAGCTCGAGGTTTCAACCCAAGACGGGGGTGAATTGAGTTTTTAAAAACTTTTTGCGGAATTAATACAAGTTTATAAAAACTGATAAGCAGCAAACAATTAATACAAGTAATGTGCTGTAAATAAAGAGTTTAAGGAAAAAGGATGCAAACACAGTTTATAGTGGTTCAGCAATATCGGATTCATTCCGACCCTACGTCCACTCTCTTCAAGGAACACCTTAAAGTAATCCATTAAGAAATCTTAGTCGCACAACTTAGCCGGGTGTTGCACAAACCGTACACAAGCAAATTACAGGAGTTGCTTAAACCGAACAATCCCCTTCCTTTCGAAAGTTTCCCCTTCCTCTCGGAAGTAATCCCTTTACAAAAGATGGTGTAAAGTAAAAGGTAGAGAGACAACAAATGAAAGCTTATTACAACAGAAATGTCTCTCTTTCAAAGTAAAGCTTGAAGAAATGGCTCAACAAGATTATTTTAAAGCTTTTTGTGTTTCAAGAGTATAAAAACTTGATTATGTGAGATCAACTATTTTTTGAATATATGCAGCTTGTTATTGAATGCTTAAATGAATGGATTTATATAGAAATCAATTAATATGGCCGTTAGGACTTTAATTTGAAAAAGATTCACTTTAAAACGTTCAGATTTGGAGTCCAACGGTCATATTTTTGAACTTCCAGTCGACTGGGTCGTGGTACCAGTCGACTAGGTTCACTTGAAAAATACACATTTTCAGACCTTCTGGGTATCCAGTCGACTGGTGTATTTCATCCAGTCAACTGGTATATTTCATCCAGTCGACTGGGGACTTTCTATCCCTTTTACCAGTCGACTAGGTTAATTCATCCAGTCGACTGGGGACTTACTGTCCATGTACCAGTCGACTGGGTTGATTCATCCAGTCAACTGGGGACTTACTGTCCATGTACCAGTCGACTGGGTTGATTCATCCAGTCGACTGGGGACCTTCTGTCCCATATACTAGTCGACTGGGTTGTCTTCCAACCCAGTTTTTCTTCTGTTTTATAAAAAAATTTGTTTTAAAAACAACAGTTTTAGAAAACCTTTTGTGTTCGAGCCATTGAACAAGCTAATACTATGTATAAGTGAGACTTACAATGGTTCTAAACCTTAAGACCTATACTAGGTTTTCATTCTTCACTTAATACTTGATTTGGTTCGAGATCTTGCACTTTGTTCCTTGGTTGAATGCGTTTGATCCTTAATACAACTTAGCTTAAAATTGTTAGTAAAATAACAGTTGTTTTGCCATCATTAAAATATGGGCGAGGGTCAACAATCTCCCCCTTTTTGATGATGACAAAATTGATAATGTGAAAACAGTTTTAAAAGCTAAGTGTTAGGATTTTACAAAAATTGTCTCCTCTGTTTTTCGAGTAAAACCGCCCTGTAAACAAGTAAACACAGTTTATATTTCTTTCAACTAATCTAGAATCAAACTCAACCAATCAATAAACATTTTTATAAGGCTATGGAGCAATGCTCCCCCTAAATCTATGTATTGGTTGCGTTTACTTAGATTTTCTTATTTTCCTCATTTTTCTCCCTCGTTTTGACAACAGCAACCAAAAGGGGTATAACACAAAAAATAAGCTATGTAGCCAATATAGTCATCTAGATTATAAGAATACAAACTTGTACGCAAAACTTTGGCTTTATTCGGATTTCGGAAGCCTTCCCGGGAAGAACCGAAAGTTTTCATACACGTACAAGCATTTTAGAGCAGTTTAGTGACTAAAAAGAGTTTTAAAACAGTGCTAACATATCATAAATAGCGTAAATAGATGCAAGAAATATGGCTAATAGAAATACATCATCATATATAAAAAGTCAATACACAAACGAGCTTCACAGAGCCATAACTAAGACAAAATAATACATGATATGTCCGTGCTATGTGATAAGAGCTGGAAAACACTAAGTACATAATAAAGACATAGACTCAAGATGCGGGAGAGTCTGAGCCATCACGAAGAAGTTCCCTAATCTCAGCTAGGGAACCTTCGGTGTGCTCTCGATGTAACTCGAAGTAGTCCCGTAGGTGGTCGATGGAGGAGCTCAGTCTTTGGTAATCAGACTGCATGGACTGGAAACCGGACTCCATCATCATCTGGAGGCTCGTGATAGCTCGTAGGATGTCTCTATAACTAGTCTGACCAGTACTCGAGTCACCAATGGGAGGTGCTCGGGTATCCGTCTCCATCTCAGCAGCTGTATCAGCAGCAACATCCTCATCACTGTCGCTCGCATCCTCTCGGATCCTCAGGCGCTTTCCGGCCTTTGGATAGAGGAATCCTTCACGAACAATACATCCCATCTTCTTCAGTGATGAGATGTTGATGATGTTTGTCAATCCGATATCCTAAGCCTCGGAGGCAGGCAAAGGTACCCGGAAGTGCTGGAGGATGAGCATAATGAGCATCCCATAAGGAAGACACCCGGAGTCGTTTGCTTCATCGTTTATCATGTTGGCGAGCAGCAGAGGATATATATTGAAGTGGTGCCCAGATTTAAGGCACCAAATCAATACCGTATCTATTTTAGATAGATACCCTCGACTCCCGAGTGTCGGGTTGATGGTCCAACTGACAATCAGCTGAAACATCTTTGAGTCGAGGGGCATGTCACTACATGTGTGAAATGTAGTGGGTCTGTACACATAGTTAGGGTCTCCCCTGACTATCTGACAAGCCTTCTCGACCTCAAAGTTTTCTGGCCATCCATCCAGACTCCATTGAATCCCCCTTACAGGGATTCTCAGAAGGCTCATCAAGAGGTCAGTGTTGACCTCAAACTCCACACCGCTAACTCTGGTTCTGAATCTCAGGGCCAGAGGACTGGGTTTCACCAAGTTCGTGTAGAACTGGTGAATCAGCCGTGGGTAATATTTCTCATGAATTCTAACTAGTGGGGTCAGATTATTGCCTCAAAGGCTGGTAGAATATCGAAATTTCCATGGTGAATAGAGTCGAAATCAACAACTCTACCCGTCATGATTTTCTTGTGACAGATTATCGAGTTATACCTTGCATGTGCTGCCGGACTGTAAAATAGAGTCTCCTCCAACTCTGTTCTGGGCTCCTTGCTAGATGAGCCCGCTGCTCCCTTTCCTTTCGACTCCAATGCCGAAGATTTTGAAGACCTTGGCTTTTTAGGCACATTAGGTCCACTTATTATGAGTTTTATATGGATCTTATCGCTCATTTTAAAGAAAACAGAGTTTTTGGGGAAAAAGGATTTTGGTGAAAATAAAAGATTTTAACCATAGAAAGTCAAAAATCTCTTTATGGAAGAGTAGATCGGTGTGTTTAGATGAAGTTTGGATGATTTTTGGATCAAAAAGGTGAATTTTTCTATAGAGAGAAAATTCGGGAGTTCGAAAATGGTGTAAAATTTCAGAAAAATGAATAGTCCTTTTTATAATATCGCGATACCAGTCGACTGGGGCCTTTTGAAAAGATTAACAGTTTGCACACCAGTCGACTGGGTAAATGTGCCAGTCGACTGGAGGATAAGAGTTTTTCAAAAAATGGCTCCAAACAGGAATTCAACCTAATAGACGACTGGAGAAGACTTACCAGTCGACTAGAGAACATTTACCAGTCGACTGGAACCTTAGTAAAATTTTCAGTCTTGAATTTTTAGCACGAATTTGTTTATCTATGACATTTTTGAGTGAGGGAAATAATTAAACAAGGATTAATATTTTTTCACTCAATGTCAAACATGCAAATGATGAAATGAGATGCAATCAAACATTCAGTTTATCAAGATCAAGCAATCCCATCAACATTCTAATCTTACAAAAACTAGCTTCACTTAGGGGTTTTGTAAGAATATCAGCTATTTGATCTTCTGAATGTATGAATTCTAATCGTATATCACCTTTTTGAGCATGGTCTCTTAGGAAATGATGTCTAATCTCTATATGCTGGGTTCTAGAGTGCTGAATAGGATTTTTGGTTAGGTTGATAGCACTAGTATTATCACAAAATATAGGAATATTTTTGAGGTTCATGCCATAGTCTTCTAGTTGTTGTTTTATCCATAACACTTGGGCACAACAACTTCCAGCTGCTGCATATTCCGCCTTAGCGGTTGATAGTGCAACAGAATTCTGTTTCTTGGAAAACCAAGAAGTTAACATAGCACCTAAGAATTGACATGTTCCACTTGTGCGTTTTCTATCTAACCTACATCTAGCAAAATCAGCATCTGAATAACCTACAAGCTCAAAAGATGAATCTCTAGAGTACCATAAACCTATGGTTTGGGTTCCTTGTAGATATCTAAGGATTCTTTTTACTGCAACTACATGTGATTCCTTAGGATTAGCCTGAAATCTAGCACACATGCATACACTGAACATTATATCAGGTCTACTGGCAGTCAAATAAAGTAAAGCACCTATCATGCTTCTATAATATTTAGAATCTACAATTTTACCTCCTTCATCAAGATCAAGTTTAGTAGTTGTGCTCATAGGCGTTCCAAGTGGCTTTGAGCTTTCCATCCCGAACCTCTTTAGTAGGTCCTTAATGTACTTTTGTTGATTGATGAAGATACCTCCTTTTAGTTGCTTGATTTGCGGTCTAAGGAAGTAGGTAAGTTCTCCCATCATGCTCATTTCAAATTCACCTTGCATGCACTTTGCAAACTCTTGACACATAGATTCATTAGTAGCACCAAATATAATATCATCAACATATATTTGAACTATCAAAGTGTCATTTTTGTGAGTTTTTGTGAAGAGAGTTGTATCTATTCTACCTCTTACAAAATCATTATCAATAAAAAATTTACTTAGTCTTTCATACCATGCCCTTAGAGCTTGCTTCAACCCATATAGAGCCTTAGAAAGCTTGTAGACATGATTTGGAAGACTACGGTTTTCAAAACCAAGAGGTTGCTCAACATAAACCTCTTCTTCTATGAAGCCATTTAAAAAGGTACTTTTCACATCCATTTGAAATAGCTTGAATTTATTAAAGCATGCAAAGGCTAATAACATTCGAATGGCTTCTAATCTAGCTACGGGAGCATAAGTTTCATCAAAGTCTATTCCTTCTTCTTGATTATATCCCTTAGCAACTAGTCTAGCCTTATTTCTAGTTATTATACCATTTTCATCCATTTTATTTCTATATACCCATTTAGTTCCAATTATTGAATGATTTTTTGGTCTTGGAACTAGTTTCCAAACATTGTTTCTCTCAAATTGATTTATCTCTTCCTGCATTGCAATTATCCAATCATTATCTTTTTCAGCTTCTATAAATGTCTTAGGTTCTACTTGAGACAAATAAGCTACAAAATTGCAAATATTTCTAATGGAAGAGCGAGTTCTTACCCCTTGTGAAGGATCACCAATCACTTGATCAATTGGATGATAATTTACATACCTCCAATCTTTGGGTAGACTTTCTTCTTGTTGACTTGAGGATGGTTGGTCCAAATTGGGAGTTTTCATCTCTTCATTTACTTGAGGTGAACTCTCTTTTAGGTCAACAATGGGAGTAGGAGTTTCCATTCATGGAATAAAATATGCATCATCTTTAAAGGAAACTTCTCTACTACTCATTGGGTTAGATTCATCGATAGTTACATGCACAGATTCTTCTACTGCTAGAGTTCTCTTATTGAAAACTCTATAAGCCTTACTAGTAGTTGAATATCCTAAAAATATTCCTTCATCGGTCTTGGAATCAAATTTACCCAAGTTAGTTTTATTGTTATTTAAGATGAAGCACTTACTACCAAAAGCACGAAAATAGGAAATATTGGGCTTTCTCCCTTTCCATAGTTCATATGGAGTTTTATCAAGCAGAGGCCTTATCAAAATTCTATTTAATATATAGCAAGAAGTATTCACGGCTTCAGCCCAAAAGTATTTTGGTAAACTATTTTCACAAAGCATAGTTCTTGAAAATTCTTCTAGAACTCTATTTCTGAAAAGTTGTGATTAATTCCATTTTCATCACAAAATTTTGAAAAACTTTGATTTTGAAATTCTTTGCCATGATCACTTCTTATGCTTGAAATACAAGTTCCTTTTTCATTTTGTACCTTTTTGCAAAACTTTTCAAATCCTTTGAAAGCTTCATCCTTGTAAGCAATAAAAATAACAAAGGTATATATCTTGAATAGTCATCAACAATAACAAAAGCATATTGATGGCCACCTAGACTAATGGTACTAATTGGACCAAATAATTCCATATGCAAAAGTTCCAAAGGTCTAGTAGTTGAGACTACATTTTTTGCTTTAAAAGAAATCCTAGTTTGTTTTCCCATTTGACAAGCATTGCAAACTTTGTCTTTTTCAAAATTGATTTTAGGAAGTCCAATAACTAAATCTTTTCTTGAAACAATTTTTAGCAAGTTCATGTTTACATGACCAAGCCTTCTATGCCATAGCCATGGATTTTCACTAAAAGCAGGAAAACATTTTTCATTATCAGAATGCAAGGATTTCAAATCAACTATGTAGACATTTTCATGTCTATGGCCAATGAATTTGATCTTGTTGCTCTTGATGTCTATAACTAGACAATGAGAGGTCTCAAATGTGACTTTGTATCCTTTGTTACATAACTGACTAATGCTAAGTAAATTTGGCTTAAGGCCTTGTACTAGCAATACATTATCTAAGGTTGAGAAATCATTACCGACTTTTCCATGCCCGATGATCTTTATTTTAATATTGTCTCCAATGGTCACAAGTCCACCATCTCTTAGAGTTAGCTCCTTGAAAACACTTTTATCACCGATCATGTGCTTCAAGCATCCGCTATCAAGGTACCAACAGTTACCTTTCTCCTTGGTGTGGAGACAAATCTACATACGATAGCACTTTTAAGTACCCAAAATTTATTGGGTCCTTTGGGGTTAGTCCTTGAAAATACGGTTCCTTTTGGGACCCATACTTTCTCAACATGTGGTGCTCTACGAACAAGTTGATGATGCACAATCCTAGCATGATAGTCATAGAAATTTCTAGGATATCTTACATGTGCATTCCTATAATCCTTAGGATAATAGTTCCTAGGATACATGTTTCTATGGTAAGAATGCATGTCATTTCCAGAAAATGAATGATGATGCATTCTAGGATACATGCTAATATATGTATGCAAATTATTTCTAGGATAACCATGATGGTGATTCCTAGGATGAGCATGAGCAGAATGCATTCTTTGATTATACACATTGTTCCTAGAATGAGCATGATAATTATTTCTAGGATGTGTATGAGCATTTCTAGAATGAGCATACATATAAGCAGGAGTATTTCTAGGTTGCTTCAATTTAGTATGAACATTCAAATTTCTAGACTTCTTAGCATTCATCGAGGGAGTGCACTTAACCATGCTAGGAGCTTTTGAAGTAGAGGCTCCATCTACACAAGAGGCTTTCATGAATAAGCTCTCTTTTGTTTTTTGCTTTCCCAATGGAGAATATCCTACACCAGATTTTCCTCCACTTAATCTTTGGGAAGAAAGCACTTCATCAAGTTTTTCTTTACCAAGCATAAGTCTTGATATAGTGCTATTTAATTAGAAAATTTATTTTTTAAATTCTTATTTTCATCTTTAAGAAAATCTTGAGAAGAATCATACAGTAAAGATGATAATTTTTCTTTTTCTTCTCTAAGAGTTATCATCTCTTTAGAGAGAGATGATACTTCTTTCTTAAGAACAGAATTTCTAGAATCAAATTTCTTCAATTCTTCATGCATTTCATTTATTACTTCTAGCAGTTCTTCACTACTAGTAACAATATTATTTTTTGAAGAGGGAGAAGATGTTACCTCACTTTCATCGTGGATTGCCATCAAACAAAGGTTGGCAATTTCCTCGTATCCGATTTCTTTGTCTGATGACTCATCTTCTTCGTCATCGCTCCAGGTAGTTGCTACCATAGCTTTCTTTTTTGAAGCCCTTGTATGGTTTGTTTGAAACCAGACAATCAGCTTTTATGAGACCTGGCTTCTTGCAGCCATAGCACATAAGAGGTTCCCTTTTTGAGGTGGGATCCTTTGTGTAAGGTTTCTTGCTTTTCTTCAAGAACCTATGGAATCGTCTGGTGATTAAGGCCATTTCACCATCCTCTTCACTGCTCTCTGCTTCTTGTTCTAATTCCTTTTCTTTGTTGCTTGTAGAAGCTTTGAGAGCGATTTGCTTTTTCTTCTTCTCATCATCATTGACGATGGTAGTCATTTCTTCCATCTCGTATGTCAATAATGACACAAGCAGTGTCTCAACATCAAGCTTGTCAAGATTTTTGGCCTCCTGTATGGATGTCCTCTTTGGTTTCCATTCTGGGTGGCAGAGATCTCAAGATTTTTCTGGTTAGTTCAACCTCCTCAATATTCTTACCAAGCAGTTTTAAACCATTTATAATAGTGGTGAACCGTGAGTGCATTTCAGAAATGGTTTCGTTAGGAGACATCTTAAATGATTCATACTCAGAAATTAGCATGTAAATTTTAGACTTTTTTACTTCACTAGTTCCTTCATATGTGACTTGTAATTTGTCCCATATTTCTTTAGCAGAAACGCATGCAGATATTTTATTATATTCAGAAATATCTAATGCACAATGTAGCATGCTTGTTGCTCTGCTATTGAGAGACATCGTTTTACAATCCTCATCAATGAACTCAGTTTTGAGTTTTGGCATTGTATGAAGAGTCTCTCCAATAACTATTTCTTTTGAAGGAATTCTAGGTCCTTCTTCTATGATTATCCATAGATTGTAATCTTGTCCTTCGACAAAGATTTTCATTCTATTTTTCCAATAGTTATAATTTGAGCCATTGAACAAAGGTGGTCTAGTATAAGAGTGTCCCTTCAGAGTAACTATTTGCTGCCATTGATCAACTCAAGGATTTTAAGCCTAAATAAGAGAACGAAGCTCTAATACCAATTGTAGCTCGAGGTTTCAACCCAAGAGGGGGGTGAATTGGGTTTTTAAAAACTTTTTGTGAAATTAATACAAGTTTATAAAAACTGATAAGCAGCAAACAATTAATACAAGTAATGTGCCTGTAAATAAAGAGTTTAAGGAAAGAGGATGCAAACACAGTTTATAGTGGTTCGGCAATATCGGATTCGTTCCGACCCTATGTCCACTCTCTTCAAGGAACACCTTGAAGTAATCCACTAAGAAATCTTAGTCGCACAACTTAGCCGGGTGTTGCACAACCGTACACAAGCAAATTACAGGAGTTGCTTAAACCGAATAATCCCTTCCTTTCGAAGTTTCCCCTTCCTCTCGGAAGTAATCCCTTTACAAAAAGATGGTGTAAAGTTAAAGGTAGAGAGACAGCAAATGAAAGCTTATTACAATAGAAATGTCTCTCTTTCAAAGTAAAGCTTGAAGAAATGGCTCAACAAGATTATTTCAAAGCTTTTTGTGTTTCAAGAGTATAAAAACTTGATTATGTGAGATCAACTCTTTTTTGAATATATGCAGCTTGTTATTGAATGCTTAAATGAATGGGCTTATATAGCAATCAATTAATATGGCCGTTAGGACTTTAATTTGAAAAAGATTCACTTTAAAATGTTCAGATTTGGAGTCCAACGGTCATATTTTTGAACTTCCAATCGACTAGGTCGTGATACCAGTCAACTGGGTTCACTTGAAAAATACATGTTTTCAGACCTTCTGGGTATCCAGTCGACTGGTATATTTCATCCAATCGACTAGGGGACTTTCTATCCATTTTACCAGTCGACTGGGTTGAATTCATCCAGTCGACTGGGTTGATTCATCCAGTCGACTGGGGACTTACTGTCCATTGTACCAGTCGACTGGATTGATTCATCCAGTCGATTAGGGACCTTCTGTCCCATATACCAGTCGACTGGGTTATCTTCCAACCCAGTTTTTCTTCTGTTTTATTAAAAACATTTGTTTTTAAAACAACAGTTTTAGAAAACCTTTTGTGTTCGAGCCATTGAACAAGCTAATACTATGTATAAGTGAGACTTACATTGGTTCTAAACCTTAAGACCTATACTAGGTCTTCAGTCTTCACTTGATACTTAATTTGGTTCGAGTTCTTGCACTTTGTTCCTTGGTTGAATGCGTTTGATCCTTAATACAACTTAGCTTAAACTTGTTAGTAAAATAACAGTTGTTTTGCCATCATTAAAATACGGACGAGGGTCAACAATTGTGGTTTCCCGTAGACAACACCAATCTGTTGATGCCAAAAATTGGTTTGATGAATGAGGAAGATCTGGATACTGGATTTGCAGACGATAAACATAAAATGGGTGATCTAAAAAGTCACCGGAGGAGAAGGGGATGGTGCCCTCCAAAGACCCTCTGATGCTTTTGTTAGTTTTTGGATTTCTGTGAGAGAAATAAAGAGGGAGAGAGATGGATAGAGAGAGAGAGAGCTGATACGTAAGGAATACGAAAAAAATGAGAGTTGGTCCTTGTGTGTACCTTGAGAACCTTATTTATAATCTCGTGGAAGAATCGATTTGGTTATTCGCAATCATTTTCTTTGTATAGGGAAACGGCATGTGGGTTGTTGTGCCTTGGCGTGTAGGAGGACAGTTGGCCATAACAACCTCGTGGTAGAATTACTTTCATGCCCTCTGCCTGGTGTCATCAGAGGGGGTTGTTGTACCTTGGCGTGTGAGAGGACAGCTGGCCATAACGACCTTGTGGTAAAATTACTTTCATGCTTTCTACCAGGTGTCATCAAATTATTGGAGAGAGAATTTTCTTCTATATCAACTTTAAAAACATTTAACATTTAATGAATATATTAAAAAAAATGCATTAGTCCATAAAGTAGAGGAAGCTCAATGGGCAAAGATGTCCCTATGTCCTTTACCAATTCCCTTTGACCATTATAGTGTATTCTTCGTATCTTCTAAGAAATATTTCTATTTTGGCCACAACCTTTCTATTATAACTTACCTACCTGTTGACAATAACAATCATGAAATTGGATTTTCTTTTTAATTTATAAATATTAATTATTTTTTAGAGGATTATTATTTCTTGACTCTTTATTTCTTTTTCTAAGAAGTTTTAAACGGAAATCATGAAACAAGACTTGTGGATTAGATTTTTAGATGAGAACAAGTTAAACATGAATTCAATTGATCAACGAAATATCGGACATACGGCGCATATATAGTTGAACATCTTTCACAATGAAAAAGTCGACCAGATGATATGATTTAAACACATCACTCCAATAAATGTTGGTATACAAATATTACTCCAGTTAGTATGTGGAAATGCATTAAAATGTAAATTTCAATAAGATAATTGCTTCATGGGGCGGCGACGCAGATTCATTTAAAACGTATATCTTTGTTTCTTGAATTTGAATGATAATATTTACAAATTGTGAATAGTAACATGTAAAGACAAAAACGAAATTGCAAATATTTCCTTTACTTATGGAGTCTCCATTGGTTATTAGTTTTAATGGAGTAGCGCTGTGACCGTTAGGGCTATCCTTATATTTAATGAATTACCATATTCAATTTTCATGGTTGACGAAAGGGAAAATGTGTGAGAATCATTTAATTGAGTAAATAAGTCTGATAAAAAGGAATCATTTAATTGACTGGCCAACTAAAAGGAATTGCAGTTTAGAGAAAATATATAGAGTAAATAAGTCTGATAAAAAAAAATAAACATTAAACTCATACGTGAAGATAGGTAGGTACAAAAAACTTTAAAGACCATGATAAAATTAAATTCTCATTTAATGTGAGTTAGGTACATTAATGAGTTGGTCTAGTAAATGGCCATAATTACCTTCATGCAGCAACCATAGAGCTCATCATTTGACAAAGTGTGGTTGAAAGCAGTTTTCAAACATTTATAGGACACAACCATAATTTTTTTACATCACTATCCTTTTTGTGATCTACCAAAGAGTCAATTGAGATGGACACAAAACAAGTACATGCACTAACCATGTGAAAATTGGCTAATTTGTTGAGCACTCTTCGTGGATACAAGTCACAATCTTAGATTAATGGGTTTTCCATTAATAGTCTAGACTTTGTAGCACTTCTATATGGGTTCAATTTTTTCTGGATGCGTCAGATTCTATAAAGGCTATTTTTTTCTTTTGATACACCTGTTCTATAAAGGCCATTTAAGTAGAACAAATTGTAAATTTCCACAATATAGAGTGAGGAAAGCCTATTAATTATAGTGCATCAATATTCCCCAATTTTTTTTCTCTTTTGTTTTTTACTTCATGGGAAGTTTATTCAGCTTATAGCTAAGACTAACCGTTAGCCAAGCTACTCGCGAACTGTTCGAGCCTAGCTGCCAAGAAGCTTGGTTAGGCTTTGAGTTCGAGTTACCTTTAATTGAACATAAGCTTGGCTCTAAGCTCATATAGTTTAACAAGTTAAGTTGGAGTTTTAAATATTTTGGTTCGTCAAATTCATTGGACGATTAGTTAATACATAATTTAATTACCTTTTATATATATAAATATATTTTATTTTATTAGTAAAAAATATTAAATTTTAAGATAGCTAGCTCGACTTGATCAGCTCATCGGGTATGAGCTCAGACTCGTTTGAGCTCGTACACAACTTGAGCCCGAGCCGAGTCAAACTTAACAAAATGATCACGAGCCAAGCTTAATTCTGGATTTTTAAGGTCGACTCGAGCTCAAGTAACTCATGAATGACAAGAGCTGAGCCTGAATTTCCAAAAACTTGCTCTGTTAAACTCTTTTTCATCTCTACTTATGAGCTACAAAATGGCGAGATAAAGATATCCTAATTTTTTTATGCGAGTGAGATTCAATTTTAAGTTTTGTTATGTGACTGTACAAATAATAACTCTATCAGTTAAACTAATTTAAAACCCACGTAACCTGATTTTTTATGCCTTAAATTCAAATTAGGATCCGAGTTCCTTGGAATGCATGTTACTTATAATACTATATGATCAATTTGTTAAGTCTGCCAATGGAGAAAATTAAAATAGATTTTAAGTGTAAAAGTGTATGACTAGGAGCCAAAACAAATTCTAAAAAGAAAAAAAAAGAAAAAGAAAAAGAATAGTGTCTTTATTGAAATTCAAGCCTTCTCATTTATAGATTTTCATAATCAATATTTTTTGTAGAATAATTTGTATTTATTATTCCGTCATTTATTGGGTAATTAGGTTGATTGTAATTAGCTGGTAGTTTCCCTATTCTTATAATTATGTGATTTTCTTTCCGTTTATGATGTGATTTCCTTTTCGTTTATGAGAAATTCCTTCCGGAATTGTCTCGCCTATGTACTCTATATTTTTAGTTTTTTTTCTTAATGAAAAAAAAAATATGAAGAATCGTAGAACAATTTGAGTCTGTGTTCCTCCAATCTTTTCGTCTTCATTTTCTACATGGTATCAGAGCAGGTTTAATCCTGTCTCATCGTTGTCATCTAGTCTTTTCTACTCGAGTCTCTTATTTCTTCTACATCTTCATCTTTTCTCTTTCAGAATCGTGACTAAATATGAATCCTCTTTCGGATTTAATATCAACTCATCAGCCTCTTCTAACATAATCATCACTACTCATAAATTGAATGGACAAAATTATTTGCAATGGTCCTAGTCTATACAGATGTTTATTCGAGGGAAGGAGTACATCACAAGGGCTACAATCGCACTAGAGATCACTGCGCCGACCTATAAAAAATGGATGGTAGAGAACAATATGGTCATGTCATGGCTTGTCAACTCGATGACTCCTGACATTGGCAAAAAATTTCTATCATTCGATACAGCCAAGGAAATATGGGATATGGTGAAAGAAACGTTCTCTGACAAGGAAAACACGTTAGAAATTGTATAGATTGAAGGTATCCTTCATGACCTGCATCATGGTGAACAAAAGGTAACTGAATATTTAAATATCTTTACTCATCTATGGCGCCAGCTTGATACTTTTGAAGTTCATAATTGGTCTTGTGCTACTGATGGCTTATTGTACAAAAAGATTGTCGAAGGGAAACAGGTTTATAAATTTTTGTTAGGCTTGAAAAAAAATTAGATGAAATCAGAGGATGACTTATGGGGGTTAAACCTCTACCTAGCCTCAGAGAGGCATTCTCTGAAGTCCGCCGAGAAGAAAGCTAGAAGAAAATCATGATGGAGTCTCGTCAACAACTCAACATGGCAGAAAGCTCGGCCCTCAAAACCCAAATTGCTCCTTTTGACAACCATAAAAAAAAAGAGGTAGGTCATGGTACGATCATTGCAGAAAGCTTGGACACTTGAGAGAAACATGTTGGAAGATTCATGGAAAGCTATCGGATTTGAAGCCTCATCAATAGCTTGAGAATGAAGGATATGGAAATCATGTTGCTGCCGAGGAACTATCAAATCAACCTGAAGCAAGTCCCTTTAACAAGGAACAAATGGAGATGCTTCAGAAACTTTTCCTGTTTATACAATCTCAAACAAGCTCATCTTCCAGTCATGTCATTGGGTCAAGCACCTTGGCCCACAAAGGTAATCCCTTGAGCGCTCTTAATGTGGGTAAAACATGTAAAAAAACTCTTGGAATCATATGATGGGAGATACTACTATTTTTTATACATATAGCTCATGTCCAGATAATTTGACGGTCCGAATAGCATATGGCTCACTGTCAAAAGTTGTCAGGTTCAGTAGTATTATCAAAAAACCTGATACTCAACTCTGTTCGCTTAGTTCCAAACCTGGACTGCAATTTGTTATCAATTAGTAAGCTCACTAAGGAAAGGAGGTATGTTACTAATTTTTACTCTACTCATTGTGAATTTCAGGATTTGGATTCGGGGAGGACGATTGGCAATGCTGAGGAGCGCTCTGGACTCTATATCTTCAAAGCGTGCCACTATCCACAAGAACAACCTCAGCGAACAGTTAGTGGTAATTCTTTTTCTGCTTCTTGTCAAATAACGATAGTGCAATTATGTTGTGGCACTATCACTTAGGACATCCTAATTTTTTGTATCTCAAGCGTTTATTTCCAAGTTTGTTCAATAAAAATTCGAATTCTCTTAATTGTGAAATTTGTCAATATTCAAAACATGTGCGTAGTTCATTCCCACTCCAACCTTACAAAGCGTCTAAACCATTTTCCATGATCCATAGTGACATTTGGGGTCCCTCAAAAATAAAAAATATAACTGGTACTAGGTGGTTTGTCTTATTCATAGATGACCACACTAGATTGACGTGGATGTTCCTTATGAAAGAAAAATCATAAACGGGTCAAATATTCAAAAATTTCAAAAATATGATTCAGAAGTTAGATAATGCTAAGGATTACTTCAACTCCGTTCCAAAAGAAATTCTAGTAAAAGAAGGGATAGTTCATTTAAGTTCATATGTAGACACCCCACAACAAAATGGAATCACTGAAAGGAAAAATGGACATCTTCTAGAGGTTGCTAGGTCCCTTATGTTCTCTACAAATGTTCCAAATTTTTTTTGGGGAGAGGCTATCCTTACGGCGGCTTATCTAATCAATAGAATGCCTTCTAGGATCCTAAAATTCCAAACACCATGTCAAACTCTTCTAAAGTCATTTCCAACAACTTGTCTCATTTCGTCTGTCCCACCAAAAGTATTTGGGTGTTCTGTCTTTGTTCACATCCATCAACAACAAAGGAGTAAACTCGATCCTCGGCCACTCAAGTGCATCTTTCTTGGGTATTCTTTGAGTCAAAAAAGATACAAATGTTATTCTCCAATAACGAAAAAATTCTACAATTTAATGGATGTTACCTTTTTTTAGAGTTAACCATACTACCCCAAGACTGATATTCAGGGGGAGAATTCAACTCAAGAATCAGTATTGCGACTTTCAGTCACTCATCACCACAGAACATCCCATTCTCCCAGGGTCAGAAAATCACAATCTTCCAAAATCACCCAATCAACCACTACCTGCTGAAGACACTGAGTTCATTGCTGACTTAGGAGATAAAGAACATATCCAAGAAGTGACAGAGGAAGAAGTACATACTCAACAGAACTATGAGACCGAAATTAGTCTAAATCCAAGAGAAATTACAGGTAACAACATTTCTGACTCTGATGGTATTGTTGATTCTGAGTTAGAAAATGAGATTCTTAATATGCCTATTTCTTGGAGGAAATGAGTTCAGTCATGTACCCAACATCCTATTGGAAGTTTTGTGTCCTATAATAAGCTATCACCTTCTTTTCGTGCCTTCACTACTAGTATTACAGAGATATAGGTTCCTCGGAATATTCAGAAAGCTTTTGAATGTCCTAAGTGGAAAGCTGTTATCAATGAGGAAATTCAGTCACTGAAAAAGAATGGTACATGGGAGATTACTAAATTGCCAAAGGATAAGAAATTTGTGAGGTGTAAATGGATTTTTTCAATTAAATATAAGGCGAATGGTATCATGAACAGGTATAAGGCTCGTCTGGTTGCCAAAGGATTCAGCCAATCCTATAGTATTGGTTATCAGAAGACAGTCGCACCTATTGCCAAGCTCAATACTGCTTGTGTTCTTTTATTACTTGTTGCCAACCTTGATTGGTCCCTCCATCAGATCAATGTAAAAAATGCATTCCTCAATGGTGACTTAGAAGATAAAGTTTACATGGACATCCCTGCCAGTCTTGAGACAGCATCAAATATCAATAAGGTTTATAAACTTTGAAAATCCTTGTATGGCCTCAAGCAATCTCCTCATGCTTGGTTCGAGCGATTCACAAAGGCTGTAAAAAGGTATGGATATTCTTAGTGTCAGTCAGATCACACACTTTTTGTGAAGCACTTCCTAGACATGAAGAAGGTTATTATTATTGTATATGTGGATGATATTATTTTGACAGGAGATTATGAGGAGGAAATTGAGCTACTTAAATAGTTCTTAGCCAAAGAGTTTGAGATCAAGGACCTAGGGAATCTGAAGTACTTCATCGGGATGGAAATTAGTCGATCAAGAAAAGGTATCTCTGTCTCCCAGCATAAGTATGTCTTGGACTTGTTAAGTGAAACAAGAATGCTTGGTTGCAAGCCTGCCGAGACTCCTATAGCCTCAATAGTTAAGCTAGAAGCAAATGATAGGAGTGCTCCTATCGACAAAGGACGGTACCAACGTCTTGTGGGAAAACTCCTTTATCTATCCCACACAAGGCTTGACATTGGTTTTTCCGTCAGTGTTGTTAGTCAGTTCATGAATTTCCCAACAGAGCAACATATGACTGCAGTTTACAGAGTTTTGAGATATCTCAAGATGACACCGGGTATGGGTCTATTTTTTTCAAGAACCTCTAAAAGAAATGTTGAAGTTTTTTCGAATGCAGACTGGGCAGGTTCAGTAATGGATCGCAGATCAACATCAGACTATTGCTCCTATGTGTGGGTAATTTGGTAACTTTGAGGAGCAAGAAATAATCTGTTATAGCTCACAGTAGCGTAGAAGGTGAATTCCAAGCCATGGCATAAGGTATTTGTGAAGGCATTAGGTTACAGAGACTACTATCAGAAATAAAGGTGACTTAAGATTAGCCTATAGAACTATTTTGTGACAATCAAATGGTAATCAGTATTGCCAAGAATATAGTTCATCACGACAGGACAAAACATGTTGAGATCGATCGTCATTTCATTAAAGAGAAAATTGATGAAGGAACTTTCATTGTTAGTTACATCCCGATGAATTGTCAAACTACTAATATACTCATGAAGGCTCTTGCCAGATTAAACTTCGATGATTTGTCAAGAAAGCGGGCAATTATCAACATTTACGGTGTGGCTGGAGGGGGAGTGTTGAAATTCAAGCCTTCTCCTTTATAGATTTTCATAATTAGCTGGTAGTTTCCCTATTCTTGTAATTATGTGATTTCCTTTCCGTTTATGAGAAATTCCTTCCAGAATTGTCTCGCCTATGTACTCTATATATTTTTAGTTTCTTTCTTAATGGAAAAAAAATATATGAAGAATCATAGAACGATTTGAGTCTATGTTCCAACAATCTTTTCATCTTCATTTTCTATAGTCTTAAATGTGTGATGGATAGCTTTTGTGTGATTTGTCATGCCAAGTTCTGTTTAGCTACTTTTCCAACTAACCTATTAGACCTTAACTTTCAAGATAAAAAATGTGTCTAAACTTTTCGATTGTTATGGTGGCAGCCAATGGAGATGACATAATTACAAGGTTGACACAATATAAACACTTAAATACTCGAAGAGAGCTACACGGTCAAATGGTAAAAACAAAATGAACTAGAATATTTTTTTTGTCTATATTTATTATTAGATAGATAGAATCAAAATCATGAGAACAATAAATTAAGGAACATGAATTTGGGGCTCCAAAGTTAGCTTTTGACATGTCAAAATTTGGACTTTTCTATCCCACAACACGAAGTGATAAAATTTGATTATAGAGTGCGATAAATTGATTTTGGAGTGCTAATAATATTGTCTAAATTAAAACCTAAACATTTTATGTCCTTTTGATGTAAAAAATATGTCAAATCCAGGTTGAGTTTGAGAGCCGAGTTTGACTTAGTATTCTTAAAACGGTTTTGGTTTGAGTTGGTTTGGTTTGGTTTGGTCTGAGCCGGTTCGATTTGATCCGAGTTGATTTAGTCTGGTTCAAAGTACTTGAAAATGAAGCTAATCCAAAGTATTTTTCTCCTAGGAGGATCTTCTGATACTTAAGTTAGAGTATGATCAAGAGTGAAATGAAAGTACAAGGTGTGTAAAAGATGAGTTACCATAAATGAAGCCCTTATTTATAAAGCTTAGGACGAATAAGATTACTGGTTTTCCCTTGGAGTTGCCAATTATTGAATTTAGTTAGGGTGATATATTTGACCCACATCATATGCCCCCACTCATTTTGAGATGAATTTCAGTCTAAGGGAGTAGAGGAAGAGCTCTTCTAGTCACCTTCTGATTCTAAGAGGGGTCTGAAGAAGGGTTCCTTTTGTGCGTCTCACTTCGGACCTAAGACCTAGAGGGGTCTGATTTGAGTGTCATCTTGGGTGATTCATTTCAAACCTAGGACTAGAGGGTCCGAGGTGGATGTTACTTTTCTTGATTCAGTTTGGGCCTCGGACTAGGGGGTCTGAGATGGATATCACTTTGCTTGGTTCACTTCGGGCCTTAGATTAGGGGGGTCCGAGGTGGATGCCACCTTACTTGATTCACTTCATACCTCATACTAGGGGGTTTGAGGTGGATGTCACTTTGCTTGATTCACTTCGGACTTAAGAGTAGAGGGTTTGATGTGGATGTCGTTTTACTTGATTCACTTCAGATCTTGGATTAGGCTGTCTGAGGTTGATGTCATTTTGCTTGATTCACTTCGGTCCTCGGACTAAAGGACTTAAAGGTGAAATGGGTTTTGCATACCTCACCTCGATAGCTTGGAGGTCTGAGGTGAAGTGTGTTTTATACAACTCACCTCGGTCTTCGAGCATGCAGATGTCTGAGGTTAAGTATGTTTTTCACATCTCACCTCGATCTTCGAGCATGCAAGGGTCTGAAATGAAGCGTGTTTTGCACATCTCACGGACTTCAGGCTTTGAGGTCTGAGGTGAAGTGTGTATTGCACACCTCACCTCAATTTTTGAACTTGAAGGTCCGAGATGAAAGTATATGTCATCTGTCTAAAAGAGAGAGCATGTAGCCCAAATATGAGATTTGGATGCCAACACCAAAGGAAGAAACATATAACCCAATCCGAGGTGGATCCTCTTCTGAGATGTGCTTTTACGAAGATTTTTTCAAAGAAGATTTTCCTCTTCCTATGGATCTGGAGGTGGCTCAAGTGTTGAACTTCTTCAACATTACTCCAAATTAGCTGCCTTCAAATTCAATGAGGAGTTTGATCGGTTTTTTCGTCTTGTACTAGAGGCATAGTACGTATGTCCCCTTCTCCATGGACCTGTTTCAAAGCTTATATATCACCAAGAAGCTTCTGAACACATGTTGGTATACATTGTGTCTGAGGTTAGGGAAGGAGATTGTTCTTGAGAATTCATCGTCTCTCCATAAGTGGAACACAAGGTTCTTCTACAAGCGTCACGATTAGCCTTTCCTTGTGAGCAAAGATTGGGAGTTCAGGATTTTCTATTCTCAGAAATATCTTCCTCTAATTACTGAGAAAAATGAGGACCTGATCCAGAGTTGTTCGATAAAGTTCGTTTTTGCCTCTGAGTTAGCAGATAAGAGTGTGTTGGTAAGGTAGGTTTGAGTCAGTCTACTCTTGGTAGTCATCCTTTACTTAGAAATTTGTTACTTTTCTTCTATACCTTTGGTTATTTTGTGTTCTTGCTTCAGCTATTTTTTATTTATGGTACTAACGTTTTCTTTCTTTCCTTGTTTAGGAATGGTTGCCGATAATAAGCAACTTCTCCGATTTATGGTTGGGAAGGAGAGGGCTCAAATTTGGCTAACCCTCAAGCTCAAGATTCCTTTGCTCCTCCTTTTCCTTCCTCTAGCTGAAGGAAAAAGTCTAGAGTAGAGGATTCTACGGACCTTGGGGCTTAGTTTCAGCCTCCAGTTGCGGATAAGACTGTTCTTGAAATTAGTGTTGGAGCTCAGCCTTTGAGCTTGACTTCTCATGGAGAAGGCAGTCGTAGTTCAACTCCATAGGTCTTCAAGGGGAGTTGATCCATGTTCCTGCCGGATTCCACTTTTGTGGATCCTAAGATTGTACACCAATTGATCTGATGGTCAATCCTTTCGAAGGATGAGGCCTAGATTCTTAGGTACTCTTAGAGGTCATGTCTACAATCCTGATTCAGAACGCTCAGAAGGTACATATCTTTTTATACTTAGGGTCTGTTTGGTTGGGGGACTAAAGTGCGATGGGATTGTTTTAATTCCACATTAATAGTTAATCCCATTTTTTGTTGGAGGGATTTATTGTTCATGTAAGATTAGGATAAGATAAAATCAATCATAATCCCACATTTTTTGTCCCGCCTTCTCAAAGGGATAGAATAAATCTCACCCCTTTTGGACTAATTTTTTTTCTCCTTCGACTTTTCCCTTTAGTAATAATAATAATTATTATTATATCATTATTATTTTAATATTTATTTTTTTATTACAATTATTATAATAATAAAATTAATAATTATTATAAATATTTTGATAATAATGATTATTACAATAATAATTATGATAATTATTATATAATTATTATCGTTATTATTATTATAATTACAATTATAACTATTATAATTATAATAATAAGTAAATTGTTATTACTATTCTTACTATTACAATAATATTAATAATTATTATAATAATATTTGGTTTGGGATTTCTAAGCAAAGTTAGATAGGGAGAGGGAGAGGGAGAGGGTTTAGGCCGCTGAGGTTAAGAAGGAACGACTCAAGGTTGAGTTAGCCAAGGCTGGGGAGAAGGCCGTGGAAGATTTCAAGCTCTCCTAGGCCTTTAATGACCTAGTTTATAAGAAGGCTGTTGAGGAGTACATCTCAAGATTCGAGGCGGCTAAGGAGGAGGCAGGGAAGTTCTAGCCTCAGCTTGACATGAGCTAGTTCTAGATTCCTCCACCAAAGATCATTTTTTCTCCTCATGCCGCTAAGGGTGGCAAGACGAATGGTGATTACAGTGCTCAGTCTTGTTCTAGCGACGCAGAGGTCATTATCATCAACTCTAATGGTCGGATCGTAGAGGAGTATGTGTATGACCGCGATGGTCAAGAGGGACATGAAGAGGAAACTTGGGTTTAGGTTTTCTTTTCTTAGCTCATTTTATGGTTTTTGTATTTGGCCTCCAAACCCTCTATTATATTGTTTTGTTAGTAATGAAATCACTTACTTTTTCTTCATACTTGTGTTCTCTTTTACTACTTTTGTATACGTTTATGAGTTGCCTAGACTTCAACTTCAGGGGTTGTTTCTAGGACTTAACTTTTCGAAGATGACATTTGGTGTTTAGATGTTAGTGCCCAAGCAGAAGCTTTGCTTTCTGGAGCCTTAACTCTTCCCGAGTCTTTATGCATGAGTTGAGGCTTCTCCTTTTGGAGCTTCAACTTGTTTTATCTGGTAATCTAAGATGTGTTCTCAGTGCTAACACTTAATGTTTGGATGAAGTTCCTACTAAGCGTTACGCGATCCTACTCGAGTCGAAGTTTCATTTTCTAGAACTTTGACTTTTTTCGGGTCTTTATGCCCAAGTTAAGGCTTTTATTTCTAAAGCCTCAACTTCTTTTCTCAGGTCTTAGAGTCCTTACTTCAGTTCTTATTTGTGGAGGATGTCCGAGGTGAAGGCTATTTTCGATGTTTCACTTCGGTCCTCAATTGTGGAGGGTTCCTGAAGTTCTTATGCATGGTCGTTAGGTTGGATTTGGTGAAACTGTTGCTTGCTGAAAATAATAAAAGTAGGTAAATATAAATAAAATTCATTTGATTCATATAATTATAGTGCTTACACTAGTTACTTGGCTTTGGGCTGGTTTAAATTCATGATTCACTAATAGAACTTTCTCAAATTCTTTGAGTCCCATCTTCACAGTATGAGTGTGTCATCCATTTCCAATTCAAAAGTTCTGGACTTGATTACTCTTGATGCAGCATGAGCCTTCCTAGTTGGTTAAGAGCTTTCTATATCTCGAGGACCTGATACTTCTTTCTTGTGAATGTCCCAATCCCCTAGTATGAATGTTCTCTGTTTGATCTTGGAGTTATAGTATCTGGTTGTCCTTTGTTGGTATGTTGTGAGCTTCAGTAGTGATTTGTCTCGTATACCTTTGAATAGGTCCAAATTTGCTCTTAGACCATCATCATTATTTCTTGGATCAAAGAGTTGAACTTATAAAGAAGGTTTTCCCACCTCGACTATAGCTTCGAATCCGAAGGATAAGAAGAATGTGATCTAACACGTTAGGGATCGAGGTGGTCATGTAGGCTCATAATGCATATAGCAACTCTTTGACACCCAAAGTCCTTGGGCGTCTTTGAGTTGCTTCTTCAGAGTCTGTTATATGGTTCCATTTGTTACTTTGGCATGCCCGTTGGTTTGTGGGTATCCAATTGAAGTGAACTGTTGGTCGATCTGAAGGTCTTGGCAAAACTTTTTCCTTTAAATTGCTTTCCATTATCTCTGTTATTAACACTCTTGGAATTCCATATCGGCACACTACTGACTTCTAAATGAAATCCTTTGCTTTCTTTTCCGTTATTTTTGCGAGCAGTTCTACCTTTGCCCACTTTATGAAATAATTCGTTGCCATGATCAGAAATTTCAAATGTCCAAGTGCTCGAGGGAATGGTCCAAGTATGACAACACATCGCATTGCGAATGGTACCGAGCTGGTAATAATAGTCAATGGATTCGCTTGAGAGCAAGGAATAAGGGTGCTCAAACAATGGTAGCCTTGTTTGAAAATCTCTTGGGCCAAAGCTAATCCTCCCAAATGATATCTACAAATTACTTTGTGGACCTCCCTTAAAGTATAGTATGATTCTCTTGGTTTGAGGCATTTAAGGTAATGCTAAGTGACGGATCATTGGTATAGATGATTTTCAATCATGCAATACCAAGCTACTCTTGACAGAAGTTTCTTGGCCTCGACCTTTGATTCTAACAATTCACCATTTTCAATATACCTGACGATCAGATCTATTTAGCTAGGTCCATCTTTGATATCCATTACCTCAGCTTTATCTACACTAGGGCATGATAGAACTTCAACATACATTACTATCGAGAGATCAAAGATTTTGGAGGATGCGAGCTGAGATAAAGCATCATCTTTTGTGTTTTCTGACTTTGGTACCCGATTCACTTTTTTTTGCTTGAATGGCTCTATCAATTGCTTCACTTTGGCTAAGTATTTGATCATTTGTGCCCCTCTTGCCTCATAGCCCCCGGTTACTTGGCTTACTATAAATTGAGAGTCGCTAAATACTTCCAAAGCTTCTACCATAAGAGACCGAGCTAGCTTTAGTCTAGTGAGAAAGGCCCTATAATTTGTTTTGTTATTTAAAGATCTGAAGTCGAACTGCAAGGCATATCTGACTATGACCCCTTCGGGATTGACTAGCATGAGGCATGCGTCGCTTCTAAGGGCATTGGAAGAACCATCGATGAAGAACTTTCAGCTTTGGAGTTCTTGTTGTATCTCTAGTTCTTAGCCTTTTGCGGTATCTTCAAGGAAAGGGCATTCGACCATGAAGTCAACGAATTCTTGACCCTTGATTGTTTGACAAGGCTTGTACCTGATTTTGAACTCCCTTAACTCAATGGACCACTTTACTAGTCATCTTGAGAATCAGGTTTTTGGAATATTTGTCGTAGAGGATGATTTGTTAACACACTGATGTGGTAAGATTGGAAGTATGGCCGTAGCTTTTGAGCTTATATGTCGATAATATATGCTAATTTTTTAAGAGGTTTATAGCATATTTCCACATCTTGAAAGACTCAATTGACATAGTAAATCGGCCTATTTATCCTATCTTCTTCCTTTAGTAGGACTGATGCTACGGCCACCTCGCTAACTATTAGGTATAAGAAAAGTTATTCCCTCTCATTTAGCTTGGTGAGGAGAAGTACAAGTAACTTTTCAGCTCTTCGAATGAAGCTTGACATTCTTCTGTCCACTAAAAATCTTTAATTTTTTTTAGCCTTGAAGAACGGCAAGAACTTCTTTGCCAACCTAGATGTGAAGCGACCTGAGGCGGTTATTCGTCTAGTGAGCTTCTGTACTTCCTTCACATTCCTCATAGGCTCCATATGTAGAACAACTTTAATCTTTTCGAGGTTTGCTTCTATTCCCCTATGTGTGACAACAAAGCTGAGGAATTTCCTCGACATACAACAAAGGTGTATTACGAGAGGCTGAGTTTTATCTGGTGTTTCTTCATCACTAAGAAACATTCTTCGAGATCGACCATGTGGTTCGTTGCTTGTAAGGTTTTTGGGGGCATGTCATCAGCATACACCTCTATGTTTTGACCGATTTTCTCTTTAAAAGTTTGTTGACTAGCCTCTGATATGTTACTCTTGCATTCTTGAGCCCGAATGGCATTACATTGCAATACTAAATTCCTTTCTCTATCACAAAGGTTATGTTTGGTTGGTCTGGCTTGTACATCTTGATCTGATTGCACCCAGAGTAGGTGTCTATGGAGCTCAACATCTCATACCTCGAAGTTGTGTCCACTAACTGGTCAACTCTTGGTAAGGAGAAGTTGTCTTTTGGACAAGCTTTATTTAGGTCGGTGAAGCCAATGCAAATTTTCTAGTTGCTTTTTTCACCATCACAACATTGGCTAGCCACTTAGGGTAATCGATTTCTTTGATGAAACCAACTTCGAGGAACTCAGTGACCTCGACATCAATGGCCTATTTCCTTTATGAGGCAAAGGCTTTCTTTTTTTTGTTTTACTAGCTTCTAGTTGGGGTCAATGTTTAGATGGTGCACCATCGTCTTCGAATCGATTCCCAACATATCAGAAGTTGACCAAATGAATATGTGTAGTACTCGTGTTCATAAAATAAGGGTAAAAATGTAATTTTATATATATTATATTGAATTAAATAATCCATTGATGAGAGATTTAGAATTGATTTGAAATAATATTTGGAAGATAACATTGAAAATTTTGTTGAAAAGAGTTAGAAATTTTTGAAAAAGAAAGTACTGAAAATTTTTAACTTTGAAGTTGAAATGAAAGAATTTAAGGAAAATAATAATAAAAAATTGGAAGAAAATATAAATTTTTATATTTCTCTATAATTTTTATAAAATTTTTGGAAGGAAGAAAAGATGAATAATTGATTTTAAAAAATAAATGGCAAAACTGTAATTATATAATGGCAAAACAATAATTATGTAATGGCAAAACAGTAAATTTTAAATGATGGCAGAATTGTAAATAACCAATGAAAAATACGTAAATTGTATTAAAAATCCAAGATTTCACTAAGCAGCGGCAAAAAAAAAATTGTCTCTGAGTGGTGAAGGAAAAAAAAAATTGAACGGTTAAGTAGTGAAGGAAAATAAAATAAAATAAAAATTTTGTTGAGTGATGAAACGGTGGAGAAGCAAAAACAAAAAAAGTTTATAAGTCTTTGAGTTAAGAGACTTTGTGATTTCTTACCAAAATCCCTTTTGGTTTCTTTCTTTCTTCAATTCAAATTTCTTAGCAAAAAGTTATAAAGAAAATTTCTCTAATATTAGAGATAGTACAATCATTCAATTATAATAGCAAAACTTCATCATATTTGAGGTAAATTTTTAATAAGACTCATAACTAAATAATTATATTGTTTTAATTAAGTTATGGAATAGTAAGATTTATGAAAGTTTATGATTAGGTGTTGGTGATCAACAATCTCAAGAAATAGCTAAAATGAGCAGGAAAGACAAGATATTCATGGGTAGCTTTAAGTGCTACGTGGTGAGTCAAATTTACTTTTAGTAATCGAAACCAATAAAAATATTAATTTATAATATTTGAATAAATCATTGAATTAGAATGATTTAACGATGTATTTTCCGTTAAGTATGATAATTGATTGACTTATTGATTAGGGATTAAATACGATGTTGAATATTAATTATATAAGAATTTATATTTAAAAAAATGATGGATTAATGAAAAATATGCTGAGAAGTTATATGAAATTTCTGAAAATATGATTGAAAAATTTATATGTATATGAGGAGACAATTTAATAAATATTATAAAAATAATAATTTTAAGAAAGAGCTTGAAAGTTAAATTGAATGCTTTGATGTATGCTTGCTGTCATATTATTGCTCATATGCATAAAAGGGAAGATCATGAAGGCAGTTGGTCTGGCTGAGGAGACCAAGAAGGTAGCTAGTCTGGTTGAAATTTGTCGACATGTGGGAAGACGTTCCCAGATGATAAGATGAAATTTATGCATTATATTTGTTTTAAATATTTATTATTAATGCCTGAGATGCTATAGAATCAATTTTGAGTATTAAATGATTGACAGATAGATGAGTCTCATAATGAGACAATTTTGATGATAGATAAATAGAAAGGATGACATAATAAAGAATTATATTATTGATTGTTTATATGATCTGAACTTTATGATGATATTAAATTGATAAAATATATGAGATATATGTATTAAAAGAGGATAGCATGATAATTTATTGATTAAGAGAAATTGATAAATGATTGAATTAGATTGTGAGAAGAGATAGATGGTTAATTATGTTGATTTAACAATAAATGAATATAACTAGAAGCAAACAAATCGAGTACTTCTAGTAAATTTAATTCACTGAGCTTGTGAAGCTCATTCCTCATTATTAAATAATTTCAGGTAGCAAGCAAGACATATAGATTTGTGAGCTGAGATTCAGACTGAGTTATTATCTGTAAGTCTTGTGGTCCACATCCTCAGACTAATGAATGAAAAAAAAATTGTAAATATTCATGCATAATTTGTTGTATATATTGTTTCAGTTTGAGTATTAATAATGTAACTCCACTGTTGAAGGTTGAGGATTGATGTATGTATACATTTTCAGTCGATGTATGTTCATATATGTGTTATGCTAGGATTTCAAAACGTGACGACACCATCTCGGGGGTGGCCAACCTGGGATGGGTCATTACAATTTAGGTATCAGAGCATTAGGCTTTATGATTCTATACACTGAATAAAATTTTTAAAGAAGCTGAAGATTTAAATAAACTACATTTTAATTTAGAGTGTGAGGATGACATATGGACGTGCTAGAGCTAGAGGTAAAGTACTGACCTAGAGAGGACATGGTAGACCCCCAAAATTTAGAAGAGTTAAAATGGAGGGGGAGGTCGAGTTTGTGGTTCATGCAAGAAAACATGTTGCTAGTACAACTGGTACTAGTAGAGGTGGGAGAGAATATGATATTAGGAGAGATAAAGTGAGAGAAGTTCTTGATCGTGCTATAGAGAGAATGAATGCAGCGGAAGAAATGGCTGACAATTTACAAAGGAGACTAGAGGAAAGGGGTAGAATAGAACCTGATGTGGTGAGACAAGAGGCTTATGAGGGAAATGGAGTGTTTGCACATAAGATTCAAGGGAATTGTTTTGTGAGATTTATTAAATTTAAACCCTAGTGTTTTAGAGGATCTATAAATCCTATTGAAACTGAGGAGTGGATTAAACATGTTGAGAAATATTTTGAAGTCTTACCAGTGATATATAGGCAGAAGATTGCTTTTTTTTCATTTGAGTTGGAAGGTGAGGCTTCTCAATGGTGGGAGGTTATTCTGCCTATATTGAGTACATAGGTAGATAAAACCTTAACTTGGAATAAGTTTAAGGATGTGTTCTTTGCGAAGTATTTTCCATATGCGTTTCGAGCACAGCATGAGAGAGATTCTATTCATTTAAGGTAGAATACTTTATCTGTAGCTGAGTATGATAGTAGATTTATAACACTATCGAGGTTTGTACCTGAGTTAGTAAATACAGAGGAGAGAAAATGAAAGAGATTTTTAGATAGGTTACGCTATGAAATTCAAACTAAACTATCTTATATGGGTATTTGGAATTATGCTATAATGGTGGATTAAGCATTACAGATTGAGAAAGAAGTGACAGAATTTAAATATAGGAGGGATTGGCTGAATAGGTCTAGATTTGAGGGACCTAGAGATGGTAGTAGTATGAATGTGCAGGGTGGGAGACCACCCTAAAGGGGGCATTCTTTATCACAGGGAACTGTAATGCAGAGTCAGAGGCAAGCAGAATCTGTTGCTTCTGTAGCTTAGAGTAATATTGGTGGGACACCTAGATTTGGGAGACAGGCTATGGGAACTGGAAGTTATGGTAGAAGAATAAGTATGCCACAAAGAGGAAGTGGTAATCTGCTGTACGATCGAGAAGCAAGAGTTTGCTATAGATGTAATCAGACCGGGCATCTATCTCGGAATTGTCCTACTCTGATGTGCTTTGTATGTGGTGAGGGAGGACATATTAGTGTAGATTGTCCGGTGGGAAAATCTGTTGAGACAAGTGCTGGAGGTGTTGGGAGGAAACAAGTGGAGAGAAGTGGTGGATCAGGGAGTATGCGAGGTAGAGGCAGAGGATCAGTAGCTGAAAGAGGATGCGGTGGTCAATTACAGCCCAGAGACAACAAAGTCTATGCATTAATCCAATAGGATGAACAAGCCACTCCTGATATTGTTATGGGTATAATATCTATTCTTAATAGACCTGCTAGATTATTGATTGATCCTGGTGCAACCCATTCTTTTGTATCCAGTGTTTATATGAAATCAATTGATACTTATGTTAGTCCTTTGATGCATGCAGTTATTATTGAGGTTCCTACTAAGGATAGGGTTATTATCAGCATAATTTATTGTGGTTATGTGATTAGTATAGCTTATAGAGAATTTGAAGTTGATTTATTGCCTTTATATAAGACATATTTTGATTTAATTATGGGGTGAATTGGTTATCTGAATATCATGCTTGGGTAGATTGTTTTAGGAAGAATGTGGCATTCAGAATACTAGGACAAGAGAAGTTTAATTTTCAAGGAGAACATAAGATATTTGCCAACTATCTTATTTCTACCCTTAATACTAGTTGATAGTTGAAGAAGGGTACTGAGGGCTATTTGGCATTTGTGGTGGATTCTAGAAAGGAGATTAGGAAATTAGAAGAAATCTTAGTAGTGAAATATTTTTCTGATGTGTTCCTTGAGGAGTTGTCTGGTTTGCCTCCCAACAAGGAGATTGAGTTTTCTATTGAGGTGATTCCGAGATCAACACCGATATCTATAACACCTTATAGAATGGCACCAGCTGAGTTGAGAGAATTGAAAGTTCATCTTCAAGAGCTGCTAGATAAACAATTTATTCGACCTAGTATGTCGCCTTGGGGAGCCCTGTGTTGTTTGTGAAGAAGAATAATGGAACAATGAGGTTGTGTGTTGATTATAGACAGTTCAATAAGATCACCATCAAAAATAAATATCCTTTGCCCAGGATAGATGATTTATTTGAGCAGTTACAGGGGGCTAGAGTGTTTTCTATGATAGATATGAGATTAGGTTATCATCAGTTGAGGATAAAAAAAAAGGGAGACGTGCCTAAGACTACTTTTAGGACATGTTATGGCCATCATGAGTTCCTTGTGATGCCATTTGGCTTGATTAATGCTCCTGAAGCTTTTATGGATCTAATGAATCGGGTGTTTAAACCATTCTGGATATAATTGTAATTATATTTATTGATGATATTCTGGTATATTCCAAGAATGATGAGGAGCATGTGAAACATTTAGAGATAGTGTTGGAAATTCTGAGGAGAGAGAAATTGTATGCAAAGTTCTCTAAATGTGAGTTTTGGCTGAATGAAATATCTTTCTTGGGGCATGTTGTGTCAGGAGATGGTATAGCAGTTGACCCATAGAAAGTGGAGGCAATGTTGAATTGGGAAAGACCAACTAATGTGACTGAAATTAGAAGCTTTTTGGGGTTGGCTAGCTATTATAGGAGGTTTATCTAGAATTTTTTCTATTCTTTCTAGACCATTGACCAAACTGACTAGGAAGGAAGTGAAGTTTATGTGATCAGAAGAATGTGAGAAGAGTTTCCAACTGTTGAAAGAGAAATTGACTACTATTCCGGTATTAGTGCTTCCTTATGGTGATGAAGGATTTGTGGTATATAGTGATGCATCGCATCAGGGGTTAGGATATGTGTTGATGAAACATGGGAGAGTTATGAAGAACCATGAGAGAAATTACCTGATCCATGATTTAGAATTGGTTGCTATAGTTTTTGCTTTGAATATTTGGAGGCATCATTAGTATGGAGCCACTTGTGAAATTTTTACTGATCATAAAAATTTAGCGCATTTACCTACCCATAGAGAGTTGAATTTGAGGTAGAGGAGGTGGATGGAATTGATTAGTGACTATGACTTTACAATCCATTATCATCTAGGGAAGGCTAATGTAATAGCTGATGCATTGAGTAGAAAGTCTACAGGGAGATTAGCTCCTATTGGGAGTCATGATATTAGCTCAATGATAGAATTGAGAGAAATGAGAATATAGTTGAATATCAGTGATAGAGGAGTATTGATGGAAAATATGGTGGTACAATCTTATATTATTGATCGTTTGTTACATATGCAGAGTAGAGATGAAGGGATAGAGAATATCAGACAAGAAGTATTGAGTGGGAAGCCGACTGAGTTTAGAATTAGAGAAGATGGTATGGTGGTTTTGGGAAATAGAGTTTGTGTTCCCAATGATGTTGAGATGAGAAAGGAGATACTAAGAGAGGTTCATGATTTTGTGTATTCTATGCACCCGAGTAATAATAAGATGTACATGGGGTTAAGACAGAATTATTGGTGGTCAGGGATGAAGAAAGATGTAGCTAGGTATATTTCTAGATGCTTAATTTGTCAACAGGTGAAGCTTGAGAATAGACATCTGACAGGTTTCTTATAACCTCTTCTAGTACTTGAATGGACATGGGAGAATGTTAGTATGGATTTTTTTTCTTCTGGTTTTCCCCATACCAGAGAGGTCATGATGCTGTCTAGGTTATAGTAGATAGACTTTTTAAGTCTTCACATTTCTTTCCTATTAAAACTACTTGAAGTCCTGAAAAGTTGGCTGAATTGTTTGTAGCGAAAATTGTGAGATTACATGGAGTACAGTTGAGCATTGTATCAAATAGAGATTCTAGATTTACTTCTAGATTTTGGAGGGGTTTTCAAAAAGCTATGGGTACACAATTGCAGTTTAGTACAGCTTTTCATCATCAAACTGATGGACAAACAGAGAGAATCCTCATAATACTGGAAGATATGTTGAGGGGAAGTGTATTGAGTTTTTTTAGTGAGCTGGGATGCTTATTTTCCTTTGATCGAGTTTGCATACAATAATCAGTATCAAGCTAGTATTGGAATGGCATTATTTGAGGCTTTATATGGTAGAAGGTACAGAACTCCAATATATTGGGAAGAAGTTGGAGAAAGAAAGATATTTGGTCCAAAAAATGATAGATTTGACTACTGAGAGGATAAAACTAGTTAGAGAGAACCTTAGAGCAGCACAGAAAAGACAGAAAGGATATGCTAATAATAGAAGATGACCTCTTGAGTTTCAAGTTGGTGACTAGGTGTATTTGAAGATATCTCCGTGAAAGGGTGTATGGAGATTTAAAAAGAAAGGAAAGTTGAGTCCGAGATTTGTGGGGCCATATGAGGTGATTGAAAGAGTTGGACCAGTAGGATATAGATTGGATTTGCCTCCAGAGTTAAAGCAATTACACAATGTGTTTTATGTTTCACTTTTGAGAAAGTATTTACATGATAAATCCCACAGTATTCGGAGTCAGGCTGTAGGACTTCAGGAAGATTTGACCTTTATGCAAGTACCAGTTAGAATTCTAGACACAAAGGAACAAGTCTTGCGTAATAAAGTTATTCCTTTAGTTCAAGTGTTATAGCAAAAGAAAGATGTTAAAGAAATTACTTGGGAGCATGAGGCTAGAATGAGGAAAGAGTACCCTCAGCTTTTTCATGAGTTAGGTAATGAAATTTCGGGGACGAAATTTTTATAAGGTGGGTAGAATTGTAGTACTTGTGTTCATAAAATAAGGGTAAAGAAATAATTTTACATATATTATATGGAATTAAATAATCCATTGAAGAAAAATTTAGTATTGATTTGAAATAATATTTGAAAGATAATATTGAAAATTTTGTTGAAAGAAGTTAGAAATTTTTTAAAAAATAAGTACTGAAAATTTTGAAATTTGAAGTTGAAATGAAATAATTTTGAAGAAAAATATTGACTGAAGCTGAGAAAAATAATTAAAAAAATTTTGGAACAAAATATAAATGTTTATATTTCTCTATAATTTTTATAAAATTTTTTGGAATGAAGAAAAGATGAAAAATTGATTTTAAAGAATAAATAGCAAAACTGTAATTATGTAATGGCAAAACTGTAAATTTTAAATGATGGCAGAATTGTAAATAAGCAATGGCAAATATGTAAATTGTATTAAAAAATCACAGACTTAACGAAGCAACAGCAAAAACAAAAATTAACTCTGAGTGGTGAAGGAAAAAAAATCTGAGCGATTTAGTAGTGAATAAAAAAAATAAAAATTTAACTGAGTGATGTAGCAGTGGAGAAGGAGAAAAAAAAAAAGTTTACAAGTCTTTGAGTTCAGAGACTTTGTTATTTCTTATCAAAATTCAGTTTAGTTTTTTTCTTTCTTCAATTCAAATTTCTTAGCAAATAGTTATAAAGAAAATTTATCTAATATTAGAGATAGTACAGTCATTCAGTTACAATAGCAAGACTTTATCGTATTTGAGGTAAATTTTCAATAAGACTCATAACTAAATAATTATATTGTTTTAATTAAGTTATGAAATAGTAAGATTTATGAAAGTTTATGATTAGGTGTTGGTGATCAGCAATCTCAACAAATTGTTGAAAGGAGCATGAAAGACAAGAAGGTGATCCACGGGTAGCTTTAAGTGCTAAGTTGTGAGTTAGATTTAATTTTGTTAATCGAGACCAATAAAAATATGAATTTATGATATTTGAATAAATTGTTGAACTATAATGATTTAATGATGCATTTTCTATTAAGTATGATAATCGATTGATTTATTGATTAGGGATTAAATAGTATGTTGAATATTAATTATATAAGAATTTTTATTAAAAATGATGGATTAATGAAAAATATGATTGAAAAATGATATGATATATGAGGAGACAATTTAATAAATATGATAAAAATAATAATTTTGAGAAAAATAATAATTTTGAGAAAGAGCTAGATAGTTGAATTGAATGCTTTGATGTATGCTTGCTTGCATATTATTGCTCAAATGCATAAAAGGGAAGACCAAGAAAGCAACTAGTTGGTCTGGCTGATATGACTAGGAAGGTAGTTGGTTTGACTGAGAAGACTAGGAAGGTAGCTGGTCTGGTTGAAACATGTCAACGTGTGGAAAGACATTCCTAGATGATAATATGAAATGATCTAATGAGAAAGAAAGAAAAAAAATTTAAATTCATGTATTATATTTGTTTAAATATTTATTATTAATGTCTGAGATGTTAAAGAATCGGTTTTGAGTATTAAATGATTGATAGATAGAAAAGTCTCATAATGAGACAATTTTGATGATGGATAAATAGAAAGGATGACATAATAAAGAATTATATTATTAATTGTTTATATGATGCGAACTTTATGATGATATTTAATTGATAAAATATATAAGATATATGTATTAAAAGATGATAGCCTGATAATTTATTTATTAATAGAAATTGATAAATGATTGAATTAGAATGTTAGAAGAGATAGATGGTTAATTATGTTGATTTAACAATGAATGAATATAACTAGAAGTATACAAATAGAGTACTTCTAGTAAATTTAAGTCCTTGAGCTTGTGAAGCTCACTCCTAATTGTTAAATAATTTCAAGTAGCGGGTAAGACAGATAGATTTGTGAGTTGAGATTCAGACTGAGTTAATATCTGTAAGTCTCGTGGTCCACATCCTCAGACTAATGGAAGAAAAAAAAGACTTGTAAATATTCATGCATAATATGTTGTATATATTGTTTCAGTTGGGATATTAATAATGTAACTCCCTTGTTGAGGGTTAAAGATTGATGTTTGTATATATTTTCAATTGATGTATGTTTTTATATTGTTTCATATATGTGTCGTATTAGGATTTCAAAGTGTGACGACATCGTCTCGGGGGTGGCCAACCCGGGATGGGTCGTTACAATTTTGGTATCAGAGCATTAGCTTTTATGATTCTATAGACTGCATAAAAAATTTAAAGAAGTGGAACATTTAAATAAACTACATTTTAATGCAGAGTTTGAGGATGACATGTGGACGTGCTAGAGCTAGAGGTAGAGTACTGAACTAGAGAGGACGTGGTAGACCCTTAATATTTAGAAGAGCTGAAGTGGAAGGGGAGGTTGAGTTTGTGGTTCATACAAGGGAACAGGTAGCTAGTATAGCTGGTACTAGTAGAGGTGGGAGAGAATATGATACTAGGAGGGATGAGTTAAGAGAACTTCTTGATCATGCTATAGAGAGAACGAATTCAGCAAAAAAAAAATGGCTGATAATTTACAAAGGAGACTAGAGGAAAAGGGTAGAACATAACATGATTTGGTGAGACAAGAGGCTTATGAGGGAGAGGGTGTGTTTGCATATGAGATCTAAGGGTATTGTTTTGTGAGATTTATTAAATTTAAACCCTAGTCTTTTAGAGGGTCTGTAAATCCTATTGAAGTTGAGGAGTGGATTAAACATGTTGAGAAATATTTTGAAGTCTTACCAGTGACAGATGGGTAGAAGGTTGCTTTTGCTTCATTTAAGCTAGAAGGTGAGGCTTCTCAATGGTGGGAGTTTATTCTGCCTATATTGAGTACACAGGTAGATAAACTCTTAACTTAGCATAAGTTTAAGGATGTGTTCTTTGCGAAGTATTTTCCAAATACATTTCGAGCACAACAGGAGAGAGATTTTATTCATTTAAGGCATAATACTTTATCTGTAGCTGAGTATGATAGTAGATTTATAGCGCTATCAAGGTTTGTACCTGAGTTAGTAAATACGGAGGAGAGGAAATGTTAGAGAATCTTAGATGGGTTACACTATGAAATTCGAACTAAACTCTCTTATATGGGTATTGGGAATTATGTTGTCATGGTGGATAAAGCATTATAGATTGAGAAAGATGTGATAAAATTTATAGGTAGGAGGGATTGGCTAAAGAGGTCTAGATTTGAGCAAACAAATGAGATCAGTTATGTTCGGAGTTCTCCCACCAAACCAAAGTCGACCTACAATACCTTTTTAGTTCATCTTCTACAAGAAACACTGATACTAACTTTTCTACAAGTCTTCTCTAACAGACTTAGATTTTCTCTTAAATCTTCAATCTGATGGACACCTGTCTTGTTTCTCCCTTTAATAGAGGATAGCTAACATGTCCGAGTTGCGGCCTAGTTACCTTTAACATCGCCCACACAATTCTCGGTTGGAAATTTCATCTTTAAGTGGCACATGGAGACCACTTCCTTCATGAAGTTCATTCCTGGTCATCCAAGAATCGTGTTGTATGAGGGAAGATCTATGACTACAAAGGTGCTCAACATGGTGATCTGGTGAGGCGAGGTGCCTACTGTTATCAATAATACTATGCTCCCTTTCGGGTAAACTGGCTTGCTCAAGAAGTCATACAAAGGGTAGCATGTTGGCTTCAAACGGTCTTTTGACAACTTCATCTTCTTGAAGGTATCTTAGTACAAGATGTCTTTAGATGAGCCATTATCTATCAAAACTATTTTGAGTGCAAAATTTGAAATGACCAAGGTTACAACTACCAGTCGTCATGAGGGAACCTTAGGCCCTCTAGGTCTTTATCTGTGAAGCTTATAAACTGATCGATTCGAGTTTTCTTTGTCAACCCTTCTACTAACCCGACAAAATGAGCATAGGCTTTAAGGGAGTTTGAAGATTACCCTTTAGAGGCTAACCCCCCGAAGATAGTTTGGATAAAGCCTGCCACAGGGAATTATCTAACTTTTTCTCTAGACTTCAGCGTCTATAGTTGTTGTCCCTTCTATTTAGGCTTTGCCTTAGCCTGTTCATTTCTCTATGCTCAGGGATTCCTTTGCAATTCGGACTTCGCCTTGGAGGAGTACTATGCCTTGAATCAATCTTGACAATCTTCCTTAGGTATCCTCTCTAAATCAAACTCTTGATTTCATCCTTGAGGTTTCAGCACTCATCTATGTCGTGGCCACAGTCTTTATGGAAACAACAAAAATGGCTCATATCTCTTTTGCCGACGGAGGCCTTGATTTTAGGAGACCATTTGATGATATGGTTTGCTACTTCCATCAGGAGATCTACCCATTAGGTATTGAGGGGTTGTATGTCTTAAATCCACGGGGAACTTCTGATTTCTCATTTAGGCGACCATCACTTCAACTTTTTTTCTTCTGATCATTATTGGACTTGAGCTCTTTCGGTTTTTTCCTTTTCTTATATGTCAAGGTTTTCTCCCTTCACTCACGAAAGGTTTAGTCTTCTTCAGCTATAACAAATTCGTCAGCTTTGGCCAACAAGGACGTCATAATGTGTAATGGGTTCCTTGAAAGATAATTATTGAAATCAAAAACTTTGAGTCCATTAATAAAGGTCATCACCACCACATTTTGATCTAAATCTCTTACTTATACGATGGCCGAGGTGAATCAAGAAATATAACCGCGAAGAGTATCCTCGAAATGTTGAATTATACTCAACAAGGTTTAGCGAGTCCTCTTTAGAGCTTGGCTTCTAAAGAAGTGCGTTGCGAGCTATTCACTGAGCTCGTCGAACAATTTAATGGAGCTAAAAGATAGTCGTGAGAACTATGTTCTTTCTGTTTCACACAGCATTATCAAAAACGTGGGCACATTGCCATCTCTGAGTGGCCATGGAGGAATATCAAGGACTTGAATATCTCGAGATGGTCTATAGGGAACATCTTCCTCATATACGACTCAATATCCAGCATATTAAAGTTAGGTGGTCTTTTCTCATCCATGAGCTCTTTGGAAAATGGGTTACCCGCAGGTTTAATCTGATCAAGAATGTTGCCTCGAGTGGCCTTTATAGCGAATCCAATGTGCTCGTTCATCTCCTTTAGCTGCTTATTGACCTCGGTTTTGTCTTGCTCTTGTTGCTTTTTAGACGGATGGGAGTTTGATATAGAGTAATTGTCCCGATTTGAATGTTGAGGACTCCACCGGTTTCATTACTTTTTCTTCAATTGGGCATCCACGATTTTTGTCTTATGCAGGCCAATCATACCTCATGTCAGAGCTCACTTCTTCTAGTCGGATAGTTGGACCTAGAGGTGCAACCTCAGTGGTCTTCTATCCGTAGTGGTTGTTTAGGCCGGTAATTGGTGGTGTTGAGTTCAACTCGACTCGGGGGCCACTTGACCAAATTATGTAACTAGTTCCTCACACTAACGCTGAAGAGCATTGTATTTAGCCCGTCTGACCGGTGAAACCAAGTCTACTTCAAGTATTTCTTGTTGAGTCGTGTAGTCAGATTATGATCCGGCTTGCGATGGGATAAGGCCCGGTCATCGTTCACCTCAGGTTGATGGTGGCTTTCCGAAGTACAATAAGGGTCTTGCCCTTCCATCAGAGGTAGTGGTGGGGGTAACTCAAGGAGATTAACAATGTTGACCTCGGAGGTCAGATGAACAATACTTCTTAGTTCAGGGGCTAAAGGTGGAGGTGGATTTCTCTTAGGTGGAATCTTCTAACAAATAACCTATGCATTTCCCACAGACAAAACCAATTCTGTTGATACCGAAAATAAGTCTAATCCATAAGAGTCGAGTCTGGGAGTCGAGTCTGACTTGGTATTCTTAGAACGGCTCTGGTTTGAGTTGGTTTGGTTCGGTATGAGGTAATATTGTCTGATCTGAGCTAATATGGTCTGGTTTGAGGTTCCTAAAAAGGAAGTCGACCCGGAGTGTTTTTCTTAAGGGAGGGCCCTCCGATGCTAAAGTTAGAGTACGACCAGGAGCGAGGTAAAAGTACAAGGTCTGTAAAAAGATGAGTTACCATAAATGAAGCCCTAATCTATAGAGCTTAAGATGAATAAGATTACTAGTTTGGCTTTAGGTTTGTCAAGTGTTGGCTTTTGATAGGGTGGTATATTTAACCCACATACCAACTTTGACATTTTCAATTTTCCCATCTACTTTCATCTTTTGAAAAAATAAACAAACAAGAGAAAGGAAAGAAGATAACATGAGAGAAACCCAATTACTTTTTTATTATATAATTTGATAACAAGAAATCAAGTCTGACTAACTATTATGTTCTTTAAACTATCGTGAACTTAAAAATGACACATTAGTATTCCAAATTTAAAGTTTTGCATAATTATGTTCATTATTGTGAATGCCAACACAATTAGTTATTTATATATATATATTTTAAAATTTTCTAACTTAATAATTTGGTAACGAGAAATCTAGTCTAACCAACTATTATACTCTTTAAATCACCATAAATATTTAACTAGAAGAATTGTTATTAATCTGAAGAAATTTGTAAAAAAATTGTTGGTTAGAATTTTATGTAAGTATATTCTTCTAAACTATTCTCAATCATATTTTTATTGTCAAATTCAAATAAAAAAACTCAATATATAAAGTAATAAATATAATTTTAATCAATATTAACAATAATTAAAATATTATCGAGTGTTTAATTTAATTATATGTTCTTATAAAAATAAAGCATTTTAAGTCTCACTCACAAAATTAATCACCTGAATCAAACTTGAAAGGATACATAAATAATATAAAAGATAATTAAGGAATAGAAATTCATTAATTATTTACATTACACAAATTTTTTTAACCTTAATAATTTTTATTTATTGAAACGATGACAATTCGAGTCTAAATCAAGAGATTACTCTCCTAAGGAGAGATGTGAACACTAAGCATAGCTCAGAGTTAACTTATAATAATTTAACTATAGATTTTTAAAATATTTATATATATATATATTAAATAAATAGTTTATAATCAATCAATAAATAAATAATTAAGCACATTATAAGCTTAAAAATATAAAGAATCATGTATCAATACTATTCCAACACTAGCCCATACAAAATAAATTATATAAATCTCAATAGTACAAGAAAAAACTGTTAAATGTATATGAGCTTGATATACACTGTTGACCCATTTCCTATAAGCTTAAGCTTTTGGGATTAATGATAATTAACGTGGTATCAGAGCCAAAGTTCTTGCGTTCGAATCTTGATAACTTTTGCTTGTCTCTTTGCTAGTCGCATTTTGTCTCTGGGGCTATACACTTAAGGGGCAGTGTTAAATGTATATGAGCTTAATATACATTGTTGGCCCATTTTCTATCAGCTTAAGCTTTTGGAATCAATGGTAGTTAACAAAAACTACAAGTATATTGCCATTCTTCAAGCACAAGTTAACATTATGCTCAAATTTATTTGGACTAAAACGCCCCAAATATTTAATTTTATGTAAAACAACCACAACTACAATAGGATAATTCAATAAAGCTCATTTATTTTCTTTTTCAAACCGATAAAAATTTTTTTTTTATGATTTTTGACCAACGGATGATCTACCTCCATTGTAAACCAATGTATAAACCCAAGAGGGGGTGAATTAGGCTTTTAAAAACTTTTTGCAAACAACAACTATGTTTTTTAAAAAAATTATAAAATCAAGCAAGAGCAACAAGTATTATGGTGTTGGAAATTAAAATATTAAGGGATAGAAAATGCAAACTCTGTTTATAGTAGCTCGACAATATCGGCATTTCTCCAATCCTACATCCACTCTCTTCAAGGAACCTCTTTGATGTATTCCGCTATAAAATAGTTAAGCAACTTCACTTAAGCACCTCTAAGAATTACACCAATTCTTTCTCTTTACAGTGATTGAAATTAATTGTAGAATAATAAGAGAGATAACAATTAATGCATTACAAGTAAAGATTATCTCTCTTTTAAGAAGTAAAGCTTTAAAAATGGCTCAAGAAGGGTTTTGAAAGCTTTGAAGAGCAATAAATGATTTCAAGAATGAATTGAATGTTCCTTTTGGTTGTATTTGCTCATTTATGATGGGTTTATATAGTCTTAAACTCATATAGTCATTACTCACAAAGTAAGGTTGTTGGGGAGTGGCTTGGAGCATTTAATGCTCAAAACGGTGCTAAAAAATTCAAAATATAGTCATTATTTTCGAGTGTTCAATCGACTAAATGCTTGTTTAATTTCAAATTTCTATGTCAGGTGTTTTATTTAGTCGATTGAACCACTGCTCAGTCGACTAGATTAGAAGGCCAGACTTTCTGTCCTTTATTTGGTTTGAAGACCAAGAAAGTAGTTGAGCTCTCCCATTATACTCATTTCAAATTCACCTTGAATACACTTAACAAAGTCTTGACACATTGACTCATTAGAGGCACCAAATATAATATCATCAACATATATTTGAACTAGAAGAGTGTCATGTTTATGAGTTTTTGTAAAAAGAGTAATGTCTATTTTACCTCTTGAAAAACCATTATCAAGTAAAAACTTACTTAACATTTAATACCATGCTCTTGAAACTTGCTTTAACCCATAAAGGGCTTTAGAAAGTATATAAACATGGTTTGGAAGGTTAGGATCTTCAAAACCAAGAGGTTGTTCAACATAGACCTCTTCTTTAATAAAGTCATTTAAAAATGCACTTTTTAGATCCATTTAAAATAGTTTGAAGTTCTTAAAGCATGCAAATGCAAGCAACATATGTATAGCTTCTAGTCTAGCTATGAGAGCATAGGTTTCATCAAAATCAATTCATTCTTCTTGATTATAACATTTAGCTACAAATCTAGCCCTATTTCTAGTTACTATTCCATTTTCATCCATTTTGTTTATAAATACCCATTTAGTTCTAATTACCATATGGTCCTTATGTCTAGGAACTAAAGTCCAAACTTTATTTGTTTCAAATTGATTTACTTCCTCTTACATGACATTTATCCAATTATCATTATTTTTGACTTCATTAAAAGTCTTAGGTTATACTTGAGATAAGAAAGCAATATAATTGCAAATAGTTCTAATAGAATAATGAGTTCTTACCCCTTATGAAGTATCACCAATCACTTGATCAATTGGGTGATAATTCACATACCTCCAATCTTTAGGAAGTTCATATCCTTGTTGACTTATAGATAGTTGATCAAGTTTGGGGACATCTACTTCTTGATCCACTTGAGGTTGACTTTCTTTGGGGTCAACAATGGGAGTGGTAGCATATGTTAATGGCATAAAACCTACATCATCATCATGATGAACTATTCTACTACTAATAGGGTTAATTTCATCAAAGGCAACATGCGCAGATTCTTCAACCACTAAAATTCTTTTATTACAGACTCTATAAGCTTTACTAGAGATTGAATATCTTAAAAACATTCATTCATCGGTTTTGGAGTCAAATTTACCTAAATTAACTTTATTATTATTTAGAATGAAGCATTTGCAACCAGAAGGTCTAAAATAAGAGATAGTAGGCCTTCTACCTTTCCATAGTTCATATGGGGTTTTGTTAAGCATAGGCCTAATTAAACTCTATTTAAAACATAGCAAGAAGTGTTTATGGCCTTCTCCCAGAAGTATTTTGGTAAACTATTTTCACAAAGCATAATTGTAAGAAATTCTTCTAGAACTCTATTTTTCCTCTCAACAACACTTTTGTTAATGGACAATTATCATCTAGGGGCTGAAAAGTTGTGATCAATTTTATTTTCATCGCAATATTTTGAAAAGTTTTGATTTTTAAATTATTTTCCATGATCACTTCTTATACTTGTAATAGATATACTTTTTTTCCTTTTGAACCTTTTTACAAAAGTTTTCAAAACCATTATAAGCTTCATCAATATAAGTAATAAATGTAACAAAGGTCTATCTAAAATAGTCATCTATAATAACGAGAGCATATTGATGGCCACCTATACTTATAGTGCTTATTAGACTAAACAAGTCCATATGCAAAAGCTCTAAAGGTCTAGAAATTGAAATTACATTTTTGGGTTTAAAAGAAACACTTGCTTGTTTTCCTATTTAACAATCATCACATACTTTATCTTTTTCAAATTTGATTTTGGGGAGACCAATTACTAAATCTTTTCTTAAAAGGATTTTAATCAAATTCACGTGCACATGGCCAACCCTTTTATGCCATAGCCATGGATTTTCAGTAAATACTGAAAAACATTTTTCATTTTTCGAAGACAAAGTTTTTAAATCAACTAGGTAGACATTTTCATGTATTTGGCCAACAAACTTGATTTTGTTACTCTTTATTTTTTTATAAGACAATGAGAGGATTCAAATACTACTTTGTTGCCTTTATCACACAATTGGGTAATACTAAGCAAATTAGGTTTAAGGCGTTGCACAAGTAGTACATTATCAAGGGCTAAGGAAATTTTACCCACTTTACCATGTCTGATGATTTTCATTTTGGTGTCATATCCAATGGTAATGTATCTATCATCCTTAAAAGTCAACTCCTTAAATATACCTCAATCACTGGTGATATGCTTCGAGCATCCACTATCAAGGTATCAATGGTCATTTTTTTCCTTTGTGTGGAGACTTACCTCACTTTCGTCATCTATTGCCATCAAGTAATGATTGGTAATCTTTTCATAGTTGTAGCTACCATGGCTTTCTTCTTGAAGTTCTTGTATGATTTTTTGGTTGAGGGACAATCCGTTTTGATATGCTTGGGTTTCTTACAACCGAAGCACACCATAGGTTCCCTTTTTGTGAAGTCCTTTGTGTAAGGCTTCTTTGCCTTCTTTAAGAACTTATGAAACCTCTTAGTAATGAGAGACATCTCTCCATCTTCTTCATAGCTTTCATTTCTTATTCTTCATCTTCTACCTTCTTTCTTGTGGTAGCTTTGAGAGGAATGGCCCTTTTCTTCTTCGACTCATCATCAACAACATTGTGATTCATTTTCTCCATCTCATATGTCAATAGTGATTCAAGAAGTGTTTCTATATCTAGCTTGTCAAGGTCTTTGGCTTCCATAATAGCCATCTTCTTTGCTTTCCAAGTTGGTGGCAAAATATCTAAGAATCTTTCATGTGAGCTCAAACTCTTCAATGTTCCTACCAATGAGCTTTAAACTGTTAATAATACTAGTGAAACGTGAATACATTTCAGAAATGGTTTCCATAGGGGACATCATAGGGGACATCATAAAAGATTCATATTCTCACACTAGCATATAGATTTTTTTTTTATTTTTTTAACTTCACTAATGCCCTCATATGTCACTTAAAGTGTTTCCTAAATTTCTTTTCCCGGAACACATGCTGAAATTTTATTATATTCATTTATATCCAAAGCACGATGTAGAATAGTAGTGGCTCTACTATTTAAGGAAAGCATTGTACAATTATCTTCATCATATTCAGATTTTACTTTAGGTAAAACAACTAATGTTTCATTAGTTATAAGTATTTTAGTTAGAATCTTAGGCTTTTCTTCAATAATTCTCCACAAATTATAATCTTGGTCCTCTACAAAGATTCTCATTCTATTTTTTCAATAATTATAATTTGTCCCATTGAACAAAGGAGGCCTAGTATAGGAGTGACCTTCGATATAACTATTGGAAGCCATAGGATCAATTCAAGGATGTTAAGCCTGAAATTGAATACCTTGCTCTGATACCAATTGTAAACCAAAGTAGAAACCCAAGAAGGGGTGAATTAGGATTTTAAAAACTTTTTGCAAACAATAACCAAGTTTTTAAACACTTTATAAAATCAAGTAAGAGCAACAAGTATTATAGTCTAGGAAATCAAAATAGTAAGGAAGATAAAATGCAAACTCCATTTATAGTGGTTCGACAATATCAGTATTTCTCTGACCCTACATCCACTATCTTCAAAGAAACTCCTTGAAGTATTTCACTATAAAATAGTCAAGCAACTTCACGGGTGTTGCTCAAACCTTACTGTTGACCCACATTTGATTTTAATAATGAAAAAATAGTACTTAAAGTGCACTAAAAGTTTTAACTAAGTGTTTAAGCGATAAAAGCATTTAGTACAAAAACAAGATGCAAGAACACAACACATTCAGACACCAAAGGAAGACATAAGATCTAGAATAGGCACTAAGATAATTGAATTACATTATAAATCTCTAAAATTCAATTACTTAGCTTGATCTATGACTCAATTTACAAAAGACTTTGACAAAACTAAAATACAAAAAGATGTTTCTAAGTTAAAAACTGTTTTGAAACAAAAAACTGGGTTTAAGGGCAACATAGTCGACTAGTTCTATGACCCAGTCGATTGGGATTTTCACGAAGCCTAAAAGTGAACCTTTTTTCACTTGACCCAGTTGACTGGTGCAAGGACCCAGTCGACTGGTAATTGGAAACTATGACCGTTTGAGACGCAAGACTTGAGCAATTAATGTTCCAACCCTATCAAATCAGTGTCTAATGGCCATATAAGTCCAAGACTATAAAAACCCTCTTCAATGAGCATTTAAAAACAAGAGAATATCACATTCAATTCATACAATAGCTCATTAACTCTCAAAAAGCCTTGAAAATTTTATTATGAGCCATTAATCAAGCTTGTTGTTGTGAGTTTTAAATTACTCACAAGCGCACGAATCGTTTGCAATATAGTGTTGTGCAAGTGCGAGGTCGAATCCATAGGGAATGCGTTGTGAAAATAGCTTTTTATCTAAACTAACCTTATTTTAACCTAGTTCCGAATTGTGCATTATATTTTTGCAAAACAAATATAAACTAAACTAAACTAAATTGATTTAATAACTAATGATGAAAACACTAAGGTTTCAGAATCCACCCAACCAAAGTAAAGCATATATCTTCATGTTCTATATAAAAATAATCTATCCAAACATTCCATGAATCCAACTTAAACAAAAAACAACGAATATCCCAATTAAACCAAAAGCATCCAATGTATCCGCTTTTAACAAATCACAAAGGAAATCCAATTTAATTGAAAAGGATTCGATGTATCCATCGGATGAATCACACAAAATATCCAACAGAACAATTAAAAACTAACAATCGTAAGAATTTACTCAAACAATTGAAATAGAACATTTAAACTTAACATATCAAAATTGTATAAACATATCTGAAAATATAATGCTAAACAAAGGTGAGGCTTCATCTTTAACCTTAGCTGAAGATTTTAGCCACCCATTATCATGAAACTAAATTTCATAATAAAAAGTGCTAAGCATTAAACACTGAAAAAGAATTAAAACTGACTGTACATTGGGAGAAATTTCACACACTGTTGGGCAACACTTCCCCCGGTGGTGGCAAAAGCCCTTAGGAGATCTACTAGAATGCTAGTAGAAATCCACCAGACTGCACACTGAATAATGAGGTGGGATAGTGTTTATATAAGTGAATTCTCGGAGTACAATGAGTTGTAAATTCGATGTGAGATACTGCCTCTTTGCGATCGATCGAAAGTTTGGTGCGATGCAATGCGTCTGGTGCACTGTAAGTGCTTCCTATCCGATGTGGGATGTGCGAGTCAACTACGATCGATTGCAGCCCTGTTGCGCTCGAGCGATCACAGTGCGCTGTAATATATATGCAGTATCAAATGCTTCCTTTCCAATGTGGGATGTGCGAGTCACTTGCGATCGATTGCAAGTCTTGTGCGCTCGAGCGCATGTGCGATTGATCTCATGTCGTGTGTGCACGATCGCAGGTGCGATCGATCGCACGTCTTGTGTGCTCGATTGCACTAGGCATCCTCAGCTTTTGCTCTTTAAGCCCTGAAGTTTCCACATTTGCTTCATTTTATTCCAAAACTTATAAAAACATAGAAAACACAGAAAATAGATAAAATAGCACGAAATAACATAATTAAAAACTCAACAAATGTAAACTAAGGGGCTAAAACATGTAATATTTAGCACTCATCAAATACCCCCAAACTTACATATTGCTAGTCCCATAGCAATACGAAACTAAAAACTAAATGAAAAACAAAGAATATAAAGATAAACTCATAACTCATGGTATCCAAAGATTTTAGGAGCACACACCATCATGATAATGATTCATGAGCAAGCTTAAAATGATAAACCCATCTTCGTAATGAACAGAAATGTTAAAATCTAATTACTTACAAAAGGCAGGTTAATGCATCATAAGTCTGACTCAGTGTAAGTGAATTAGCAAATAAAAATGAAGCTTCCGAATGAGTCCAATGTGTAAGGTCTCTAAGTCTTAAGATTCACCGCATTTCCCATCAGAATGAACGAAAATGACATAGTTTTTTTTATATTTTTTATATGTATATATAAGGCTCAGCTATGTTTAGTTCCCTTAAGCTTTCTAATTGACCCATGTAGCGAGTGTTGAGTCAATGACTCCCAAACCAGATGGTTTTAGGGCATTAGGTGTACAGACACCCCTTAAGACTTACTAATTCGAGTAAAAAAGGCTATGAAATTAAACTAGCCTTAATACTATTAAACAAAATTCCAACCTTTTGACGTGAACACTCACTGCTTACTGAGACAAGAGGTCCAGTTACTCAGTGGTAAGTTTATTTATGAACATCATTTTTTTCATCATTTTTTATATGCCAAAGTGTTAATCCAACAAGTCATCCAGTTTCAGTTAAGACAGAAATGTACACATTAGAATCACATGTCATACCTCACATAATACGTACTAATGTGCTCGTGTTAGATTCGAAATCAAACATGTGAATTCTCAAATGCCTAAAGTAAGTAACTAAATTTTAAAACTTTATCAACAGATCATGTGTTCCAAAATTTAAGCTCACCAATGAATCACATCACAGAAATTGTTTAGATCAACCAAAATTTCAAAATAACATGAGTATGCATTAAAAAAAAACAACAACAAATTAGGACAAAGTGTGTGTAATGTGTCTCCCATACCCCCAAACTTAAATTACACATTAACCCCAATGTGTGAATAATATGGAAGGAGTTGACCTGGGATATGGAGAACTATCTGGACTGGTATGGCTCATAGCATACCCCCAAACTCCAAGCAGTACGCGTTATCCCTGAAAAATAAAGATTATAAAACAAAAAAAATACTGGAAACCAACATTAAACATAAATATGTAAAATAATAAACAAATAAAAAGATAAGCTGTGGGGTGCCTCCCATGAGTGCTAAGTTTAAAGCCTTCAGCCAGACTCTCCTTAGTAAATGACCCTCAATCAAAGTAAATAGGATCCGTCAACAATATCGTCTCAATATCCGAACTCCTCAACTCCAAGAATGGTTTCAGCCTCTGCCCATTTACCTTGAAAGTGTTACCATTCTTTGGATCCTCAATCTCGATGGCCCCATGAGGAAAAACTGACCGAATAATAAAGGGGCCGGTCTATTGAGACTTGAGCTTGCCTGGGAAAAGATGCAGGCGTGAGTTGTAAAGAAGAACTTTTTGGCCCGGCTCAAAAGCTCGTCTCAAAATGTTTTGGTCATGAGTCTTCTTCATTTGTGCTTTGTATGACCGTGCACACTCATATACATCATTTCGCAGCTCCTCTAATTCATTGAGTTGGAGCTTTCTTTGGGATCCAGCCTTCAAAAGATTAAAGTTCAGCTGTTTGAGAGCCCAATAGGCTCTATGCTCTAATTCGACTGGAAGTTGATAGGCTTTTCCGTACACAATACGGTATGGAGACATGCCAATTGGCGTTTTGAATGCTGTTCTATAGGCCCACAGTGCATCAGTCAATCGCAGAGACCAGTCCTTTCTATTAGGGTTCATAGTTTTCTCCAAAATGTGCTTAATCTCACGATTGGAAATTTCCACTTGCCCACTCGTCTGTGGGTGACATGGGGTGGCAACTTTGTGTGTGATAAAATACTTCTTCATCAACTGCTCAAAAATCCTGTTGCAAAAATGCTTACCTCCATCACTTATAATTGGTCGAGGCGTACCAAAACGAGCAAATATATTGTTCTTCAAAAATTGGACCACAATTCTATGGTCATTGGTCTTGCATAAAACTACTTCCACCCATTTGGACAGATAGTCCACAGCAACTAGAATGTACAGATAGCCAAAGGAGTTTGGGAAAGGTCCCATAAAATCAATTCCCCACGCATCAAAAATCTCAACAATCAGAATAGGGTTGAGGGGCATCATATTCTTCCTAAAAATACTCCCTAGCTTTTGGCAACGCTCACAAGATACATAGTAGATGTGAGAGTCTCGGAACAGGGTAGGCCAATAGAATCCACACTGCAAAATCTTTGTAGCGGTCTTTTTAGCACTGAAATGGCCTCCACAAGCATGATCATGACAGAAAGAGATGACATTAGATTGGTCATGCTTAGGAATACACCTTCTGATGATCTGATCAGGACAATACTTGAACAAGTAAGGATCATCCCAGAAAAAATGTTTTACCATGGACAAAAACTTTGATTTATCTTGTCGCTCCCAATGCAAAAGCATTTGACCGGTGACAAGGTAGTTCACTATAGCAATAAACCATGGCGCGAGATTGTGAGCAATGTGCATCAATTGCTCATTAGGAAAGGTCTCAGAAATGGGAGTGGCGGCCTCAGTGAAATCCATAATCAATCTAGACAAATGGTCCGCCACCACATTTTCGGAACCTTTCTTATCCCGAATCTCTATGTTGAACTTTTAAAGTAGCAAGATCCATCGGATAAGACGAGATTTAGCATCTTTTTTTAGAGAAAATATACTTCAATGCTGCATGGTCCAAGTAGATAATGACTTTAGATCCTAATAAGTAGGATTTGAACTTGTCTAATGCAAAAACGACTGCTAGCAACTCCTTCTCAGTGGTAGAGTAATTAAGTTGTGCGTCGTTTAGAGTTCGACTTGCATAATAGATAACATGGGGAAGTTTGTCAACACGCTGCCCCAAAATAGCTCCAACAATATAGTCTGATGCGTCACACATAATTTCAAAAGGCACACCCCAGTTGGGTGGCTGAATAATGGGTGTGGACGTCATAATCTTCTTCAAATCCCCAAATGCTTTCTTACAATCTTCATCAAATACAAATGGGGCATCCTTTATTAACAACTTGCACAAGGGCCGGGCGATCTTGCTGAAATTCTGGATAAATCGCCTGTAGAATCCTGTATGGTCCAGGAAAGATCGAACCTCTTTCACTGTACGTGGGGGTGGAAGGTTAGAAATCAGGTCCACCTTCGCTTTGTCTACCTCAATCCCCCGATGGGATATGACGTGCCCCAGTACAATACCTTATTTGACCATAAAATGGCACTTCTCCCAATTAAGCACCAGGTTTTCTCCTTGCACCGCACTAAAACCAAAGTGAGATGGTGCAGACACTCCTCAAATGATGAACCAAAGACGGAGAAGTCATCCATGAAAATCTATAAAGAACACTCCACCATGTCAAAGAATATGCTGACCATGCACCGCTGAAAAGTAGCAGATGCATTGCATAACCCAAAGAGCATGCGACGGTAGGCGAATGTCCCAAAAGGACAGATAAATGTTGTCTTCTCCTGATCTTCGGGGTCCACGGGGACCTGGTTATATCCAGAATAACCATCCAAAAAGTAATAATACTCGTGCCCATCCAAATGCTCCACCATCTGATCAATAAATGGGAGTGGAAAATGATCATTCCTTGTAGCAGCGTTCAGTTTACGGTAGTCTATACACACTCTCCACCCTGACTGAACACGAGTTGGCACCAACTCGTCGTCCTTATTCTTCACTACCGTTAATCCAGCTCGCTTGGGCACGACATGAATCGGGCTCACCCACTTGCTATCAGAGATGGGATAAATGATCCCTGCATCTAACAGCTTAATTACTTCTGCCCTCACAACCTCTTGCATAGCTGGGTTGAGCCTTCTTTATGGCTCCCTCGATGGCTTGGCATTCTCCTCCAAATGTATCTTGTGCATTACCAACGAGGGGCTGATTCCCTTAATATCCTCAATGGTCCAGCTTATAGCTTCCTTGTGTTCTCTCAACACATCTAGTAATTTCTCCTCTTGAGTCTCAACCAAATCTGAAGCTATAATCACAGGCAAAGACTCTGCTGGACCTAAGAACTTATACTGAAGATTGTCCGGTAAGGGTTTAAGTTCCTTCTTAGGATGATCAAGTTCTTCAGTCTCTTCCTTCTCACTACTCTCCGTAGGAGTAGACTCTAAAATGGCATTTGCTTGCTCAAGTAACTTATCCAAATCCAAATCCTCTCCAAACTTAGCAAAGCATGCCTCCAGGAGGTCCTCCATGCTTGATTCATCCACCGTATCCTCAATAATCTCTTCTATGAAGCATATATTTCTCTCTTCAGTAAATTCCAGTGGTTGGTTAGTGATATCAAAAATATTCAACTCCACTGTCATATTTCCGAAAGAAATCTTCATCACCCCTGTCCTACAATTGATTAGGGCGTTAGCCGTGGCTAAGAATGGTCGCCCTAAAATCACCGGTATCTGAATCCCTATATTCTGGATTGGTTCTGTATCTAGCACAATAAAATCCTCGAGGAAATAAAACTGATCTACCTTTATCAAAACGTCCTCAACTACTCCCCATGGTATTTTCACTGACCTGTCAACCAATTGAAGTGTTGTCGATGTGGGCTTCAATTCTCCTAACCCCAACTACAAATAGACTGAATAGGGTAGAAGATTCACACTGGCTCCTAAATCCAATAGAGCCCTCTCAATCTGGCTGACTCCTATCATGCAAGAGATGGTAGGACACCCTGGGTCCTTATACTTGATCGGCAGCTTGCACTGAAGGATTGAGCTAACCTGCTCGGTCAAAAATGCCTTCTTTGGGACATTTATCCTCCTCTTGATAGTGATCAAGTCCTTTAAGAACTTGGCATATGATGGCACTTGCTCGATGGCATCCAAAAGTGGAATATTGATTTGGACTCGCTTGAGCACCTCAAGAATTTTTTCAAACTTCTCTCCTTTCTGGGGCACTTGTAATCTCTCAAGGTAAGGTGCTTTAGGTACAAACGACCTAGGAGGGTCATTCACAGTAGGAGCGGCTGTAGATGGCTCAACATCTCTCTTCTCCTTGTTGCCACTTTCTTGCCCTTGCTGCATAGTAAGGCTCTCTTTCACTCGATTGTCCACTTGTCTCCCAGACCTTAGTGTGACAATCGATTGCACTTGTTCCTCCCCGTACGTAGAATTTGATGAATTTCCAATCACAAATTGTCTCTTCGAGTTGGTCACTGGCTGACTGGGGAACTTTCCCTTTTCTCTTTCACCCAAGTGACTTGCGATTTGCCCCATTTGATTTTTTAGATTGGCAATCGCTTGGGTGTTTACTATTGTCGCACTCCTCACTTCGCTGATGGATTGGTCGGTCATCTTCATGAACTCCTTTAAGGTGTCCTCCAATGATTGTGAAACCAGCGTTGGCGCTTGAGTGGGAGTATGGTAAGCAGATGCTGGTGCTGGATGGACTAAGAGACCATGACTTGTAATTAGTGGAGGCAATCCAGAAGGGTATTGATTGTGAGCATGATGAGGGGCTCCTCCCTAATTCAGCGATTGGTTCTACTTCCAGAAAAAATTAGGGTGGTTCCGCCACCCTAGATTGTAAGTCTCAGAGTAGGATCCACCTGATTGCCTCCTATAGTCATTGAAAGTATTTACATGTTCCGTGGGACACTCGGCAAAAGCCGGCATAGATGGACAATTCTGTGCTAAATGCATAGGACTAGCACAGATGAAACAGAAATCATCATTAATTGTATTGGCAGCATTGATGGACTTGCCCATAGTGAGAGCATCAATTTTCTTGGTGAGAGCATCTATCTTTATCTTCAAATCAGTCTCCTCCTTAATCTCATAGATGCCTCATTTCTTAGGAGTACGAATGGACTTGTCCCGACCGCTTGAAAAATCCCATTGCTGCGAGTTGTCGGACAACTTGTCCAATGCCTTGTATGCTTCATCCCCTGTCAGACTTAAGAATGCCCCCCCCATTCATAGACTCGATCATGTTACGGTTGGGTTGAGTCAACCCTTGGTAGAAGAACTGAACAAGTCTCCACTTCTCATATCCATGTGGAGGGCATCTAATCAGTAACTCTTTAAAACGCTCCCAACTCTCAGAAAACTTCTCATCCTCCTCCTGAGTGAAAGAACTAATCTCCTTTCGGTACTCATTCACTCTAGACATTGGGAAAAATTTATTATAGAATTTACTCAACAGATTTTCCCAAGATGTAATAGACCCGGACGTGTTGGAATCCAACCATGCCCTAGCTCTATCATGAAGAGAAAAAGGGAAAAGTTTAAGATGGACTGACTCCTCAGAGAAGTTATGGAACTTGAATGTGGCACAAATATCTTTGAACTTCTTTACATGGCTGTAAGGATTTTCAAGATCTAAGCCATAAAATAAGGGTAGGAGTTGGATGACATGTGGCTTTAAATCAAAATGGGTAGCATTGGTGGGTGGCAACACGATGCAGGAAGATGAGTTAGTCGTAACTGGTGCGAACAAATCTCTCAGGGACGTGGTGGAGTCCACGTTCCATGCTCCAGGTTGCTCTTGGTTCCTCATGTTTTCTCCCATCTCAATTGTCTCTTGTTCAGCAAGTGACTTCTTCTGTCTCCTAAGAGTTCTTTCTAAATCGGGATCTAAAGGTGTCAATTCTAAATTCAAGGATCTCCAACCAAGCATACACCAAACAAAAAACAGTAAAACAAATTAACTAGCAGAAGCAGCAAAATAAAAAAAATGCTAACTAAACTAGTAGAAAAATAAAATCAATTTAAACAAAAATTTCACAAACAAAACACTCCCCGACAACGGCGCCAAAAACTTGTTGTGAGTTTTAAATTACTCGCAAGCGCACGAATCGTTTGCAATATAGTGTTGGGGAAATGCGAGGTCGAATCCACAGGGAATGCATTGTGAAAATAGCTTTTTATCTAAACTAACCTTATTTTAACCTAGTTCCGAATTGTGAATTATATTTTTACAAAACAAATATAAACTAAACTAAACTAAATTGATTTAATAGCTAATGATGAAAACACTAAGGTTTCAGAATCCACCCAACCAAAGTAAAGCATATATCTTCATGTTCTATATAAAAATAATCTATCCAAACATTCAATGAATCCAACTTAAATAAAAAACGACGAATATCCCAATTAAACCAAAAGCATCCAATGTATTCGCTTTTAACAAATCACAAAGGAAATCCAATTTAATCGAAAAAGATTAGATGTATCCATCGGATGAATCACACAAAATATCCAACAGAACAATTAAAAACTATCAATCGTAAGAATTTACTCAAACAATTGAAATAGAACATTTAAACTTAACATATCAGAATTGTATAAACATATCTGAAAATATAATGCTAAACATTGGCGAGGCTTCATCTTTAACTTTAGCTGAAGATTTTAGCCACCCATTATCATGAAACTAAATTTCACAATAAAAAGTGCTAAGCATTAAAAACTGGAAAAGAATTAAAACTGACTGTACATTGGGAGAAATTTCACACGCTGTTGGGCAGCACTTCCCCCGATGGTGGCAAAAGCCCTTAGGAGATCTACTAGAATGCTAGTATAAATCCGCCAGACTGCACACTGAATAATGAGGTGGGATAGTGTTTATATAAGGGAATTCTCAGAGTACAATGAGCTGTAAATTCGATGTGGGATACTGCCTCTTTGCGATCGATCGTAAGTCTGGTGCGATCGATCGCAGCATGGTGCGATGCAATGCGTCTGTCGCGCTGTAAGTGCTTCCTATCCGATGTGGGATGTGCGAGTCAACTGCGATTGATCGCAGCCCTGTTGTGCTCGAGCACCTCATAGTGCGTTGTAATATATATGCAGTATCAAATGCTTCCTTTCCAATGTGGAATGTGCGAGTCACTTGCGATCGATCGCAAGTCTTGTGCGCTCGAGCGCAGGTGCAATTGATCTCATGTCATATGCGCACGATCGTAGGTGCGATCGATCACATGTCCTGTGCGCTCGATCGCACTAGGCATCCTCAGCTTTTGCTCTTTAAGCCCTGAAGTTTCCACATTTGCTTTATTTTATTCTAAAACCTATAAAAACACATAAAACACATAAAATAGATAAAATAGCACGAAATAACATAATTAAGAACTCAACAAATGTAAACTAAGGGGCTAAAACATGTAATATTTAGCACTCATCACTTGTTCAAAGAGAAATATTCTTCATTTTTAAAAGCATTCATTGCTATCGCTTTACCATTTACTTTACATTTAACACCATTTATTGTAAAGAGAAAGAGTTGGTGTAACTCTTAGAGTGTTTAGGATTAAACACTTCTTTGTAACTTCCGTGGGGAAGTGATTGTTTGTAAGGTTTGTGCAACACTATTGAAGTTGCTCAACTAATGTTTAGTGGATTACTTCAAGGAGGTTCCTTGAAGATAGTGGACGTAGGGTCAGAGAGATTTCGATATTGCCGAACCATTATAAACGGAGTTTGCATATTCTCTTCCTCAACTCCTTTATTTTCCAGCATACTATTTGATTGTGTCCCTTATTAAACTATTTAAAAAAAACTTGCAAGTTAATTAGCAAAAAAATTTTAAAACCCAATTCAACCCCATTCTTGGGTTTGAACCTCGGTTTACACTTACAACAATCTCTTCCAAATGAAGTGTACAACAAGATGTTTAACACCTAAAAACCTCTAAGGGTTACACTAACTCTTTCTCTATAAAATGATTGGAATTGATTGTAGAAGAATAAGAGAGAATTAGCGCATTACAAGTAAAAATTATCTCTCTTTTAGGAAGCAAAGCTTAAAGATTTTCTTAAGAATGTTTTTGGAAGCTTTAAAGAGAAATAAATGATTTCAAGAATAAATTGAATGCTCTTATTGGTTGTATTTGCTCATTTATGATGGTTTTATATAGTCTTAAACCCATGTAGCCGTTACTAATCAAATAAGACTGTTGGGGAGTGGTTGGATCATTTAATGCTCAAAATGGCACTTAGAAATGCAAAATATAGCCATTATTTTTTAGCGTACAGTTAGATGATTGTTCAGTCGATTGAATGCTTGTTTAATTTAAAATTTTTGTGTCAGGTGTTTCATTTAATTGACTGAACCACTGTTCATTCAATTGAATTAGAAGGCCAGGCTTTCTGTCCTTCATTCAATCGATTGAATGGTTTCATTTAGTCGACTAGATGACCTGAAATAGAGTTTTCTGTTTTATTTTCCAGTCAAAATGGTTTTTGTCAAAACATTTATTTAATCAAAATGAACCATAAAGAAAGCTGGGTACTTAAGAGAAAAGAGCTACACATTAAAATAACTATCTTAGTACCTAATCTTGATCTTCAATCTTCTTTCGTGGTTGAGTACTTTAAAAAAAGTACTAGTTTGTCTTTCAACAAGCATTTGCAGCTATAAACACTAGGATAAAATGGTTAGTACATTTTAATATTCTTTTGTCATCATTAAAATCAATTTAGGGTCAACATCATGTTATGCCATTATCCATTGTTGCTAGCCGATGCCAACACCATAGAACACTAGAAGTTCAATTTTCGCATTTCCCTTAAAGTCAACAACCTAACTTCGTCGGTTTAGATGTACGCACCCTAGGTTCTATGTGGGCATGGTTCTAGCATAAATGTTTTTTTTTTTATAGAGAATAAGGGAAAATTTTTAAAATTCTCAAAAAATTACTAGTTTAATGAAGTTTTTGAGATATTTTTTTTTTCAATTTAGTTTGGACGTGGTTCCGGTGCAACTGTTTTTTTGGTTAGGGAATGCTAACTTGTCACTCATGGTACAAGTTAACATTGGGCCCTAACTATTTAAAACGAAATGGCCCTAGTATTATGTTAAATTATAAAGAATTAATTGAGTCATTTCCCATAAGTTCAAGTTTTGAGGATAATTGATAACTTAATTATTCTTATTATTGTATCAGAGCTCCAGGTTGTGGTTTCGAGTCCAGGAGATGCCCATTTCATTTAATATTTAACTCAGTTCTTTTCCATTTAATATTTGGGGTTTCTTTCATTTGTGGCTCATGTGCAAACCCTTTAATCTTTCAGTCGGCTTGCACGTGAGGGGGTGTGTTAAAGTATAAATAATTAATTGAGTTACCAATTATTCCAAAATCTCCATGACTTGGAGCTATGATATCATGTTAAGAAATTGTATATTGATTGTGTGTAATATATATTACATGAACAAACCAATATAGAAAGTCTAGTAGTGCAAATCCTAATAGAATTAGGAATCCAAACATAATAGAAAACTTAGGAATCCAAACATAATAGAAAACTAACTACAATAGGAAACCAATATTTATTAACATATTCAAATTCATGTAAAACAACTGCAAGGGTAATTAAGTAAACTAATTAATTTATTTGTTTAACCTCTAAAGCATTTTTGCAATTTATGGACAATGAGTAGTCAAAAGAGTGCACCATTGATACAGTTGGAATTATCATCTAGAGACACTACAAGAAAATTGATTTTTAGCAACGAGAATTTCATCTAAAGATCAAGCATTTCGCAACAACTTAAAAATTTGTTGCTAAATCCTGTTGCAAAAAAAAAAACTATATTTCAAATTTTTGTTTTTCTTTTATTATAAATTTATCAATTACCAACGAAAAAATGTCGTTCCGAATTCTTAAAATTATTTACCAACTACAAAATGTTGTTCCGAATTCTTAAAATTATTTGGCAATGATATTTATCGTTGAAATAAGTGAATAACATTTTAATATGTTATTTTATTACAAAATTATTTTTCGCAATGACAATTTGTCATTGCGAAATGCTTTTCCGAAATAGTTTTTGCCAATGACAATTTGTTGTTATGGACTTCATGAAATTTTTGCTGTATTATTTATTTATTTTGCAAAGTTATTTTTCACAACGACAAATTATCGTTGCCAAATGTTTGTCCGAAATATTGTTTGCAACGACAACTTGTCATTGCGGGCTTCACAAAAAAATATTATGTATTATTTTGCAAGGTTATTTTTCGCAATAAAAAAATTGTTGTTGCAAAATATTTGTTTGAAATACTTTTGACTACAACAATTTGTCGTTGCGGGATTCATTCAGTTTTTTATTTTGTGTTTACTGAAATAAATTTATTTTTGGTAATGATAAATTGTCGTTGCGAAATGTTTGTTCGAAAAAGCATTTTGGCAATGACAAATTGCTGGCTTCGTGAAATTTTTTTCCGAAAAATTTAGTTCGCAGTGGTTAAATAAATATATTTTTGGCAATGACAAATTGTCGTTGCGGAGCTTGAATAAATTTCTGCTATAAAAAAGTTTCTTTAGTGATAATTTGACCTAAAAGAATTCCTTGGGTGATATATATATTTTTTTAAATCCCCTTTTTATTTAAAATTAATGTTTTAAAAACCCTCTTTTAAGTATATAATATAAATATGACTATATATATAATTTATGTGACTATATGTATATTAAACAAAATATTATATAATATAGTAAATATGATTAATAATTAATAAAAATAAGAATATAATTAAATATTTGTATAATATTAAATATTTAAAAACAATAACAATAATTAATTAGAAAATATACTATAGTTAATTGTTTTAATGTTATTATAATATATAAATAATAATTCTAATATAATTAACTACTATAACATAATTATTTACAAATTAGTATATTTTAATAATTAATAAATAAATAATAAATTCAAATTGAACTTATTATATGGTTACAAATCGTTTATCGGCTTAGTGTATAGGGTTTAGGATTATGTAATTTAGTGTTGGTTAATTAGGACTAGGTTAATTAGAGTTTAGGGTTGATATTTAGGATTTAGGGTTTAGGGTTAGGGTTAATTGTGGTTTATGCTTAGGAGGGACATAGTAAATTATTTTGAGTAATAATTAAAATCATATTACTATAGTACATATATAATTTATGAATAAATCTTATAATATCATTAATTAATATATAAGATAATTATATAATAAAATTACGAACTATTATAGCATTGTTACATTACAGTTAGCCTCAATTACATTACACTCTAGAGTTTAAGGTAATTAGGATTTCGGTTAATTAGGGTTTAAAGTTTGATAGTTTGACGAAATTAACAGTTTGATTTAATGATTTTTCAATCCGAACTACCATCGATGAACACAGGTCTGTCAGTGATACTATTTGCTCGTTAATTGATGAACTTAATTTATAATTAAGGCTTAATTACAAAAAAATACTTTGTGTTTTACTTCATTTTTAAAAAATACCTTGAGTTTTTTTGTGACAAAAAATACTTTATGGTATGTTTCTGTTAGCAAAAAATATCATGTATTATGTTTTTGTTAGCAAAAAATACCTCATTGTTAGCCCACCATAGGGTATTTTTTGCCATAAAAAAACCTTATGGTATTTTTTGAAAACGAAATCAACCCCAAAGTATTTTTTTATAACTAACCCTATAATTAAAATCAGAATTTGAAATTGATTTTATAATTTTAAAAATATTTAAATCATTTGTCTACGAAAATTTTTTGCGATATAAATAATATTTGTACAAAATATTTCAGTTGGCGCTATATTGTACCGCCAAAAAATTGGTTGAAGTTTTATATTTTTTATAAACTTTAAGAGCACAACTATGTCGTTTTACTACCTGATATATATATATATATATATATATATATATATATATATATATATATATCGGGAGAAGGATCTAGAACTCTGTATCCTCTCGTCTTCACTCTGAGACAGAGGCCCATTTCTCTCTCACACAAATAAATCAAGCCTAAAGCCTACACTCCCATTTCTTGGTTGCTTTTTCTTTCTCCCCTTCTTTTCTACTTCTGCTTCATTTTTTGTGATTGCTCACCATCACCATCACCATCACTGTCCGAGACCATTGCTCCATCAAATCTTGCATGCAACAACAGGTATAACACTCGCCTCTATTTGTCTCCTTGTGATTGATGTTTGTTTAATATTTTAAAAAAAAAAATCTTTAAAAGGGAAGGTTGTCTTTTTTACGTAATGTCAAATGTTAGTAGTAATAAATTATTTCTTATAAAGGTATTGGTTGTTCTTTCAAGATTGTTGTTAATTTAGGTGGTCGATTATATTCTTAAAAAAAGTTTTTGATTATTTTAATTAAGGAATCAAAGATGGCATGTGGTCCTCCATAGGATTTGAATATCTTGTGTAGTTTATATGGAGAGTAAGAAGGTTTTCTTCGACAAAAAAAAGATCTTCTTCACAGGAAAACCAAATGTATATAAAACTGAATATTAATATAATAAAAACTGCCTTTTCTATTTTTATTTCCTAATTATGTTACTCATCTCTAGAGGTTTTGCTTCAACAATTCAATACAAGTCATTTTGGTTAAGTCCGTGAAATAGGAACTGAACTTGAGTTAAAAATAATTCTCTTAACAAATTAATTATATCTGCTTAATTTGTGTTTGGTCACAAGAGATGTATAGCCCTAATTAATGCTACATTTAAGACTAGTAGGTCACAACCCACATGCAAGAATATCATACATGTAACATAAGTTTCATATGTTTGGAACATGTTGATGCTGAAAATCTGTTGGGAATTTGGATAGTCGAGGAGTGGAACTTGCACACATGAAACGAGAAAAAAACCTAAAGTCGGAGGAGGACCGAAGGGGGTGTGCCTCCGAAGGACTCTCCGATGCCTAAGTTAGATAGGATTTTTCGAGAAAATAAGGAGAGCTATATGAGCTAAGGACTGTATACAAAAAAAAAATGTTTGTACCTTTTAATACTTGAGAACTCTTTTTTATAGTTTGTTGGAGCAGAGACCGATTAGGAGAACAATTTTAATATTGTGATAATTGTAGTATTCTTTTAGAGTTATCTGCAAGAAACAAGAGTTTATCTATAGGCTGGAGTGGCGAGCTAGTATCAGGCCATTTGGTGTGAAATTATTATTACGCCCTTTGCCACGTGTTAGCAAGAGATTGGTTATTTTGTCATGGTTATGAAGTTTCCATTTTACTCTTGGACATTAACACGTGTCATCATGTTATTGGAGAGATAATTTTTCTCCTATATCAGATGCCTCCCATTTCCTTAAGTGCATTTATGTACTTAAGGAAGTAGGTCGTATGGAGTATACCATGTGACACAGATTGGCTGAAGGTACTTTGGTATCATGGAGGTTTGAATCCATTTGGGTGGATATGGAGATTCCGAGGATACTTTTTAGGCTACTAACCCGTCGGAGTTTGGCGATTGAGTCCAAGGACGTTCAGTCAAAATGATTCAGAGTTTGGCAATTGAGTCCGAGGAGTTAACATTTAGTCAAAATGACACGGAGTTTGGTGATTGAGTTCGAAGAGTTGATGTTTAGTCAAAGCGACTTGGAATTCAGTGATTGATTCTGAGGAGTTGACGTTCAATCAAAATGACTCGAAGTTTGACGATTGAGTCCAAGGAGTTTATGTTCAATCAAAATGACTCAGAGTTTTGTGGTTGAGTCTGAGGAGTTGACGTTCGGTTAAAATGACTCAGATTTTAGCGATTGAGTCCAAAGAGTTGACGTTCAGTCAAAACTACTCAGAGTTTAGTGATTGAGTCTGAGGGGTTGATGTTCAATCAAAACGACTAAGAGTTTGATGGAGAAGTCCGAGGAGAAATACATGGATTCAAACTGCTTGTAGTTTGATGAAGAAGTCTAAGGAGAAAGACATGGAGTCAAACTACTTAGAGTTTGATGGAGAAGTCCAAACAAAAAGACATGGAGTCAAACTACTCGGAGTTTAATGGAGAAGTCCGAGGAGAAAGACATGGAGTCAAACTGCTCGGAGTTTGATGGAGAAATCCTAGGAGAAATATATGGAGTCAAACTGCTCGGAGTTTGATGGAGAAGTCTGGGGAGAAAGATATGGAGTCAAACTGCTCAGAGTTTGATGGAGAAGTTCGAGGATTGAGATATGGAGTCAAACTGCTCAGAGTTTGATGGAGAAGTCCAAGGAGAAAGACACGGAGTCAAATTGCTCGGAGTTTAATAGAGAAGTCTGAGGAGAAAGACATGGAGTAAAACTGCTTGGAGTTTGATGGAGAAGTCCGAGGAGAAAGCCAATGAGTCAAACTGCTCGTAGTTTGATGTAAAAGTTCGAGGGGAAAGACATGGAGTTAAACTTCTCAGAGTTTGATGGAAAATTCCGAGGAGAAAGACATGGAGTCAAACTGCTCGGAGTTTTGGCGAACACGGATTGCCTCCGAGGGGAATAGACTTGATTATTTGAAATCCAAAGTAATTTCGTTTAAGGTCTTTTGGCCCATCTGATTCTTGTGGGCTTTCTTGCAGTGGGCTATGATTTAGTCTTTTGGCCCATTTGAAATGCATGTGTACCTATAAATCCTCTGAAATCTGGAGAAAAGGATATAGAGTAGTATGCTCATGAGGGAAGGATGCTTCTTGGAATTGAACTTTGATGGTTTATGTTTTCATGATGTAAGTATAACCATCTTGATTCTTACCAGTCATATTAGGTAAATTCTTCTATATTTATTTTATGTTCAAAACACTTCTTTTATTTTCAAAGTAAATGGTTATCACTGTATAGGCCTATATACATTTTTTTTCCTAATCTAATATGGTTGCAAAACTTACACAATTTATTTTCTCAATCTTAGGAAAAAATTAATGAAGTTGTGCAATAGACATCACAAGAAAAATAACTCTATAACATAAGAGGCTGTCTAAAATGAAGTTGTAGGTCATAGGTCAAGATATTTTCATGGAAAAGGGGTTGGAAAGCAAGCTATTACCAAAAATAAAATCACCACTCAAGCGATGAATCAAAGGCATCAACAACAACAAGCGAGAATTGTGGAGCTTGAGAGAGAGCTTGAAGGTGTGAATGAAAAGATTATGGTTGAACGAGTTGAAAGTGTGGCTGAAAGTAATCACTTTCGGCAAGAGTTTAGAGCTATGTTAGATGCTCTCTTTGCGGGGCCATCTCAATCTCAAGTAAGTAATTTGTATTTAATGAATACAAGGTTTAATTGAAAAACGAAAAAAAAAATCATGACCGGTAGACAAATAGTACACCAATGAGAAAATACATCTTGGTGTTTTCATTAGCAAATATATATGTTTGTCATAACTTGTTGCCTCTAATTGCACTCTCTCTCACAATTCAGTATTTTACAGTTATGCAAAAGTTATTGATGACATATAATATCTTAGATTGATGTTGCTTTCTTAATATCTTGGATTTATGATGTTGCTTTCACAATTCAATATATGCCTTTAAATCTTATTGATTTTGCTTCTTTAGACTACAAGGTGAACAACACCGACTTCAGTTCGTCACGTGCTCCATTATGACTATTTTGTGGATCGAACCTGCTGTTACTGTACAATCTTCTTTAGCTTCTTTCTAACTTAGCAGCTAAGCATCATTATGAATGCCAATCGATTGGTACTATTTTCTTCAGCTTATGGCATTTTACTGAATTTAATTCATAAAACATTTTATTTCATAATAGAAACCTCAGTTATTAGAGTTTCAGTGTCACACTTGAGTCTATTCCCTACTAGCATCTCATGATGCTCTTGTATGTGTTTTTAACATCCAAATTTGTAAGCCAATGCATTTACCATTTAATGAAGATGTTAAGCAATTTACTTTCTCTTCAAAATATTTTATTTAAGAACATTGGAGAGGATCATGACCATCGAGGGTCCAGTCTGATTGTGATTGACAGTTTGGTTGGATAATGTTTCCATATTTATTACTCCCTCTGTCCCAAAACGATTGTCACTTGTTACCTTTTTTACTTGACTTTGACTTTAATTATTTATATATATTATTTTTAAAATATGAAAAAAATATTTTTTAAAAAACTTCTAAACTCTATTTATGTATATATGAAAAAAAAAAATTTCTATAATGATTTAACATAAGAAAAAAAATATTCTTCTAACTGGTGAAATAGTGAACGTGACAATCGTTATGGAATAGAGAGAGTATTTATTATACCTACAGAAATTCATTCTCAATCAAATGTCTTTTAATAATATAAGTTGTCAAATAATCGGCCATAGTTCTATTTGATTTAGTGTTTTTTTCTTGTTGGCGTGAAATATTGATTTTAGCACTTAGTTTTTTCATTATGGTACAAATATGATGTTGATAGCGATTAGATTGGAACCTAGCTAGCTAGGAGGGTGGGCATACTTTTTTGTTTTTTTGGTGGGGCATGATGAAGTAGGGATATACATTGTAGGATGAGTATGATAGGAGATATTTTGTTATGACTATTCCTTATTTTATGTAACTAGATATTTCACTGTTTTGTTTAGTGATTTTTGTATTTAGTAAGTTGAAAGGGTGTAAATTTGTAAAATGTGTTTAATCTAGCAATGGTGAAGCTAAACACGGATTCCATAATTGAATTGGTTAATGAAATCTCTTGACTTTTGTAAAAACTTGCTAAAAGCTTTGTCCCTGTGCTTTAAAAGCATTTTTTAGTATGAAAATATCCTTCATTTGTATATATGTTGTAATATGTTCAAAATATCGATGATTGATTACATATAAACAATATAAATTGTTCTAATTTAATGAATCAAACCCATTTAGCAACAATTCTCTAAACCTAGTTCAAACAAGATTCACGAGTATTGCTTAAAACTATATCGCAACAATGTGTCGTTGCCTAAAGTTTGTCCGCGACGACAAATTGTCATTGAATAAAGTAAATTAGCAATGACAATTTGTCATGCCTAAAGTTAGTTTGCAAAGACAAATTGTCGTTGCCTAAAGTTAGTTCGCAAAGATAAATTGTTGTTGCCTAAAGTTATTTCGCAACGACAAATTGTCATTGCCTAAGGTAAATTAGCAACAACATATTTTTATTGCATAAAGTTACTTCGAAAGGATAATTGTTGTTGGCTAAAGTTAGTCCGAAACGAAAATTTATCGTTGCTTAAGTAAATTTGCAACGACAAATTTAGCCCGAGATGACAATTTATCATTGCTTAAGTAAATTTGCAACGACAATTTGTCATTGCGTAATATTAGCTTGCAACGATAATTAGTTGTTGCCTAAAATTAATTCGCAACAACAAAGGTCGTTGCTTACGAGTTTTTGCAGCAAAAAGTATTTCGCAACAATATTTTCAATTGCCAATTTGTACAGATTAATTTTTTTTATTATTAATTATTGGCAACGATAAATTGTCATTGCAAATAATTATATATGGCAATGACTTTTTGTCGTTGCGAAATAGTTTACATAACAAGCGCCACAACAATGACCCCGCAATGACAAAAAGTCGTTGCTAAAATTTTTTTTCTTTTTTTTTTTGTAGTGAGATCTACAATCTGGCACCTTCCTCTGTTGATTTGGCCACTCTCATACTCCGTCCTTGTGAATGAAATGGGCTCTGGTTAGATCTGCACTTTGTCGACCAGTATTATCGAACCATCACCTATACCGAACCAAAAATGGTCAAATCTATTGAACTGTCAAATTGTGGCAACCTTTTGTAGCCAGAATCCTCTGCTTGCTCCCCACTCCGCCTGTTGAGCGTGGGATTGTTTCAAAAACAAACTTTGATTATGTGATAGGGAAGACTAGGGGTATTTTAGTTTAAACAAATTAGAGCACAATGTTAGCTTGTGTCTTAAGTGAAACAAACTAGATTTTTTATATATTTGTTATAAGTTAACATTATACTCTAATTACTATAGACCAAATTGGCCCACATTTTGAGTTTATTGTCAAGAAACTATAAGGGCAATATTGCAAGTCTATCGGCATAGAAAACGTAGCAGAATTTAAATTTTTTCAATTATGCCAATAAACATATCCCAAGATAAATGTATTAGAACGATATAATCAATCACCAAACAAGTTTAGGGATTTATACATTTACTTTAATGAAGATTTTTGGGAACTTTGATTCGTGTTCATGACTCGTTCAAGCCTTTGGCATCTAAGTGTATTCATATGAGCAACGAAGAACTAGCGATCTCTAAGAGTGGTCAAAAATTGTAGAGTGTTAGCTTCTAAGATTTTTGGTTTTGGCTTATAGAGAAAGATCTTAATATCTAATAATAATCATAAAGGTTTTCATCAAATAGAAGCTCTATTTATATAGAATCTTTACTATTAAAAGCTATAGGATATCTAGAATTGTAATTAAACCACTTGTTTAATTTAATTCCTAAAAATATCTCTATTGGCCTCTTAATTTCTATATTTTTACAATTTCCCTATTGTATGTGATTTCTTAGGTTCAATATTGCATTGGCAGTAGGTCGTAACCATTATGTGTCAATTAGACATCGTCCAATTAATTAGAACTCTTTCTAATTTGTTCGAATTAAATCCACTTTTAATTCTCCTTTTAATGAGAATTAATTAATTACAATTAATTATCATAGCTTCTACAAATCATGAGTAACACTTAGTAGTTGTTGACCTCACCTAAATTTTAATGATGACAAAACACAACTCTAATTATACTAACATTGCTATCTAAGTGTATTAAGCGATAAAAGCATACAGCCAAGAATCAAGGTGCAAGAACTTAACCCGAATCAAACATCAAGTCAAGACAGAAGATCTAGTATAGGTACAAGGTATTGAATCAAGTTGTAAATCTCACCGGTTCAGGTAACAAGCTTGTCCAATGGCTCTTTTTGAAAAAGCATTTTAACAAAACTATTCATTCAAACATTAATAAGTCAAAAACATTTCAAAGAATGAAAAACTGGGTTGAAGGGCAACCCAGTCGACTGGGTACTTATACCGGAAGACTGGAGTTTTGGATATTGTGTCTCCAGTCGACTGGATGCTTCATACCAGTCAACTGGTGTTTTGGACAGACTGTCCCCAGTTGACTGGTAAGAACAACCTAGTCGACTAGTAAGAACAACCCAATCGACTGGTACCTTTCAAAACCTTAAAGGTGAGACTTTTCACCTGGCCTAATCGACTGGTACCAAGACCCAGTCGACTAGTAATTCGAAAAATATGACTGTTGAGGCGCCAGACTTGAGTACCAAAATGTACCAAATCAGTACCAAACGGCCATATTAAATCAAGGCTATATAAACCCACTTTATTGAGTATTTTAAAAAAGGAGATTACACATTCAATCAAGTTTTTACTCATTAATACACAAAAGCTTTGAAATATTTATTGTTGAGCCATTCTTCAAGCTTTACCTTGAAAGAGAGATATTATTCAATTATATAAGCTTTATTTGTTATCCCTCTACTATTTACTTTACAACAACTCATTATTGTAAAGGGATTAGATTTCGAAAGGAAGAGATTAGATTCTGAGAGGAAAGGATAAGCTTCCAAGAGGAAGGGACTGTTTGTAAGGTTTGTGCAACACCTGTGAAGTTGCACGACTAAGAGTTTTAGTGGATTGCTTTAAAGAGGTTGTTGGTATTTGTCTAAGGTTTAAACAAGTCAAAACATGATTCAAAGATAGTTAAAGTCTAAACCAAGGTTGGAGATTAAAGTTCAGAAAGTTAAAGGTCTGCACAAATGTGTGTGCATCACTTTAGAGCAAGGTAAGGCTAGGTGCACTAGTGTGTGCACTTCTGCACACAAGCTGAAAGTGTGTGCTTACTACAGGTGATGGCCAGCACCGCACCGCACCGCGCACAGCCCAACACCGCACTGTCTAGAATGCATGACTCCAGAAATGCACCATCACCTCACCGCCCATCCACCAGTGGTGCACCGCCCAGAAGGTGTGCAAGGGCACTCTGCCCAGCATCGCACCGCGCCCTGTTGAGCACCTAGGCGCTAGGCAAAGTGCAGCAAATGGACAGCCTGTTTTAACCCTCTCTTAGGTGTGTGGGTGCAAGGTTAAAATGCACAGCACCACTTAGGAGTGATGGAGGGCCATGATTAAGTGATAATCATGATGGGTGAGGATTGAATCTCAAGAATGACCAAGAAGTGGGTGGCTATAAATAGGGTTCCCTAGCCTCATTTTTCACATATAGAACAACACAAGTTTGTGACATACTGTGAGATCAATTGTAATACAAGAGAGAATTGTGTGAGAGGCATAAACACAAGAGGGACTCTTTGTAGTGAGGCTGGTTGTAAAAGAGAGAGAAGTCTAGATTAGATAAAGAGAATTGTTAGTTCTTATCTTCTTCCTTTCTTCTCTTCTTGGATTCTTCAAGAACTTGAGGTTTCTTGAAGGGGATTGCTGTAACTTGTAAGAACCATTGATTTAGTGTAGAGAGTTCGGAGGAACTCACGAGGACATAGGCACATTGCCGAACCTCGATAACAATTGCTTGTCTTCTTTCTTTCTTTGATTTTCTGTTCCTGTTTTCGATTCCAATTCTTTCTACAAGTCATTCTAGACTTGGGTGTTTGGAAGATCACCACCTGGGCATCTTTTCAAGGTGATTTCCAACAGTGGTATCAGAGCTTGGTTAGAGGGTATCGGAGTAAGAACAAGAAGGTGACGGAGCCAAGACTCCAAGAATCAAAGATCAACTTCTTGGGTGATTCAAGAACGGTGTAAAGATCAAGATCTGATCGTGTTCTTGAGGTTAATTCAAGAATGGTGTTAAGATCCATCTTCGATTTGTGTTCTTGAGGTTGAAGAAAGCATTTGTGGGTAGTGCATAAATCAGGGATCTTGTCTGCAAAAGATGGCTTCAAATTTCTATGTTGAGAAGTTTGATGGAAAAGGAGACTTTACCCTTTGGAAGCGGAAGATTAGGGCTGTTCTAATGCAACAGAAAGTGGACTTGGCTATTGGAGAAGATGATGCTTTTCCAGCAAGTGTCATGGAGGACCAGCGGACCGAGATGAAGAAGATGACTTATAGCACCATTTTCTTGAACATGTCGGATAGTGTCACAAGGGAGTACGGAGACATGAGGATCCGACTGTCATATGGAAGAAACTAGATGAGTTGTTTCTTACCAAAACTCTCCCTAACAAGATTTATCTTCTTAAAAGAATTTTTTCTTTTAAAATTGACCCTAGTAAAGAGTTACAAGATAATCTTGATGTCTTTAATAAGCTAGTTCAACATTTGAATAACTGTAGCATTATTTTTCCGGATGAACAATTGGCTGTTATATTGTTAAATTCTCTTCCTGATCGCTTTGATAACTTGATTAATGCCATTGAGTATGGAAGGGATACTTTTACAAAGGAGATTGTGATCAATGCCATAAGGGCACATGATTTCAAAACCAAGATGAATGAGACATCAAGTGGAGATGGGTTGTTCGTAAGAGGAAGGCCAGCAACTCAGAATGGCAGTAGCAACCATGGCAACTACCGGGAGAAATCAAGAGATAGAGGGCAGAACCAAGGGAGATCTCATTCAAAGACAAGACTTGGAAGAGGAAAGAGATCCTTCTACTACAACAAGGAGGGCCATTTCAAGAAAGATTGCAAGAAGAGGATGTGGGATGAGAGGAGAAGCCATACCAATAATGGAGTGGCTTCGGTTGCCAAAGGAGAACAACAAGATGATGTGCTTGTTGTGTGCTCAAATGTGAGCAGGAGGCAAGGCAGTGGAAAGTGGATTCTTGATTCCGGGTGCACTTATCATATGTGCCCTCACAAGGAATGGTTCAAGAATTTCAAGGAGATCAATGATGGAAGACTCTTCTTGGGGAATGACAATTCTTGCCAAGTGAGAAGGATTGGTGACATTCAATTGAAGATATTTAATGGAGTCACAAGGCTACTGCGAAATGTGAGGTATCTTCCAGATTTAAAGAGAAATTTGATCTCATTGGGGCAGCTGGATTCCATGGGGTATACATGCAAAGTAGAGGGAGGAAAGATCAAGGTGGCCACGAGATCTTTGGTAGTGATCAAGGCAGCAAGAAACGATGGACTCTATGAGATGATCGGAGAGACAAAAATCAATGATCAAGCAGCAACCTTGATGGCTGAGATGGATAAGGCAGCCCTTTGGCACACTCGCTTGGGTCACATGAACGAAAAGGGCCTGCAAGTTCTTAGCAAGGATGGTCTACTTGGTGGTGACAAAGTAGAGAAATTGGATTTCTGTGAGAGTTACATTCTTGGGAAGCAACACCGGGTCAGCTTCATCACCGGAGTGCACAAGTCTAAGGGGATTCTTGACTACATTCATTCGAACCTTTGGGGACCAGCAAGGACACCAACACAGGGAGGTAACATTTACTTTCTGTCTTTAATTAATGATTATTCAGGAAGAGTGTGGGTTTATTTGCTTAGAAATAAATCGGATGCCTTGAATAAATTTGTTGTGTGGAAGAAGTTACTGGAAACTTAAACGCGTAGGGTAGTTAAGGCTTTACGAACCGATAAGGGCTTAGAATTTTGCAATAAGGATTTTGATAAATTCTATGAATTAAATGGCATTCTAAGGCATAGAACAGTTGTAAAAACACCTCAGCAAAATGGAGTTGTTGAAAGAATGAATAGAACCCTTATGGAAAAGATTAGGCGCATGCTAATAGGATCCGATTTACCAAAATATTTTTGGGGAGAAGCTGTGGCTACAGCTGCATACTTGATAAATAGATCACCCTCTAGAGCTTTAGAGCTCAAGACTCCCATGGAGATGTGGAGTGCAAAACCCCCTAAATTAAACAACCTTAGGACTTTTGATGTGCTGTATATGCACATCAAAAGGACGATAAACTTAGCCCTAGATCTAGAAAATATGTATTTCTAGGATATGGTGATGGGGTTAAGGGTTATAGGTTGTGGTCCTTAGAAAAGAAGGGCATGAAACTGATTATAAGTAGGGATGTTATTTTTAATGAATTATTATTTCCCTACTTGGAAAAAACTAACCCTACAAGGGCTAGTGAGCAAACCAGTCCGGAAGTTGTGAAGCATCGCATCAAGGAGAACTCGGTTCAGGTAGAGCAATGGAGGCAAGAGGGTTTGGACCAGGTAGAGCCCTTGGATGAAGGCCAAGCTCAAAATACTCAAGAAGAGACTGAACAAGAAGAGGTTGATGCAGCAAGTCATAATGACTACCAGCTCACAAGAGACTGGGGAAGGAGGGTGGTTAGACCACCTTTGAGATATGGGTTTATGGATGCTAATGTAGTAGCTCCTTGGATAGAAGGAGAGGTTGAACCAAAAACTTACACGGATGCCATGGAGTGTAAGGATTCGTCAAAGTGGCAGCTGGCTATGAAGGAAGAAATGGACTCTTTGATGAAGAATAACTCTTGGGAGCTAGTGCCCAAACCAGAAAAACAGAGAGTTGTGGATTGTAGATAGCTTTACAAGATCAAAGAAGGGAATAATCCAGGGGATGAAGTCCGGTATAAAGCTAGGCTGGTGGCAAAGGGGTTCACACAAAAGGAAGGCAAAGTTGACAATCTTCCTTGTACTTAAACGTGTTTCCCCGGCAACGGCACCAAAATTTGATTATGCTCAAACTAACATGCGATTTTTGTGTATAGCTGAGGTGTCGATCCCACGAGGAAAGCAAACTACAAAAGAAAGTGTAAACCTTAACACTAAATGATAAAATTCAAATAAAAAAATCTGAGTTTTACGAATGAAATTATATGAGAGAGTTGTGAACATATGGTGAAGAATTCAATAAAGAAATAACGAGGTTCCAAGAATCCTTCCTAAGTTCGTTGCCTTATTCCTATCTTGAGTCAATTGTTTTATTTCAATTGCTAGTTTCACATCCCAAACAAGCAATTAGTAAATATTCAATCAAAGCACATAAATACTCTAATGTGATTGCTACAAATTACTCTTTAATTCCAATTCAAACACACAAGATCTATCTTATAAATTATTAAGAAGCGACAATATATTTCAATAATAATACCGCAGTAATTGACAAATCTATAAGATAAATCTACCGAAATCAATCACATCTAACAACTTTGACATAACAAAAGATTGACTAGACTTATATGGAGGAGAAAGATGCAATCACCAGATTAAAAGTAGATCCTGTCCTTCTTACTTAATCAAAGAGTAAATCATAAACAATGTTTAATAATCAATCCATACAACTGAATCAAGGATAGAAATAAGAAACACTACACCTAGGAATTCATCATTTTGCCTTGCTTGGAGTTTAGTTAGACATGGGGCCCATGCTTGATCACCTTAAGGAAGAAGAATATGGTAGCTCTCTTAATTCTCAACCTCTTTTCAGCAAACCCTCAATGTTCTATTAATACCCCAGAAGGTTCAAGGGTATTTTCAGGTCAAGAAATGTCATTAAAGCCCTAATAAGGTTGTGAAACAGAAACAGGGAAATCGCGCCCATGCCGTGGCACAGAAAAGAGGAGCTGCGGTATAGCTGTAGAAACGCTCCTACGCGGCAACGTAAACCTTGCCTCGTCGTGGTGCAACCCTTGGTCCTTGCTTTTTAATGGTTCTGGTGGCCGTGGCGCAAACCATGCCTCGCCGCGGCATGGAACCCTAAAAATGGGTTTCTCTTCATTTTGTCCTTCCGAAACCATTCTTTCACTCCAACATGCATAGAATCTTCATGCTTTAAGCAATGTTCGCTTTTCCATCTCTTTTAAACCCAAAATACCTGAAAATGCATCGAAATAAATCAATATACCAAGAAAGGCACTTGAGAATTATTAAGGCATAAATGTGTAATTCAGCCCTAAATCAACCCTAAATGCTAATAAATAAATACTATTAAGATGCATTTTATAACTTTCATCAGTCAGCTAATGGCAAAAAACCTTGCCTTTTAGCTTAGTGCATCCACTACTGTGTTGGTTTTCCTTGGCTTATACTCCAACACAAAATCAAACTCAGCAAAAGGAAATCTTGCCATTAGGCTTTCTTAGGAGAGAGCTTCTTCTGAGTCTAGAAGTAACTTGTGGCCACATTGTTGGTCTTCACCACAAACCTAGACCCCAAAAGATAGTGCCTCCATGTGGACAAGCAATGAACCACGGTCATTATCTCTTTCTCTTGAACTGTGTACCGTCGTTCGGTCTCATTGAGCTTTTTGGTTCTCAAAAGCAATCAGATGACCATCTTGCATCAAGACCCCTCCAATAGCAAAGTCGGATGCATCCGTGTGGACCTCATTGGGCTTGGTGTGATTCGATAGGGCTAGGGTTGGCTCCTCTGTGATTGCCCGTTTCAACTACTCAAAGGCACCTTGACGAATTAAACTCCATTCCCACACTCTCCTCTTCTTGAGCATATCGATCAAGGGTATGGTGATTGTTGAAACGCCATAATAGTTCACCAACCTAAGGAATGATCTCAAATTGGTAACCTTGGTCAGTGGCTCCCAATCAACAATAGCCTGAATCTTACCCCCATCCATCTGAATCTTTCCCACACCTATTATGTCGCCAAAGAATGGTACTTCATGTTGGGCAAATGAACACTTCTCTTTCTTGACATAGAGCTCATCTCTTTCAAAACTTGGAATATCTGTCTCAAGTGCCTCACATGCTCCTCTAGAGATCGACTATAGATAACAATATAGTCAAGATAAACAACCACAAAGCAATCTAGAAAGGGTCGGAGTACCTTGTTCATTACAGTGTAGAAAGTTGTTGGAGCATTGGTGAGTCCGAAAGGCATCACAAGAAACTCATAAGAACCATAGCCAGTGACACACGTTGTCTTTGGCTCATCCCCCTTGGTTATCTATACTTGACCCCGATCTCAAATCTAGCTTGGTGAACCATCTAGCATCCCCAAGTTGATCAAACAAGTCCGTAATGAGGGGGATGGGGTACTTGTTCTTCACCGTGAGCTTGTTGAGAGCTCTATAATCAATGCACAACCTCATGGAACCATCGTGCTTTCATTGGAACAAAACTGGTGCACTATAGGGTGCCTTAGAAGGTCGCACAAATCCTGCATCAACCAACTCCTTAAGTTTTCTCCTCAATTCCTCAAGCTCAAGAGGCGATATTCGGTATGAAGCCTTGGCTAGTGGTTGGGCAGTAGATACCAACTCAATCTTATGATCCACCTCTCTCTTAGGTGGGAGTTTCTTGGGTAACTCTGGGGGCATCACATCAACAAAGGACTCTAAAAGCTCAAGTACCTCAAGAGGAGTCTCTTCCTTGGGCTCTAGGACCTCCTCAAGTTTTAAGGTGGCCAACTATGTGACTTCATCCCTTCTCACCCCTTTGGCTAGTTGGATTGCCGATAAAACCCGCTTAGCTTGGCCAGAGTCTCATCTTACTGACACAGGGCGTTGGCACCGCCAATTAAGGATGCACACACAGTTGGCAAATGGCACTAGCAAAGCATTAATCTGATCAAGGAAATCTAACCCAATTACCAAGTCATAATCATCAAGTGGGATTACCTTAAGAGTTTCTTTCCCTTTCCAATCTCCTAGTTGTAGCTCCAACCCTTGTGCTACACCCATTGTCAGAACTTCTTTGGAATTGACTGTCTTGATCCACCAATTACCTTTCTCCACTTTAAGGCTTAATCTCTTGGACATTTCCTTGGACACAAAGAGATCGAAAGCCCCAGTGTCTACAAGAGCACTAGCTTTGGTGCCAGCCACCATGATGTCTGTAAATATGAGCCCCTTTAGCTTGCCAAACCTTTTAGCTTTGATTGAGTTAAGCATGATAGAGCCAAGTTTGAGGGTATCTCTCTCCATTTCCCCCTCTTCCCTAGTAATGGAAGAGAGCTTGGTTCTTTTCGGGCAATCTCGCACCCGATGAGGACCCTTACATAAGAAGCATGATAATGGCTCCTTCTTTTTGTCTCCTTCCTTAGCGGACTTCCACTTATGAATGGATAGTTTACTCGGACTACCCTTCTGATACTTGTCTTTGTCTCCCCCACCTTTGCCCTTGTTCTTAGAGGAGCCAAATTTCTCTTGTTTCTTGAACTCCACCAAAGATTCCACCACAGACATAGCTCGGGTGAGGTCTTGGACATCCCTTCTTTGCAACTATTGCTTGGCCCATGGTTTGAGGCCATCTATGAAGGAGAATAGAGCCTCCCTCTCTCCAAGATCAGAAATTCAGAGCATGAGTTTCGAAAACTCTCGCACATACTCCTATACTTCCCCACGCTGGGTGAGCCTTCACAGTGTGGCTCGTGCCTCATCTTTCGCATACTCCGGATAAAATTGTTAGCGGAATTCCCTCTAGAATTCTTCCCATGTAATAATGGCAGCACCCGCACACCTATGTTGCCACCATAATAAAGCAATATCAATAAGATACATAGAGGCTATGTTTACCTTGGTTACGTCCTCCATGATGTTCATCACTCGAAAAAATTGCTCTATCCCCCAAAGAAAGTTGTCCACATCCTTTGTAGCTCGGATACCCTTGAACTCCTTTGGCTTAGGCACATCCATCCTATGATTGGGTGTCATAGCAAGCATACCACCTTCTACGGCTACTTTGCAAGCTGAGAGCTCTTGCTTGAGCTCTTCCATCTCTTCCCGCATAGACACCACCACGGCCTTAAAGGTGTCATTCTTTTGCATGAGCACATCTATGGCCTCGTTGAGGGCACCTTGCATCATTCCTTGGAGATCCCCCCTCATGGAGTTTAGCTCCTCGATGCTAATGATTACGCCCAAAGAGTAACGCGGTAGTTGTAGCACAGCTTTGGGGTGTCGATTCCACAGGGAAACAAGTTAACTATAAGGAAAAGTTTAAACTTCAATATGAAACGATAAAATCCAAATTAATAAATCTGAGTTTTGATAGTAAAGTATTATGAGAAAATTGTGTATTTGTAAAGAAGAATATAATAAGGAAACAACAAGGTTCTGAGAATCCTCCTTAGGTTCATTGCCTTAGTCCAATCTCGATTCAGTTGTTTTTATCTCGATTGCAAGTTTCACATCCCAAAAAAGAAATCAGTGTATATTCAATTAAAGTACATGTAAACCCTAATGTAATTGTTATGAAGTACTCTTTACTTTCGATTCAAGAACACACGACCTATCCTATAGGTTTATTAAGAAACGACAATATATGTCTATGACAATATCGCAGTAATGGACAAACCTAAAAGATAAATCTATCGGACTTAATCACATCTAAACAACTTGACATAAGAAGAGCTTGACTAAACTTATATGGAGAGGAAGCATGCAACCACCGGGTTAAGAAAATCTAAAATAAGAACATATAGTGCAGCTGTCACATGAACCTTAATTCTTCTTGCACTACACCTAGAGATTCATCATTTCGCCTTACTTGGAGATTAGTTGGCCATGGGGGAGAGTGTGGAAGCCTCTCTTGAGTTTTCCAGCCTTTGATTGATTCATTCTCTTTAACCCTAAGTGATCTATTTATAGTACAATGGTCTAAGGGTGTTTTCGGGTTTAATCTATTATTAAAACCCTAATTAAGTTATGACTCGGAGATAGAAAAATGTGTGTGCGCTGTAGCTCTCCTTTATGGGTGCCGCGGCCTTGCCTTCAACTTGGGTTGGGTGGCTTCTGGGAATTGCAGCCTAGACTAAGGGGCACCACGGCACTGGCTGGTGGTTCAAGATGTGGAGGTTCTGGGCGCCGCGTCCCTGGCTGCTCTAGGCCGTGGCGCACACTGGTGCTGTTCTGGAAGCCTGACCTTTGTCTACTAAAACTGTCATAACTTTCTCTAGAAAAATCATTTTTACGAGCCATAAAATTCTTCAGAAAACAGACTTCTGGATCTTTCTAAGAATATATGGTTCATCTCTTGGTTTTTCTTGCATCAATACATTTTAATTTGCAAAAATGATTGTTCTATACGAGCAATTCTGGCAATTTAGTGAAACTTCTTTCCAAGTGCTTGTGAACCTTCACTCCGGTGTTCATTGAGTCATTGTACTTCAAGTGATGATAGCTTTTTCATCTCTTTTGAACTTAAAGTACCTGAAAATGCATTAAAATAGATCAATGATCCAAGAATGACATTTTAGAGTTGTTAAGGTATAAAAGTGCAATTCAAACCTAGATCAACCCTAAAATGCTAACAATTAAGTACTATAAAGATGCATTTTATGACTCTCATCATAACCCCCAACTAGCTTATTGCTACTCCCTAGCAATTCAAGCAAAAAACAAGAGATGAATTCTACGGTGGGAATCAAAACAAAGTAAAGCAATGTTAGTGTTAAACCAAGAGTATTTCACTTTTGTCTCAAAAATTGCACATAATACACGGCACATAGAATCATTTAATTTCACCTAAGTCCAAAAGTAATCTAAACATCAATCTTAAAATTGTTATCAACTCTTAACATCCATCTTACCACAATCCATTAATCTGAACACCCGGATGATTTTATGCACAACATTCATGAATACAAGTCTTGGCCTCTAAAATATATTAAATTATGTGACATCAATCACAAAAACAAGCTCCATAGGCTCACTTTTCGAATCACTCTCCACTATTATAGAAAAATCACGCTACATTGGATCAATAGGTCTTTAATAAGCTTGTAATGTTAGGCTAAGGTAAAAGTTAAGAAAGAACGGGAAGGATTCACAAGTAAAACAACTCAATCTCTTAGTTTTAACCACAACCACTTTAAGCACTGGATAACCTTCAACACTCAACTCTTTCAACCATTTTTTATAAGAGCATATCTCTCAATAAGTCACCACTTTTCTTTTATTTTCTTCTTTCTTTGCCATAATTCACTTCTTTTCTTCTCTTTTGTAATTTGGCATAAGACCATTCACCTCTTTTTCCTTTTTTTTTTCTTTTCATTTCCACAACCCCCCAACTTATCTCCTTTAGTGTACTTGGGTTATGGTTTTCATATTTCCATCCTTACTCCTTTTAAGTACTTCTCAAAAAATGTGTATAATTAAGTTCTTTTAAAAGAAAGGTAAGGATAAAATATTTTTAGGCTCATAAAGGTGAGTAAATGGGCTATTGAAAGAAACAAGGCTCAAATTCTTTTTCAAGAAAAAGGCTCAAACAGGTGACTAGTGATGAATATAGCAAGGGTAAGTTCGAAAGGCTCAAACGGTCCAAAAATGGCCTATATCATATCCTAAGTAATGTGCATTCTAGAAATTCGCCTCAAGTGATTATCAAATAAGTTCTAGAGCTTGTCGAGACCGCAAAAGTATTCACAAAACAATCATATATAAAACTTCTCTAAATGTTTTAGACTAATCATACAATCTTACCACAAACTAGAGTCTTAAACCAAATGAAGATTGACACTTAAATTAATTTCAAACCGAAGTAGGATTTAACTACTTCTAAACGCTATATGCTATCTCAATTAGACTCATATCATTGACATGTGAATTAACTCTAAGGCTAATACAAAGCATGCTAAAAACAAACAAAAAGGAAAATGACACCAAACAGTTCAAAGAAAAATATAAAAAACAGGAATATGTTTCCTCCTTTCCTCCACCCCCAACTTAAAATAAGCATTGTTCTTAATGTGAAAGCAAAAGTTAAGGAAACTCCCTTTGTAGCCAAAAAGTGCACAGAAGATGAAAATTGTGCACCACCATTTGAACTGCTTTGTATATTTGTCCCTGAAAAAGAAATACAAAAGTAAAACTGGAAAACAGTAAAATAATAATAATAAACAAGAAAAAGAGATATGAAAAACAAAAAAAAAAATAAAAGGATATGTTGTGGGGTTGCCTCCCATGAGTGCTAAGTTTTACATCTTCAGCCAGACACTGCACCACTCTCACTGTTGGCCTCATTGTGGTGTTGAAGATGAGGCTCCATACTCAGTGGCCTCAGTGCTAGTCTTTTGGTAAGGAATACTTAAAGTACACCATATGTGGCTCAAGTGTTTTTGGTGATGCCAATTTACTATCAGCAGTAGGGTATTTGATTCCTGCATCCATATGACTTCTCTCAAGCAACTCCTCAAAGCATGGTTGCCAAGATTTCTTAATAAATTCCTGTGGCTTATCAAAAACATCAACAATATTAACGGCATAGGGATAAACTGAAGAATCATTGAATTCAAAATTATTAGGAATGAATTCCGAAGAGTTAGAATTATCTTTTATGTACTCATCCCCTTCATGTGGCTGCCATGAGACTCGAAAAACATTTACCTTTAGAGTCCTATTTCCAAATGATAATGTCATTAGGCCATTCCTACAACTAATGAGGGCATTGACGGTGGCAAGGAATGGTCTTCCAAGTATCAAAGGAATTTTTGACTCCGTATTTACAGTAGAAACAGTGTCTAAAACCAAAAAATCAACAGGATAGTAGAAGTTATCAATTTACAACAAAACATCTTCTACAATACCTCTTGGTTTTCTTACTGATCTATCCGCTAATTGAAGTACCACGGAGGTTGGTTTGATCTCACCTAGACCGATTTGTAAGTACATGGAGTATGGCATGACGTTCACACTAACACCCAAATCTAGCAATGCTTGGCCACAAGATTTGTTTCCAATTTGGCAAGCCACCGTTAGACAGCCCGAATCTTTATATTTGGGTGGTGTCTTGCTATCAATTACTGCACTTGCTTGCTCCATTAAGAATGCCATCTTCTTAACACTGTGCCTCTTCTTGAGTGTGCATAGATCCTTGATGACTTTAGCATAGTTGGGAATCTGTTTTATGACATGAAGAAGAGGAAGATTAATTTTAACATGCTGAAGTTGTTCAAGAATCTCACCTTTTAATGTTGTATTTATCTCCTTAGGTTTAAGAAGTGCTTGAGGGAAAGGAACCGATGGAGAATAATCATCATGGGCTTTTTGTTCCTCGGGGGTTTTATCCTTGTTGCACACGGTGTTAGGATTCAGGATTGATGGTAGAGGGGGTCCATCAATTTTCTTACTGCTGCGAGTGATTATGGCATTAACCTCTCTAATATTTTGATTTTCAGAGTTGGAGGTTTGTGCCATATGTTGTCCACTTGGATTAGGTTGTAGCTGTGAAGGAAAATGACATTGCTCTTGAATCATCAAGAAACTAGTCAACTTGGTGAGTTGGCTCTTTATTACCTTTTGTTCCTCTTTGATCGCTTGTTGTTCCTCTAACAACCGTTGATTTATTTTTCCTTGATCTTCCACAATCTTGGCATGTACCTGCATAAATGACTTAAATATATCTTCAAAAGATAAAGATTGTTGAGGTGCATTAGATGAGGTTGCTTCCAGTTGCCATTGGGTATTAGAGTGGGCAGGGGGTTGCATGTCGGATTTCCAACTGAAATTAGGGTGATTTTTCCAACCGGGATTTTAAGTGTTAGAGTAGGGTATCATGGACATTGCGAATGAAAGGCACATTCCAAGAAATCACCCCATTAGAGAAGGAGACACACAAAACAAGAAAGGTTCTTTATCTTGTACAATATCAAAGATGACCGGAAACAGGTCTTTAAGAAAGGTTGGCTTTGGAAAATTTGATAGCAGAATAGCCTACATAGCCTCAGCATGACCCCCAATATTCTATCATGATAAACAAAAAGGAGACAAAAAAAGAAATAACAATTAAGTTTCAACTTCCAATATTCAGTTTTTAAAGGCAAAAAGATGAAACAAAGAGAAAAATTTGTACATCTTGAGACAATAATGGGCATCAAAAACCACTTAACAGCAACTTGAACCCAATAGAACAATGACTACCAACACTAGACAATGTAAGATTTTGATTTGTTGTGTTTTTACGGTACCATCATCAATGGTTGTAGAATTCAAATAAGAAGAAATATACAGACAGAGTATATGTCCATATATCAAGGCCATCCACCTGCATACTTTTTATTTTCCTTTATTTTAATCATTCAATATGGGACAATCTAAGGTTGGCAACAAATCCAGCTGCTCAAGAAAAGCTCAGGACGTCTTGCTATAAACAGAGCTCGAATTCAAGTTTTGAAATAGGCTCTCTTTGCTAAATGAGCTAAGCTCAAACAATGAAAAGCCCGGCTCGAATAATTTTATTAGATATAATATAATATATAGGTATCATATATTTATATACATTTTTTATTTTTTATTATTAGGCTCAATTGGACTTGTTATCTCAACCTTGAGGCTCAATTTGGCTCGAGACTGGCTCGAACGTGAGCCTATCCCATCCGAAGCCCTATTAATCATAGTTGTCAAATTGAGATTCAAATTGTGAATCGAAATCTTCATTTTAGGAGTCGAGAATCGAATCATAACATTTAGTACAAATTCTTAAAATCAATTTAAATTGACATGTATAGATGTAAAACAAATAATATGCATTAAAAGTAAAATATTTTAACATATATTGAATGATCATGTGACCAATTGGAAAGACACTTGTCTCTAAGTGGTTTCCCTAAGGGTATACCTACAGCATTACACTCTCCCTTCATCTCAAAATAAACTGAACAATCCTTAGGTAAATGATCTACCCCATTACACATGAAACAAGGCTCATAGGACTCTACCCTAGCAACCGGTTCAGGGGCCCTAGCATTTTTGGTTTTTAAGGCTTCAATTTCCTTAGTTAGGGCCTCTAAACGGGCTTTAAGGTTATCCTCTTCCTTAAGTTGAGAAATCCTAGGGGGTTGGTTTTTCCTAGTACTTTCCATGGCATTTGGTCCTATCCAAGTGTGGGCTTTTTTCGATAGGTCATCTAGGAAATCTATGGCTTGGTCGGGATCTTTTTGAAGAAAATTCCCATTGCACATCATTTCTGTGAATTTTCTTTCCCTACTTATAAGTCCATCATAGAAGTAGCTAACCACCTGCCAACTCTCATACCCATGGTGTGGACAAGAATTTAACAGGTCCTTGAAACACTCCTAAACTTGATATAAGGTTTTGCTCTCCTTTTGTGCAAAGTTTGAGATTTGTCTCTTGAGGTTATTGGTCTTATGGGTTGGGAAGTGCTTATGAAAGAAAATTCGTGTCATCTCATCCCAACTACCTATGGACCTAGGCCTTAACGAGTACAACCAAGCCTTGCCTTTTTCCTTAAGTGAAAAAGGGAAAAACCGAAGTTTAACGGTGTCTACCATATCAGCCCTACCTTGAAAGGTTGCTACTACTTCCTCAAATTCCCTAATATGGATATAAGGGTTTTCGTTCTCAAATCCATGGAAGGTTGGTAGCAATTGGATCATGCTCGGTTTGAAATCAGGTTGTTGAAAATTAAGGGGAACATGATACACGATGGGGTGGCCGTTCGGCTAGGTTGCAAGTAGTCTTTAAGTGTCCTAGCAACATTCTCATTAGGTTTTTCAGCCATGTTAACAAGATTTTCTAAATTCTCTGTTGGGTGTACACTAGGGTTTGATCTAGGCAAGGTTCTACTAACGGATATGGAAGGAAAGGGTATCTCTAATTAGGGTCCCTTAATGAACCTACCTCGCGAATCTCTCAGTCTAAGCATACACCAACTGAGTTTAAAAAGTAATCAAAACAGAGCAAAATAAAAAAAAATTAGAAAATTAAAAACTTAAAGAAAAGAACGATAGTACCGTCTCGTCTTAGAGTTAACAATCTTCTTTGTACTTAAGCGCGTTTCCCCGACAACGGTGCCAAAATTTGATTACGCCTAAAGAGTAACGCAGTAGTTGTAGCACAACTTTGGGGTGTCGATTCCACAGGGAAAAAAGTTAACTATAAGGAAATGTTTAAACTTTAATATGAAACGATAAAATCCAAATAAATAAATCTGAGTTTTGATAGTAAAGTATTATGAGGAAATTGTGTATTTGTAATGAAGAATATAATAAGGAAACAACAAGGTTCCGGGAATCCTCTCCAGGTTTGTTGCCTTATTCCAATATCGATTCAGTTGTTTTTATCTCGATTGCAAGTTTCACATCCCAAACAAGCAATCCGTGTATATTCAATTAAAGCACATGTAAACCCTAATGTAATTGTTATGAAGTACTCTTTACTTTCCATTCAAGCACACACGACTTATCCTATAGGTTTATCAAGAAACGATAATATATCTCTATGATAATCTCGTAGTAATGGACAAACCTAAAAGATAAATCTACCAGACTTAATCACATCCAACCAACTTGACATAAGAAGAGCTTGACTAAACTTATATGGAGAGGAAGCATACAATCACCGGGTTAAGAAAATCTAAAATAAGAAGAATATACAGTGCAGCTGTCACATGAACCTTAATTGTTCTTTTTTAAGCAAAGAATAAATCATAAACAATGTTTAGCAATAAATCCAAATTACAACTGAATTAAGAAAGGAAAATAATAACAACTACACCTAGGGATTCATCCCTTCGTCTTGCTTGGAGATTAGTTGGCCATGGGGGAGAGTGTGGTAGCCTCCCTTGAGTTTTGTAGCCTTTGATTGATTCATTCTTTTCAACCTTAAGTGATCTATTTATAGTAAAATGGTCTAAGGGTGTTTTTGAGTTTAATCTATTGTTAAAACCCTAATCAACTTCTGACTCGGAGATAGAAAAACGTGGTGCGCGTTGCGGCTCTTCTTTATGGGCATCGCGGCCTTGCCTTCAGCTTGGGTTGGATGGCTTCTAGGCGCCGTGGCTTAGGCTGAGGGACACCATGGTGCTGGCTGGTGGTTCAAGATGTGGAGGTTCTGGGCACCGCGTCCCTGGCTGGTCCAGGCCGTGGCACACATGGTGCTATTCTGGAGGCTTGACCTTTGTCTACTAAAACGGCCATAACTTTCTCTAGAAAAATCATTTTTATAAGCTGTAAAATTCTCCAGAAAATAGACTTTCGGATATTTCTAAGCATATATGGCTCATCTCCTAGTTATTCTTGCATCAATATAGTTTAATTTGCAAAAATGATTGATCTGTATGGGCAATTCTGGCAATTTAGTGAAACTCCTTTCCAAGTGCTTGTGAACCTTCACTCCGGTGTTCATCAAGTCATTTTGCTTCAAGCAATGATAGATTTTCCATCTATTTTGAACTTAAAGTACCTAAAAATGCATCAAAATAGATCAATGATCCAAGAATGACACATTAGAGTTGTTAAGGTATAAAAGTGCAATTCAAATCTAGATCAACCCTAAAATGCTAACAATTAAGTATTGTAAAGATGCATTTTATGACTCTCATCAACTACCATCGGTATCCTCGAACTTGTCCCGCATTTCCCCCATGGCTAACTCCACCTTAGCCAAGCGAGCAACCATGCTTGACATCACATCCCTTGAACTAGCCTTCTTGGCCGCCCTCCCTCGGGTCTCATGGCCTTCATGAGCTAGGTTGTTAGCATCAAAAGCAGTCGTCATCTCTTCTCAAAAGTCTCGATGAACGAACTCTAATACCACTTGTCGCAGGCTACAAGCTTAAGTCGATAATCGTGCAGCCTTAGGCTTGAAAATACCTCCCTAAAATGCCTAAGTTAGCCTTCCTCTTAGCTACTCAAGAGAACCACCCACGAAGCTAGACCCACTCAAAGAAAATAAGCCAACACAAGAGAGAATATGAGACAAAGCTAGAGAGCTTGCTATTGCTTGAATAATTGAATGATTTACAAGTGAGGGGGAGGCCCCTTTATATAGGGAGAGCTCTCTTACATCCATGGCTAACATCTTGCTAAGTATCACAATCCTACGGTACTATAAGTGTTGTACGAAAGTACAAGTGTAGTATGGAAGTACAAGATACTACCTTGTAGTGTACGTGCAGTACAATGCTGTACATTATAATCAAAAAGTGTATTGTCCCATGTGGGTCGTGACACATAGACGTGATTGTTAGGATTTTGACTCAAATCATAATAAGAATAATTTTTAATTGAAGTGTAAAAAGCAATATTTTATTTTATAGCTGCTTGTTTTAATATAAGTAGTAGTAGTTTCCTTTTAAATTGATGTTTGTTCTAGTAATAGTTTCTTATGTTATTATATTTCTACGAGTATTAAGAAAATTTTCTCTGTATAAAAGGGGTCCTAAAAAAGGTTTGAGACACTCTTATAATTCTAATATACATTATAAATAAGAGGAGTTTACTACTAGAGCTAGGTTGAAAGCTTTGAGTGTATTATGGTTTTGAGTTGTCAAGCAGAGAAAACACTTAAGAACTATAACTAGATTGAGAGCTTTAGGTGTATTAGGGCTTTCGGGCAGTGAGATAGTGAGGGTTTAGCAAGTTTGCTCTTCCTAAAGTTGCAATTGAGATTAATAAAGTTGTGGATTTTTTGGTAGACGTAGGCAAAGAGGTTACTGAACTACATTAATTATTGGTGTTGTTACTCTTTGTTTGTTTTGCCTATTTAATTATTGTCATTGTGCTTTGTTGGTATTTGTCTCAGCATTAAATGGTTGCAAGGAAGGAGGAAAAAATCAGCATCAATGCACACCAGTGTGCGCCGCGGCCCAACTCATTCCAAGGTGTGGCGCACAGCAAGAAGAAGTGCTGGAGGAGGTGTGCACTGTGCTCAGCCTCCCCCAGGCCGCGATGCCCAGAATAGATGCACATGGAGGATGTTCAGCCCTGCTTCAGGCTGCAGCCTGCCCTGTTTTGGGCCGCGGCTTGAAGGCACACTGATGCACACTGATTCAACAATTCAAAGGGTGCGTGAGGCATGTTTAAAACACACAGCTTTACTTAGGATTGATGAAAGAACATGGTTAATTGGTCATCAAGATCTAAGGGTGGATATTGACCCTCAAGATTGGTCAAGAAGTTGGTGCACTATATAAAGGGTCACCTAGCTTCAATCTCCAAAAAATATAACACATTGTGACATACAAGTGATCATCATATAAGAGAGTTAAAGTGTAAGTGTGAGAGTGCAAAGACACAAAACACAGAGAGGCACTAGAATAAATCTCAAAAGAAAGGCTGGTTGTAAAGGGAGAAGTAGTATAGATTGTGGGTAGAGTGCTTTGGTAATAGTTCTATCACTTTCTTTCTTCTCTTCTTGATTCTTCAAGAACTTGGGTTTCTTGGAGTGGAGTTGCTATAACTTGTATGAACTCATTGGTTTAGTGCAGAGAGTTCAAAGGAACTCACGGGGATGTAGACTATTGCCAAACCTCGATAACAAATTGCTTGTTCTTTTCTTTCTTGCTTTGGTTGTTGTATTTGTTTGTACAAGTCATTCCAGACTTGGGTGTTTGGAAGACCATCACCTGGGCATCTTGAGAGGTGGTTTCCCAACAGTGGTATCAGAGCTTCCACAGCTGAGTATCGGAGCAAGAACATAAGGTATCGGAGTAAGACTCCAAGAATCAAAGAACAAACTTCTTGGGTGATTCAAGAACAGAGTAAAGATCAAGATCAGATCGTGTTCTTGAGGTTGATTCAAGAATGGTATTGAGATCAATATTTGATCATGTTCTTGAGGTTTACAAGAAGTCAGAAAGCATTTATAGGTGCGGCACAAATCTAGGATCATCTCTGCAAGATGGGTTCAAATTTCATTGTTGAGAAGTTTGATGGAAAATGAGATTTTTCCCTGTGGAAGCGGAAGATCAAGGTTGTTCTTATGCAACAGAAGGTGGACTTGGCTCCTGGAGAAGATGACACTTTTCCAGCAAGTATCACGGAGGTCCAGCAGATTGAGATGAAGAAGATGACGTATAGCACCATCTTCCTACACATGTCGGATAGTGTCACAAGGGAGTGCGGAGACTCGGAAGATCTTGCTGTCATATGGAAGAAACTAGATGAGTTGTTTCTTACCAAAACTCTCCCTAACAAGATTTATCTTCTTAAAAGAATATTGTTTTTAAAATGAATCCTAATAAAGAGTTGCAAGATAATCTTGATGTCTTTAATAAACTAGTTCAAGATTTGGCTAGTTGTAGTAATAAATTCTCGAATGAACAATTGACTGTTATGTTATTAAATTCTCTTCTTGATTGTTTTGATAGTTTAATTAATGCAATTGAATATGGAAGAGATACACAAACCAAAGAAATTATGGTCAATGCTATAAGAGCTCATGATTTCAAAGCCAAGAGTAAGGAGGCATCAAGTGGGGAAGGGTTGTTCGTAAGAGGAACGCCAGCAACTCAGAATGGCAGTAGCATTCATGGTAACTACCGGGAGAAATCAAGAGGTAGAGGGCAGAGCCATAGGAGATCGCATTCCAAACCGAAGTTTGGAGGAATGAGATGCTTCTACTGCAACAAGGAGGGTCACTTCAAGAAAGATTGCAAGAAGAGGTTATGGGATGAGAAAGGGAGAAGCCATACCAGCAATGGAGAGGCTTCGGTTGCCAAAAGAGAACAGCAAGATGATGTTCTTGTTGTGTGCTCAAATATGAGCAGGAGGCCAGGCATGGATTCTGGATTCTGGGTGCACTTATCACATGTGCCCTCACAAGGAATGGTTCAAGAATTTTAAGGAGATCAATGATGGAAGGGTTTTTTTGGGGAATGACAATTCTTGCCAAGTAAGGGGGATAGAAGACATCCAATTGAGGATGTTTGATGGAGTCACAAGGCTGCTGCAAAATGTAAGGTATCCCCCGAATTTAAGGAGGAATTTGATATCATTGGGTCAGTTGGATTCCATGGGGTATACATACAAAGCTGAGGGAGGAAAGATCAAGGTAACCAAGGGTTCTTTGATTGTGATCAAAGCAGTAATCAAAGATGGACTTTATGAGATGATCGATGAGATAGAAATCAAGGATCAAGCAGCAAGCTTGATGGCTGAGATGGATAAGGTAGCACTTTGGCACAATCGCTTGGGACATATGAGTGAAAAGGGGCTACAAGTTCTCAGCAAGGATGGTCTACTTGGTGGTGACAAAGTAGAGAAACTGGATTTCTATGAGTGTTGCATTCTTGGGAAGCAACATCAGGTCAGCTTTAACACTGGAGTGCATAAGTCTAAAAGGATTCTTGACTACATCCATGTGGATCTTTGGGGACCAGCAAGGACACCAACACAGGGAGGTAATCATTACTTTATGTCTTTAATTGATGATTATTCAAGAGTAGTTTAGGTTTATTTGCTTAAAAATAAATCGGATGCTTTGAATAAATTTATGGTGTGAAAAAAGTTGTTGGAGACTCAAATGGGCAGGGTAGTTAAGGTGTTAAGAGTCGATAATGGCTTAGAATTTTTTAATAAGGATTTTAATAAATTCTGTGAATTAAATGGCATTCTAAGACATAGAACGGTTGTGAAAACCCCTCAGCAAAATGGAGTTGCTGAGAGGATGCATAGAACCCTTATGAAAAAGGTTAGGTGCATGTTAATTGGGTCTGGTTTACCAAAATATTTTTGGGGAGAAGCTGTGTCTACAGCTGCATACTTGGTTAATAGATCACCCTCTAGAGCTTTAAAGCTCAAGACTCCCATGGAAATGTGGAGTGGGAAACCCCTTGAGTTGAGCAACCTTAGGACTTTTGGGTGTGCTGCATATGCACATCAAAAGGATGATAAACTTAACCTAAGGTCTAGAAAATGTGTATTTCTAGGGTATGGTGATGGGGTTAAGGGGTATAGCTTATGGTCCTTAGAACCAAAAGGAATGAATGTAATAATAAGTAGGGATGTTATTTTTAATGAATTGTTATTTCCCTACTTAGAGAAAACTAACCCTGCAGGGGCTAGTGAGCAAACTAGTTCGGAATTTGTGGAGTATCGCATCAAAAAGAATTTGGTTTAGGTAGAGCAAGAAAGATAAGAGGGTTCAAATCAGGTAGAGCCCATTGATGAAGGCCCAACTCAGGACACTCAAGAGGAGGCTGAATTGGAAGGGGATTATGCAGCAAGTCAGAATGACTACCAGCTCACAAGGGACTGGGAAAGGAGGTTGGTTAGACTACCTTTGAGATATGGTTTTGTGGATGCTAATGTAGCAGCTCCTTGGATAGAATGAGGGATGGTTGAACCAGAAACTTACATGGATGCCATGGAGTGTAAGGATTCGTCAAAGTGGCAGCTAGCTATAGAGGAAGAAATGGATTCTTTGAGGAAGAACAACTCTTGGGTATTGGTGCCCAACCCAGAAAAACAGAGAGTTGTGGATTGTAGATGGATCTACAAGATCAAAGAAGGGGACACTCCAGGGGATGAAGTCCGGTATAAAGCTAGGCTGGTGGTGAAGGGGTTCACACAAAGAGAAGGCATAGACTTCACCGAAATATTCTCACCAGTTGTGAAATACAAGACAATCAGGATAGTGTTAGCATTGGTGGTCCAATTCAATTGGGAACTCGAGCAAATGGATGTGAAGATAGCATTCTTACATGGAGAGCTTGATGAGACCATTTACATGAGGTAACCCAAAGGCTATACGGAAGGAAGGCAGGGAGATTTGGTGTGCCAACTGAAGAAAGTGGTGATCATCCTGATCTATGTTTCATGAGGAGCTACTATGATTCGTGCTTGTATTACAAGGGGCACAAGGTGGAGGAAGTGGTGATCATCCTGATCTATGTTAATAATATGTTGCTGGTTGGGAGCAGCATGGAGGAGATAAGAAAATTGAAGGCTCAACTCAGTGAGGAGTTTGAGATGAAGGATCTTGGCCATGCACAGTAGATCCTTGTGATGTGTATCATCCGGGAAAAGGAGAGAAACAGATTGAAGAGAGTTAAAGTGATCATCAAACAAGAGAGTTAAAGTGCAAGTGTGAGAGTGCAAAGACATAAAACATAGAGAGGCATTAGAATAGATCTCAAAAGAAAGGCTGGGTTGTAAAGAGAGAAGTAGTATAGATTGTGGGTAGAGTGCTTTTGTAATTGTTCTATCACTTTCTCTATTCTCTTCTTTATTCTTCAAGAACTTGGGTTTCTTGGAGTGGAGTTGCTGTAACTTGTAAGAACTCATTGGTTTAGTGCAGAGAGTTCATAGAAACTCACAGGGACGTAGGCTATTGCCAAACCTCGATAACAAATTGCTTGTTCTTTTCTTTCTTGCTTTGGTTGTTGTATTTGTTTGTACAAGTCATTTTAGACTTGGGTGTTTGGAAGACCATCACCTGGGCATCTTGAGAGGTGGTTTCCCGACATGTTTATTGCCTAAAATTTTATTAGATGGATTTTAAAGGTAAAATCCCAATAAGTAATATCAGAGTTGTGGTTGCGATGGCAAAAACACTAAAGATAGGCAAAATTAGTATTGAGTTATTTGATGGAAATAATGAATTCTCTCTTTGGCAAAGTTTTGCCACAAATGTGTTGATGCGACAAGGGCTCTACAAGACAATTGAAGAGTCCAAGTCACTAGAGATGATGGGAAAAGTTTGGGAAGATAGGTTGATGAAGACGGTGAGCACAATTCGTTTGGGTTGGCTCCTGAGATAAAGTATAGCATGTTGTTCAAGACATCTCCAAGGATTTTTGTGGGACAAGCTTGAGAGGACCTACAAAGAGATGTTTCTAATCAATCATATAGACTTAGGGAGTGAAGATATTGATGAATTGAATATTGAAGAAGTTTGGACGGATTGGGAGGTTCCCGTGGCACCTCCAGATAGAGATAAGTTGAAGAGGCCAGATGGGTTTGATGTGGAAGATTTATTGGTGACTATATCAAGAGATGAGCCAATCAAAGAAAGAGAGTGTAGAGGAGAGAGAGAGAGAGAGAGTTTGAAGCACTTCAAGGAAGATAGAGGAAATATCAAGACCCAACTCTCTAGATTTTTCAAATAAAGAGTGCATCTATAATGAGAAAAAGGAGCACACACAATCGCAAAGCCAGTCCATGATTAAGGACTTGGAGGAGTTGAGTAGAATGAATAAGAGTGATAACGGAAAGGCCAATGGGGATGATGATATGTAAGTTCTTAATAGTTCAAAAGTAGTGATGAGAGATATCATGAACTAAAAAGGCGTGTATGTGTTGAATGAGAAAATAATTACCTAAAAAAAAAGTGAATGAGATAGGAAGACCGAAAGGAATGATTGTACAACTAAAGAAAAAATTTAAATTTGATAAGGAGGTGGAGAATTTGAAACAAGGGGGACATTGTTGAGATTTTGGCTCAAATCCCCATAAGGAAGACTTCTAATTAGTTTGGAGAAAGTTGTTTCTTATTTTATAATTGTTGTTATAATAGGAGTAGTAATAGTTTCCTATTGGATTGTTGCTTGTTGTTGTTATTTTTCAAGTAGTATTAGGAAAATCTCCTATCTATAAAGGGGATCCTAAAGAAAGTTTTTGAGACACACTCATAATTCCAATATACAATATAAATCAGAGGAATTTACTGCTAAATTTAGGTTGTGAGTTTTGAGTGTATTGAGGTTTTAGGTTGTAAAATAGAGAGAGCACTTACAACTACAGTTAGGTTCAGACCTCGGGGTGTATTTTGGTTTTTGGGTTGTGAGGTAGTGAGAGTTTAGTAATTTTGTTCTTCCTAAAATTGTAAGTAAAGATCAATAAAAATGTGAATTTATTAATGGAAGTAAACAAAAAGGATGGCAAATCACATCAATTCTTACTCCTTGTTTGTTTTTCTTATTTAATTGTTGTGATTGTGTTTTTCAACAAAAATTTAAGTAAGTAAATTTTAAAATTAAAATCCTAATAATGGTCACAATCATTTTAGCTGTGGCAATGACCTAATTCTCTTTCTCTCTACACACACACACACATATATACACAACACACTTTTTGATAAAGAGAATTGGTACAAAACTAGAAAAATAAAAGGCCATTGGACAAACCCCAAAATTATTTCGATAGTTACCCATACATTCAAGAAATGATTTAATTAGTACTTATTACACATCACTATTAAAAGGAAATCTTACAATCAAATCCCTCCACCCTAATCATCTTACTTAATACTAATACTAAAAAAAATCGGGTTTTTTTAAATAAAAATTAAAATATTAATAATAATAAGTTATACAGAGCAAGGATTAATGCAGATCACATTTAAAATCCAAGTCAATTGAATGCACCCTCATTTGTCTTGTTTGGGTTGGTTTTAATATTTAAGGCATTGTCATTTTTAATCGAAAGTTATCATGTTTAATTATTTTCTCAACGAATGACCGCTTCGAATTAAAAAGCAATTCAATTAATTGTTGTGATTGTGTTTTTTAACAAAAATTTAAGTAAGTAAATTTTAAAATTAAAATCCTAATAATGATCACAATCATTTTAGCTGTGGCAATGACATAGTTCTCTTTCTCTTCACATACACACGCACACACACATACACACACACGACACACTTTTTGATAAAGGTAACTAGGATAAAACTACCCCACAATTATTTGATAGTTACCCTTACATTCAAGAAATGATTTAATTAGAACTTATAACACATCACTATTAAATGATTTAATTAGAACTTATAACACATCACTATTAAAAGGAAATCTTAAAATCAAATCCCTCCACCCTAATCATCGTACTTAATACTAATAATAAAAACAGTTTTTTAAAAAGAAATTTAAATAATAAGTTATACAAAGCAAGGATTAATGTAGACCACATTTAAATTCCAAGTCAATTGAATGCACCTTCATTGGTCTTGTTTGGGTTGGTTTTAATATTTAAGATTTTGTCATTTTTAATCTGAAAGTTATCATGTTTAATTATTTTCTCAACGAATGATCGTTTTGAATTAAAAAACAATTCAATTAGTAGTAATATTTTAATCTAAGAGCTCTAACTCTATACGTTAATAATTAGATAAACCAATTCAGGAAGAAATTATGATGACCATGCTTTGATAATGTCGATTGACTTTTCACCAACACTTATGAACTATCATGACATAGCTTCCAAAACATTTTTATTAATTTTCAACTATTAAAAGCTACAAAATAAATTTTAAAATGCTGAATTTTGTATCAAACTTACCTTATAGCTGTTTTAACATATTTACCAAATGTTAAAAAAATATTAGTTAATTACCTATTTTATTAAAATCCATTTTAAAAACCATTTGACTCCCACAATTGAAATTGTAATTATGTCAGTCGATAGTATTGTTTGAAGAGTTATACAATTAACATTGTTTGAGAGTTGTTTAGCTGTAATTTAAATCATCGACACTTAATGTTTTTAAAGCTTAAGTAACTTTTCAAACAAGACTATAAGCTAACTAGGATTTGCATCTAATTTGAAAGAACCTCCTGCATATCGACAAGGAAGAAGGAATGAAGTAGCGACAACTGATAATACACCATATACAGTATGGAAGCAAAGAAAAATTCATACAACTTCCTTATTTTTAATCGACTATTCTCACAAATCACCATACCATTATGTCTTTTGGTCTTAGCATTGCTTTTCCAATTTATAAAAATATTCTTCTTTGACTAGCATTTCTATCTTTAAGCCCCCGATTTTATCTATCATTTACAAGATTAAAAAAAAAAAAGGCATCATATATCAAACCTAAGAAAAATTATCCAACATCTCAAATTGATATATTGAGATCAATCCATGCAAAAGTGTTCATGTCCAATTACTACCTTAATGTGGTCCATGAGTAGAACCACGTTTAAATAGCATCAAATCTTGATGACCTATACACAAGATATCCATGGTGCTTCAAGTCTAACGATCACTTGCACAACTGCAACATAAGAAATCCTATTGATAGCTAGTAAAATGTCCATTATGAATTGGTTAAGTCGAGTAAGATCGTTGTACCTGTTCTCTAACAAGCACTTGCATAACTTGTTTTAGTGTCTCATACACTAGTGACCATGAGATCAATCACCCTCAAGTCCTTAAGGAAACATAATATGTACTAATATATTTGGATTCACTAATTCTCGTCTTAGTGATCATATGAATAGTATCTGCAAGTCCAAGGATCACTTGCACAACTAAAACATGATAACTTCTATTGATAGATAGTTGGAATTGCTTAAGTCGAGTAAGATCGTTGTACCTATTCTCTAACAAGCACTTGCATAACTTGTTTTAGTGTCTCATACACTAGTGACCATAAGATCAATCACCCTCAACTCCTTGAAGAAACATAGTATGTACTAATATATCCAGATTCACTAATTATCTTCTTAGTGATCATATGATTAGGAATATTTAAGAATAAAGCTTAAGAAAATACATCTCATTAGCATGATCTCATCACAGTGCTTATTTTCATTGCTTATATGAACTTTATCATGTAAACATATTTAATGGTTGTAATTAAAACATGATAAATATTAGTATTTTCATAATTAATAATATTGTCAATAAATGAATAAGATGAATTACAAGTAACACGCTTGACATTGCATGTTGTTGGCTTCTAGGGCACACTATTATCAAATATAGTAATTGAATAACCTCTTTACTTTCTTACTTTTCTCCCACGAATTCGTAACCCTTTGTTTTCGCAATTTCTTCTCAACTCCTAAATACACAGAAGCAACTCGTTCCCCATTCACATATTAACGTAGTGGAGGACTTGAGTTTAACCTTAGCACACCAAGGAAGAAAGAAGAACAGTGTCTTCAACCCTTTTATTATGGGCGCACCCTAGAATGGAGAAGAAAACAGTATTTCTTACCCAAAGATAGAACACCAACCCACAGGTTGCAAAGATAACATTTTGCAGAGTTTTGAAAGAAATTATCTTAATAATTCTATTGATCAAAGTTCTAAAAAAATAAAATAATGGGATTACCTATTTATAGTGATAGGAAAATCCTATTCCTTGTAAAAGAAGTAAATCTAGTCATAGTAGAAAAGTAAACATAGTCTTAGTAGAAAAGTAGACATAACTAATCCTAATAAAAAAAATAATTTTAGAGAAATTAAAGTTAATCCTAATAAGGAAAGGAAAACAAAATAAAATTCTGATTATTATGTCCTACATCAGTCTCCCCTTCTTGAAAACAATTCGTCCTTGAGTTAGGCTTTGTCCCTTTTTGGTGGAAAATATTAAAAAATGTCCGCCACATTTTACGTCGAAGAAATTGCTAGGTCCTCCGGAAGATCAACAACATAGGCATTATCATTTATCTTTTTGAGAACTTTGCAAGGTACAAACTTCTTGTTTCTTAGTTTTCCCGATGTTTCAGTCGGTAGTCACTCCTTGCGTAGATACACCATCACAAGATCTCCCTCTCGGAAAACCTTTGATCTCCAACCCTTATCTACCTTCTCCTTATATTTAGCATAAGTATCCTCGAGATGCTGACGAACCTCTTCATGAGTTTTCTTCACCCGCTCAGCCAAGTGCTTGGCTGCTATACTGGCCCCTGGTAACTTGGGTAGATTTGCTAAGTCTACAGCAACCTTCAGAGTTCTTCTATACACGACCTCGAATGGTGTCTTTCTAGTAGAACTGTTCACCATATTATTATAGGCAAACTCGCCCAGAGCTAGAGCTAGGTCCCACTACTTTGGGTTATCTCCTGCAATACAACGAAGCAAGTTGCCTAATGTGCGGTTCACAACCTCAGTTTGTCCATCCGTTTGCAAATGGCTTGTGCTGCTGTAATTTAAGGCTGTGTCAAATCTCCTCCATAAATTTGTCCAAAAGTGGGATAAAATCTTGGTGTCTTGATTAGAAGTAATCGAATTTGGCACCTCATGCAATCTTACCACTTCTCGGAAGAATAGGTTGGCTACCTGGACAACATCAGAAGTTTTCTTGTAAGAAATAAAATGAGCCATCTTAGAAAACCTGTCCACTACCACCATAATAGAGTCAGCTCCTCATTGGGTTCTTGGAAGTCCCAACACAAAATCCATGGACACATCATCCTATGGTGCTTCAGGTATCAATAAAGGCATGTAAAGGCCAGTATTTTGCATTTGCCCTTTAACTACTTGACATACTTGGAATCTCCTCATGATGTTTCCAACGTCCTTCTTCAGTTGCGGTCAATAATACCGATCCTCCACCAATGCGATGGTTTTATCTCTCTCAAGATGTCCACCTAAACCTCCACCATTTAGCTCTCCAAGAGAACTTCTCAGAATGCAAAGCTGATTTCCCAGGAAGAAATATCCCTCCTGGATATGCATCTCGGGTATAGGTGTCCTAATTTTGAAATGATCCTAGCACTCTCCAAAATCCTCATTTGTTTCATATAACTCTTTGAGGAACTCGAATCCTATTACTATAGATTGTAAACTTACCAATAGTGTAGCTCAACGGCTCAATGCATTAGCTACTTGGTTCAGTTTCCCTAATTTATGCTTAAGGGAGAAACTGAATCGCTGAATGTAAGATATCCATCGGACGTGCATTCAATTCAGATTCTTCTGACTGTTGATAAACTTCAAAGCTTGATGGTCAGTGTAAAGAATGAACTCTCATTGAATAAGTTAATGATCCCATACCTTCAATGCTCTCAGAATAGTATAGAGTTCCTGCTCATATGTTGACCATTTCTGTCTCGTCTCTCTGAGCTTCTCACTAAAAAATTCAATGGGCTTTCCTTCTTGAGTCAATACGGCTTCAGTCCCTACAATTGACGCATCACACTCAACCTCAACCAGTTTGTCAAATTCAGGTAGAGCTAGTACCAGTGTTGTATATTGCTTCTCTTTGATTAGTTCGAAACTCTTCTCGGCTTCTTCACCCCAATAGAAACCACCTTTCTTCATGCACTCGATGATAGGGGCTACTATGCTACTGAAATTTGGAACGAACCTCCGATAGAAGGTTGCTAACTCGTGAAAGCTTCTGACCTCCCTAACAGTCCTTGGTGTGGGCCACTCTCGGATTGCTCTCACCTTGTCCTGATCAACCCGAATCCCATCTGAACTGACTATGAATCCGAGAAAGAGTAATCGGTCCATCATAAAGGTGCACTTTTTCAAGTTGATAAAGAGCTTGTGTTCACGAAGGGTCTCTATTATCTGCCTTACATGACTCATATGGTCTCCCAGGTTGCAACTGTAGACAAGAATGTCATCGAAATAAACTACAACGAATTTACCGATGATGGGTTTCAATACCTGGTGCATAACTAGCATGAATGTACTCGGTGCATTAGAAAGTCTGAATGGTATTACTATCCACTCATAGATCCCTTCTTTAGTCTTGAATGAAGTCTTTCATTCATCTCCTGGTCGGATACGTATCTGATGATAACCACTCTTCAAATCGATCTTCAAAAATATCTTAGCTCCTACTAGTATATCAAACATATCACCTATACGAGGAATAGGAAACATGTACTTGATAAGTGCTTAAATAATCATATTTAAGCCCCTTAATTTATGCTTGTTAGGCTCTTTGTTTATCTATTTTAGTTGATTCTATTTCATTTTCGTGTTTTATGTGTTTTCCACAAGGCTTTGACAAAAAGATGATATTTTGGAGCTTTTAGGAGTAAAAAGTCAAGTTTTGCCATCCAGCAAGGTGCACTCGAGCGCACCTCCCTTATGATCGAGCACACAAGCACTCAAGTGCACTTGTAGAAGGCTCGAGCGCGCACATGTGCTCGAGCACAGCCCGCATACGATCGAGTGCAAACACTCCAGAGGCGGCAGAGCTAGATACAGAAAGAAGTCTCAGATCTCAAATAGGAAAATAGGGTTTCGGGACACCCTAAGAGCCCTATATATAGCCTTGTAAAACACATAAACCATACCTTTTGTTTTAGACTTGAAGTTGCAAGCTTAGGAGAGGAATTGACGACTTATCTCCCAAGTCTTCTTCGGGTTTTATTTTTCTGTTTTTGTTTCATCATGGTTATGATGTTTAGTTTAACTAGCATGTGTACTTAAACTTTTATAGGGCTCGATTGAAGCCCTAGTTATGCTTTTCCATATATTTATTCATTGATTACCTTTGCCTATAGCCATGTTAGAATGTTTAACTTGATTAATACCTGTTTGTATTTAAATTCCTTATATGTGTGTGTCTGATCAACGTATGCATGTGGAATGGATTAGTTAGTTGAATCAATTTGGATGACTGAGTCTTGGGTTCAACAATAGTAACAAGAGATATCCACACCAGATTCTCGGGTTAATAAACACGGGAAACTGGGAGCGGACCAAGCCCTAGGTCCCTTGTGGTTGCCGATCTCCACAGCCCTTATGCTCTCTTAAGGAACAACTCAGTATACACCCATGCTGAATCCCTTAAGAGAGAAAAAAGTTAGAGTACACACCATGCCTAACTCGTTGCATAGGGAGATCAATAGCCTAAGGTGTGGACCAAACCCTTAGGTTGGCAACCGTTAAATATTCATAATAAGGCTAGAGCATTGGCACCTTACTTAATGGGAAAGTATAATTAGTGGTGGATATTGTAGTCCTATGTTCTCATTATTATTAACTCACACTCAACAATTATTTCTCTTTTTACTTTGAAGAAATTAATTCTAAATCGAAATTGATCAATCCCTGTGGAAATGATCTCGCACTTGCACACTATGCTACCATTGAACTTGTGCACTTACAAGTAAAACAAGTACTATTATTTGCATATTTAATTAGGTAGATAATTGTCCAACAAGTTTTTGGCGTCATTGCCAGGGATTGCACTTAAATTTCTTTTTAGAATTATTTTAATCATTGTTATTTCTTTTTCATGCTATTATATTCTTATATCAAGAAATTTTTAAGTTTTTGTCTTTTTTTTGTTTCGTTAAAACCTTAATCAAATTCTTTTTGTTTTCTGTTTCAGGCACTCCAGGAGAACTTTCTGTGCCACTTGGGATCGAGCACACCCCCTATGCGATCGAGCGCAATTGAGGCAGAGAGTTACCCGAGCAGCAGTGTTTGACTGCTGCACTTACGTGACTGCCATCGATTCATGCACGGGTCGATCCAAGCATCTGGCATTCTTTCCCTTTCATACCGAGCGCGGACTATCCGACAAAGGCTTTGAGACAACTCGGAAGAGGTAGAAGAAGGAATTAAGAAAGAAGAACCAATGGCGGAACAGATCGCCGAGCAGCAACCACCAGAGCGAAGGCCGATGAAGCAATCCTTCATCCCACAGAACCTCGATCAGCCATCATGCATTGCATATCAACCTGAGGTGGAAGGCAACTACTACATATCTCCGTAGATACTCAGTGCACTGACTCATTTTAGGAGTACACCTAATGAGGACCCACACTTGCACCTTCGAGAGTTCTTCGATCTTTGCAAATTCCAGTACATCCGAGGCTTAGACCAAGAAGGAATAAGGTTAATTCTTTTCCCTTTTTCCTTAAAAGATAATGCTAAACTATGGTACAATTCTTTGTCTATAGTTTCTATCCACACTTGGGAGGAGTTTGCTACCAAATTCCTAAGGAAGTTTTTCCCAGCCCAAAAGACGAGACAAATGAGGAAGAAAATTCAATTCTTCCAACAAAAGGATGGAGATCTATTCTTTGAAGCCTGAAGACACTTCAACGAGCTGCTACTCAAATGCCCACATCACAACCTACCGCAAGACGAACTGGTACAAGCTTTCTATGAAAGTTTGAGTGATACTAACAAAAATATTGTGGATTCAGGTTGAGGAGGAGTGCTGATGGAGAAAAGCAGCGAAGAAGCTATGGAGCTCTTTGAAACCCTAAGTGAACATACTCAGCAATTCTCCTCTCGAGGTAGACATGTAACCAAAAGTAAGGGTATGTATGAGGTAAACTTGAATGGAGGATCATCTCCTCAAATAGCAGCTGTGGAGAGGAAACTAGACCTGTTGGTTAAAGTTATGGCTGCTCAAAACACCTCACCTAACCCACCAGCCACACCACTCCAGGTATGTGCTATTAGCTCCCAATTTGATCATAATACTAATACATGTCCCTTGTATTCATTTGCAGATCATGAGCAAGCAAACTTTGTGGGACCAAACAATTATCCGCCAAAGAACAATCCTTATGCAAACATGTACAACCCTGGATGGCGGAATCACCCAAATTTTTCTTGGAGCAACAATCAGAACAGTCAATGGCAGCAAAGAAGCTTCCAACCAGCAGCCCACTCAGCTCCCGAGACAAAGAAAAGTGACCTCGAAAGTCTTGTGAGGCAATTGGCATCTCAGTAGCAACAACTAATGACTTCACACGAACAGTTCATGGAAGAAGCTAGACAATTTCAGACTAAGATGAGACAAATCACTACAAAACATGATCAAGCCATTCAAGGACTAGAGGTACAAATGGGGCAATTGGCCAAAGAACTGAGTACCAAAAAGCAAGGAGAGCTTCCAGCCCAGCCACTACCTAATCTAAGAGGACATCAGCAATTGAATGCTGTGACAACCTTAAGAAGTGGTAAGATCATCGGCAGTGATAAGCCTGCACAAACATCGCCAGACCAAGCATCCACATCTAAGGTAAGTGAGATGGAAAAGGTAACTCCACCTCCACCTTTCCCTCAAAGGTTAGTAAAATATAAGAAAGAGACTAAACTAGTTGATATTTTTGAAATTTTGAGAAAAGTAGAAGTCAACATTCCTTTATTAGAAGCAATTAAACAAATTCTTGCATATGCTAAATTCTTGAAAACTTGTTGTACTAATAAAATGAAGTTTCAGGAGCATGAGATAGTTGCACTGACTGAAGAGGTAAGTGAAAATTACCACCAAAACTAAAAGATCCGGGTAGTTTTATCATTCCTTGTAGGCTAGGTGGCCAGCTTTTCGAGCATGCGTTATTGGATCTAGGAGCGAGTGTCAATCTGCTGCCATACAGTGTATAGGAGTTACCCATATAACCAGCGTCTTTGTGCCCATTACCTCCATACCCTGTACCACCTCTGGCTCTGATACCAAAGACTCCATCAGCGTAATCTTCATCATCACTGTTGTTGTCATGGACTGGATTTCCTCGGGGCTTAGGCTGAAAACAGTGGGCTGGCCTTACCCGGAATCCATCATTATCTTGGGCGTCATAGTCCCAGTGATGTTGATTGAACCTAAGTTGCATCTGCTCCAAAGTCTCTTACAACCATTGAATGGACTGTTAGAGATTTTGGAACTCGATTCTCAAAGGAGCCTTCCTGTCACGAACATCGTCGTTACGCAGGTTGTCCTTGTTATGTTGGCCAGTCGTGATCAGGATAAAACATGCTCTGATACCAACTGACGTAGTGGAAGACTTGAGTTTAACCTTAGCGCACCAAAGAGGAAAGAAGAACAGTGTCTTCAACCCTTTTCTTCTAGGCGCACCCTAGAATGGAGAAAGAAACAGTGTTTCTTACCTAAAGATAGAACACCAACTCGCAGGTTTCAAAGATAACACTTCGTAGAGTTTTGAGAGAAATTCTCTTAATAATTCTATTGATCAAAGTTCTGAAAAATACAATAATGAGATCACCTATTTATAGTGATAGGAAAATCCTATTCTTTGTAAAAGAAGTAATTCTTGTCCTAATAGAAAAGTAAACATAGAGTCCTAGTAGAACAGTGAACATAGAGTCCTAGTATAAAAGTAAACATACCTAATCCTAATAAAGAAAATAGTTTTAGAGACATTAAAGTTAATCCTAATAAGGAAAGGAAATCAAAATAAAATACTAATTATTATGTCATAGATCACATATAAAACTTGATATGATCTGGTTTTTTTTCCTCCCCCTGTCTTTTTCTTCTTCTCCTCTCTTTCTCCATCATTTTTTTTTTATCTTCCTTCATATTGATCCTCTCTATTTCTCTTTTCTTCTCATGATTCTCCTTTTTTTTTTTGGTTGTATTTTCTTCCTTGTCTACAAGTTGTAACTTCCATTTTCAGGATCACACAGTTGCCTCTCACCCTTAAGTTGATTTTTTGTTTTATCAATTTCTTTTGGTCACGGTCTCACAGTCTTTGTCATAGGCTGATTGAGAAACCACGATAATTTTTGGTTTTTGAAACGAACCAAAAAAATAAAGAAAGATATATGGACTGCGTTGTTTCTTTCAATTTTAATTTCTATCGACACTGTTTTCAGTTTTGTGATTTGGTTGGGAAAGAGATGAATATGAAATAAACATTTGTCCAACTAAATCTCATTCATAAACTAAACATATAAGGACATTATTGTCAAGATAATCGGTGTACAATACTAACTTACAACTAAAGTGTTGTAAGGAAGCATTCCCTATATATATATATGGAATTACTCATTTACCCCACTGTATGTGTAAGTTAGTATTGTGTCCCAATCTTTCAAGAAGAAAATACCCTTAATTGTACCCTAAAACATCAATAAAGTATGAATTTTTTGATAGTTTTATGAAAAAAAATTCTGAAAAGTAAAAAATTATATAACTAGGGACAAAAGCCCATTTGCAACCGTCGAAGAGTATGATCCAACTCGTCTTTTTTGGTGGCAATTCACCGCCAAATTTGCAGATAATTATGGCCTAATGGCGATATTACTTTCCGATAAAGTCACCGGAAAGTACTAGATCTAAAAAGATTTCTCAATTCACGACACATCAGCACATGAAGGCAAAGGGTAAATAGAAAGCGGTAAAATCGAATCTCGTAGATCCTAGTGGGCTCTTTATAATAGTATCAAAAATGCACTTTTCTAACCATTGAATAATTCGATATCGTAAAAAATATCCAAAAGTGAAAAAAGATTAAATCAATAAATTGCCTTTTTATTTGTATTGGAGAAATTTAAATTCTTTGGGACATTTTAATATAAAAACTCTAGGAGACAATGCTAACTTTCACCAACGATGAGATAAGTTAGGAACCCTATATAGGTGTGGCTATTTCCACAGCCAAGATGACTGTGGCCATGGCCCAATAAAAATCAACACTTTTATTGGACCAGAACTTTCCTCAGCGGTAACCCATCGGACATATCTGTTTTTAAGATTAAACTGAAATTTCTACACCAATTTTCTTTTTCTTTTTCTTTTTCTTTTTTTAGATAATGAAACTACGAATCACCAAACAGAAGAATCAATAAAAATTCAAGAACAAAACCATCGAGTACAACCAATAGATTCATCTCCACCAATTTTATCGAAGCATGTTCTCTATATGTTAAAAAATCAATCGCAACTGCGAGTAACAAATCTGCCAGACCTGGCCATTTAGCCGTTTTTTCTTCATCTCTTATCCTACCTTATCTCTTCCACTATTTTTCCTTCTCTCCTACGTTTCTCAGTCGTTTCCGCCAGTTGTACAACTGCGCAATCCTCCTCTATGTTGAGATTCAGCGGCTCTCTTACCAGATTTGTTGTCGCCGACGATACTCAACGAAGAAGCGTCATCGCTGCCCAGCCATCCAGCCACCATCGACCTAAAAAGAATTAATATTTTACAATACTGCGCAATCCTCCTTTATGTTGAGATTCAGCAGCTCTCTTACCAGATTTTGTTGTCGCCCACGACCCTCAACGACGAAGCCTCATCGCTTCTCAGCCATCCAGCCACTATCGACCTAAAAAGAATTAATAATTTACAATCTCTAAAAAAAGATAAATAAGAAATTGGGGTGAAGGGCAGATCTGTTACACCTGAAAGTCTTCTAGAATCCGATCATTAAAGAAGCTTTCAGATCTGCAACAATTAATCAAATTAAATTAGGGAAAATAAAGAAAAGAGAGAAAGTACAGGAAATTTTTTTGTACTTAACCGAGGTTGAGAATTGACATCAAAACACACTGGAGTTTCTTTTGAGATGTATTTTGATTTACCTCTCGTTTTTTTACTTTTATTCTTTTTCTTTAAAAAATATTGTAAATATTGAAGTCATTTGCAGTCTGCAAAGGGCAAGCACCTGAACCGAAATTGTGTAGTAATACGAAGGGTAAATTTATCTATAAAATTTAATTTTAATAAATGAAACTGATTCGTTTTGATAAAATATATGCATAGATGTGATTATTCAGGTTTTGACTCAAATCATAATAAGAATAATTTTTAATTGAAGTGTAGAAAGTGATATTTTATTTTATAACTGCTTGTTTTGATATAAGTAATAATAGTTTCCTTTTAAATTGATGTTTGTTCTAATAATAGTTCTTTATGTTGTTATTTTTTTACGAGTGTTAAGAAAAAAAATTTGTATAAAAAGGGTTCTAAAAAAAGTTTGAAACACTTTTATAATTCTAATATACATTATAAATAAAATGAGTTTACTACTAAAGCTAGGTTGAAAGCTTTGAGTGTATTAGGGTCTTGAGTTGTCAAGTAGAGAAAACACTTAAGAACTGTAACTAGGTTGAGGGCTTTGGGTGTGTTAGGGCTTTCGGGCTGTGAGATAGTGAGGGTTTAGCAACTTTGCTCTTCCTAAAGTTGCAATTCAAGATTAATAAAGTTGTGGATTTTTTGGTAGACGTAGACAAAGAGATTACCTAACTACATTAATTATTGGTGTTATTAATCTTTGTTTGTTTTGCCTATTTAATTATTGTGGTTGTGTTTGTTGCCTAAAATTTGAGTAGATGGATTTTAAAGGTAAAATCACAATAAGTGTTGTCAGAGTTGTGGTTGCGATGGCAAAGACACTAAAGATAGGCAAAATTAGTATTGAGTTATTTGATGGAAATAATGATTTCTCTCTTTGGCAAAGTTTCGCCACAAATGTGTTGATGCGACAAGGGATCTACAAGACAATTGAAGAGTCAAAGTCACTAGAGATGATGGAAAAAGTTTGGGAAGATATATCGATGAAGACGGTGAGCACAATTCGTTTGGGTTGGCTCGTAAGATAAAGTATAGCATGTTGTTCAAGACATCTCCAAGGATTTTGTGGGACAAGCTTGAGATGACCTACAAAGAGACGTCTCTAATCAATCATATAGACTTAAAGAGTGAAGATATTGATGAATTGAATATGGAAGAAGTTTGGACGGATGGGGAAGTTCCCGTGGCACCTCAAGATAGAGATAAGTTGAAGAGACCAGACGGGTTTGATGTGGAAGATTTGTTGGTGACTATATCAAGAGATTAGCTAATCAAAGAAAGAGAGTGTAGAAGAGAGAGAGTGAAGCATTTCAAGGAATATGGAGGAAATATCAAGATCCAACTCTCTAGATTTTTCAAATAAGGAGTGCATCTACAATGAGAAAAAGGAACACACACAATCGTAAAGCCAGTCCGTGATAGAGGACTTGGAGGAGTTGAGTAAAATGAATAAGAGTGATAACGGAAAGGCTAATGGGGATGATGAGATGAAAGTTCTTAATAATTCAAAAGTAGTGATGAGAGATATCATGAACGAAAAAGGCTTGTACGTGTTGAATGAGAAAATGATTGCTTCAAAAAATAAGTGAATGAGATAGGAATACCAAAAGGAATGATCATACCAACCAAAGAAAAAAGTTAAATATGATGATGAGGTGGAGAATTTGAAACAAGGTGGATATTGTTGAGATTTTGGCTTAAATTCCCATAAGGAAGACTTCTAATTAGTTTGGAAAAAGTTGTTTCTTATTTTATAATTGTTGTTATAACAGGAGTAGTAATAGTTTCCTATTGGATTGTTGCTTGTTCTAGTAGTAGTAGTTTCCTATGCTGTTATTTTTCAAGTAGTATTAGGAAAATCTCCTATCTATAAAAGGGACCCTAAAGAAGGTTTTTGAGACACTCATAATTTCAATATACAATATAAATCAGAGGGATTTACTACTAAAGTTAGGTTGTAAGCTTTGAGTGTATTGAGGTTTTAAGTTGTAAAATAGAGAGAGCACTTACAACTACAGTTAGGTTGAGACCTCGAGGTGTATTGGGGTTTTTGGGTTGTGAGATAGTGAGAGTTTACTAATTTTGCTCTTCCTAAAATTATAAGTAAAGATTAATAAAATTGTGAATTTATTAATGGATGTAAACAAAAAAGATGCCAAAGTACATTAATTCTTACTCATTGTTTGTTTTGTTTATTTAATTGTTGTGATTACGTTTTTGAACAAAAATTTAAGTAAATTTTAAAATTAAAATCCTAATAATGATCACAATCATTTTAGCTATGGCAATGACCTAATTCTCTTTCTCTCTACACACACACACACGACACACTTACACATATATACACACACGGCACACTTTTTGATAAAGAGAATTGGGATAAAACTAGAAAAATTAAATGCCATTGGACAAACCCCAAAATTATTTTGATAGTTACCCTTACATTCAAAAAATGATTTAATTAGTACTTATTACACATCACTATTAAAAGGAAATTTTAAAATCAAATCCCTCTACCCTAATCATCTTAGTTAATACTAATAATAAAAAATGGTTTTTTAAATAAAAATTTAAATAATAATAATAAGTTATACTGGCCACATTTAAATTCCAAGTCAATTGAATACACCTTCATTGGTCTTGTTTGGGTTGGTTTTAATATTTAAGGCATTGTCATTTTTAATCCGAAAGTTATCATGTTTAATTATTTTCTCAATGAATGATCGTTTTGAATTAAAAAGCAATTCAATTAATTGTTGTGATTGTGTTTTTTAACAAAAATTTAAATAAATAAATTTTAAAATTAAAATCCTAATAATGGCAATGACCTAGTTCTCTTTCTCTCTCTCCACACACACACACACTTTTTGATAAAGGGAATTGGGATAAAACTACCCCAAAATTATTTCGATAGTTACCCTTACATTCAAGAAATGATTTAATTAGTACTTATTACACATCACTGTTAAAAGGAAATCTTAAAATCAAATCCAATCATCGTACTTAATACTAATAATAAAAACGGTTTTTTTTTAAAATAAATATTTAAATATTTAAAATTTCAAGTCAATTGAATGCACCTTCATTGGTCTTGTTTGGGTTGGTTTTAATATTTAAGGCATTGTCAATTTTAATCCGAAAGTTATCATGTTTAATTATTTTCTCAACGAATGGTCATTTTGAATTAAAAAGCAATTCAATTAGTTGTGATATTTTAATCTAAGAGCTCTAACTCTATACATTAATAACTAGATTAACCAATTCAGGAAGAAATTATGATGACCATGCTTTGATATGGTCGAATGGACTTTTCACCAACACTAATGAACTATCTTCCAAAACATTTTTATTAATTTTCAAATATTAAAAGTTACAAAATAAATTTTAAAATGTTGAATTTTGTATCAAACTTACCTTATAGCTGTTTTAACATATTTACCAAATGTTAAAAAACATTTTAGTTAATTACCTATTTTATTAAAATCCGTTTTAAAAACCATTTGACTCTCACAATTGAAATTGTAATTATGTCAATCGATAGTATTGTTTGAAGAGTTATATAATAAACATTGTTTGACAGTTGTTTAAATGTAATTTAAATCATCTGACACTTAATGTTTTTAAAGCTTAACCAACTTTTCAAACAAGACTATAAGCTAACTAGGATTTACATCTAATTTGAAGGAACCTCCTGCATATCGACCAAGGAAGAAGGAATGAACTAGCGACAACTGATAATACACCATATACAGTATGGAAGCAAAGAAAAAGTCATACAACTTCCCTTTTTTTAATCTACTATTCTCACAAATCACCATACCATTCTGTCTTTTGGTCTTAGCATTGCTTTTCCAATTTACAAAAATATTCTCCTTTGACTAGCATTTCTATCTTCAAACCCCCGATTTTATCTATCATTTACAAGATTTAAAAAAAAAAGTATCATATATCAAACCTAAGAAAAATTCTCCAACATCTCAAATTTATATATTGAGATCAATCCGAGCCTTTTTCATAGCCGGCATTGGTACAACAGAATTACACCTAGGACACTTTGGATTATTTCTCATTATCAACACATAAGATAAGCACCCACGGCACCCGGCTGCAACCGGCGACGACGATAACTTGTCTTCATTCTCTTCCTCTTGAGTTTCTTTGATTGAAGATGATGACGATGAATATGAAGGCGACAACGATGATTTCAAATATGACGATCGCTTCTTGATTGGCTCCTTCTCAGCCCTTTCAAGGGCAGATTTTACTTTATCAAGAGTGCACACGCTTTGATAATTAGTCGATGAGAGCGATGATGAAGACGAAACCAATTTAAGTTCTAAACTAGTATCATAAAAAAGGTTTAATAAGGGTTTCGCAGGCGATGTTGGCGGAAAATTCAAATCTTGAAGCTTTGGTACAGTTTTATTGGTTTGGTGTTTGTGGTCTGATGATGAAGGTGAATTTGGAAAGTTGCATCTTTGTAAGTAGACCTTCCCTGACTGCAAGAAGAAAAAAATAATTAATGAATTAAAAATTGTAGAAATTGATTTAAATATAGGTAAACAAAGTAAATTTAGATGAGTTAAAGCCGAAAGGGTATTGGTAGATATCTTTTTTAATTACGAAAATTCCAAAATAAATTAATGATAGAGTTTTACATGTACGAGACATATCAAGAAAGATCAGAATTTATTAATGGGGGAGTGATTCAATGCGAGAGAAGTAAATAGGAATTAATGAGGCAACAACCAGATACCAGTGAAGATAATAAAGCAACGCAAAATGGATCATAATGATCTTATTAACTAAAGGCACTAAATTTTACTACCACTACTTTAAATCACAGAAAATTAATCCTAAAAATACAATTTCTCAAATGGGTTGATTGAAAAAATTTGGTAGAGACTCTGTTTGAATACCAAGAAATCTGAGAGAAATAAATGAAAACATGTGCAGTCTAAATCCCCTGTTTTGTAGTTACCATGAAAACCAAAAGCTCCCTGTTTTGTAGTTACCATGAAAACCAAAAGCTGGTGTCTGGTGATATATTTAAGCAATTATTTATTGATTCGACTCTTTCCCTCTGATTCTCTCACAGTTTCTCAGAAACCAAACATAGAATTAAACACTGCACAGAATTGCAGTGCAACCAATTACTTGACAATAATGAAAATTCAACAAAGACGCCTAGAAATATTACAATATCAAATAAACACATAAAAACAGAAAAGGAACTAATAATGATTGTCCAAATACTTGACAATAATGAAAAATCACATAAAGACCTTAAATAAATTTTAAAATGTCAATAAACACATAAACATAAAAGGAAACCAATAATAATTGCAAAATCCTTTCAAGTTTCATATCGCAAGAAAACAGAACATAAAAGCAAATCAATGTCCCCTAAAAAGAAGAATCAAATCAATGAATAATAACAACAAAGCAAACACGGAATCAATTTTGAATCTTTATTTTCTATCGTGTAGAGATGTGATTTCTTCTTTTAAACTAGTTATAGTGATTAGCAAATGAAACAGTAAAATTATTTAACAAACATTACTAATAAATTGACCCTGGTATGATTTGAAATTGTCTTTTCCTTTCCTTTCCTTTTCTCTTCTTGATTCTCAGGAAACAAACAGGCCCAGATGAGATATTCAACAAACCTTCAAGTCTAGGCGCTTTTCCCAGCCAGTGGGTACTTGCAAGTCCAAGTCCAGTTCTTGGGACTCATTCTTCAGGGACCCAAAACCATCACTACCACCCAGCAGGTCTCTAGTCATCAGCGCCGTTGATTTCGTACCGCCAGATTCATTCCCGACCGTCCGATCGTCCTTGTACTCGTTCAGTACTCGATCCAGAGAGCTAACATCAGCAGCCATATCACGGGGCGTAGAGAGAGAGAGAGAGAGAGAGAGAGGGAGAGAGAGAGACTAAAAGGGCTCTTTGTATATTGTATTAAATAGAGCAGTATATGAAAGTTTTAATGTAGGCCGTTATATAAAAAATGTTATTATTTAATGAAATTTGAATTTATTAGATAAGTTTGATTTCTATTTCTCCTTTCTGATTAATGGTTTCATTTAATGTTCGCTTATTTATTTATGGTAAGTAGAAGAGTGGGAGGGGAATTGAAGGAAAGGGAGGCAATGCAAGTAAATGGAGGCATTAAATGCTTGGAAATACCAGTATACAAAGAATTTTAAATTTGTACCCCTTCATTTTCAATCCTTTAATCTTTCAATCTTTTATTCTTATTTTATTCCCTACTCTCTTTTGTTTCTTACGTAGTAATAGTCTATTTTTTTTTATAGTTTATTTGTTTATAATAATTGATTGTTATGTCAAACTCTTAAGTGAATTAGGTTAGGGTAGAAGTATGGTGTTAAGAAAAATATTTTGAATTTTATTTTATTTAAGCAATTTTAACACATGTAACGCCAAAGGCAGCATGATGATAATCATTGCAAATATATTGATTTAAACTTAAAATATTTTTAATCGATACAAAAGGAGTGTTAGAGATTTTTTTTTTTATTTTTTAAGAAAATTTCTTATACATAATCTAATCAAGAATTTTTCATCACTCTGTATGTCGATGGAGAATACATTTGGTACAAAAATATTTCATGAATTAAATCTAAACAAAAAAATGGTTTTTGCAATGAGAAGCTGATTAAATCATCAATTAAAGCATATAAAAAAATCATCTACTAAAGATTCATGCATTACCGTTTGCATTATTAATAAGTAGACTGAAGTCGAAATGCTTTCAAAATGTGAGATGTTATAATTGATCAAGAGATCAAATCTCTTTGCGCAAATAACAATACAACTAGTACACTACACGACTAATTAAGGTTGTATTTATTGCTGTCGAGCACCTTTTGGTTGAAAGAAGATTAAAGACCTGAAATCATCAATTCAAGTGTATTTATAACGACGAAAACTATGTGGCCTACTTTGAATTGACACAACAACGACAAACAACACATTAGGATGAACTTGAGACTTTTTATTTTAAAAAAAAATAAAATTGAAAGTTTTAAACTTAAGATATTTTTTTAAGAGGTAATATATGGTTAGCAATTGTGTTATGTTTATATATATATATATATATATATATATATATGAAAGTGATTTAAAATTTATTCAAACTGAACAAAATTTGTCCTGCTGCGAGATAAACTTTATGAACGAATGAGAAACATCTTGCAAAACAAATAAACCAGCCGAGCCTATAACTCTTTCGGCTAAAAAATAAGCACCACAATTGGCTGCCCTTCTAACATGAAAAAAGCTAACACTTTCAAGCTGGCCCCATAAACGATGAATATCAGAGTAAATAGGACCCAGACTTGACAGGTTTTCTTCTCTTGAAATACACGCTTTTATCACCACTGTTGAGTCTCCTTCCACCTGAACGGACGTAGACCACAGTCCAGCGCTAGTTGCAAACCTTGGAGCACAGCTCGAGCCTCAACCTCCTCAGCGTTTTGTAGACCATGACAGTCTCTATTACAAGCGTTAACAAACCGCCCACTATGGTCTCTGATAATCACACCAATGCCACCTTTTCGAGGCTCGGATTGGAAGAAAATGAGAATCGAAATTTTATTTTTGAGTAAGAACCAATTACAAACCCAATCTCAAGCACAAGAGATCTAGTTGGACCCAAAACTAGCCCATTTAAAGCCAAAAAAATCACACATCAACCTGAAAACCTGAACTAGAACACTGCCTGGGTAGTTGGCCCGATCGGCTCAGCTTTGGGATAACTCGGCTCTATTGACCGACCGATCGATTCGTGTATGTTATATAGACAAAAACTTCATTTCAGAGCTTCATCTTTGTGATTATGGTTCTAATTTAAACAAAACCATTACAAAATTAATTCTTTAATAACCCCCCCCCTCCCAAACTTACATTCAAAACACTAACCAAATTCCATTTACTTTTTGTTTGCAATTGGTCTTCCTCAAGAACAAGTTTGAAGTTCCGAAGATCATCCAATCTAAAAGAGCAAAAAAAATCTTTGAGTACAAATCCATCAACCCATACTTGGTGACTTCTTCTTATTCAAGGTTGGTATATTATTTTGTGTGTTTAATCTATTGTTGTTGGCATGTAAAAATAGAATGGTTCTAATCATAGTCTTTTAAACAAATGAACATATGAAAATAATGCTTCAATGTTTTTCTTTTTGCCTTCTTTGGATTTACTTCAAAATGACTATTAGGGAGATTATGTTTTCCATGCTTATCTTTATTCTTTCCACATTGAATGGCATACCCAAATGCGTTAAATTGATGTCAATTGGTTTCGGTTTGTATTTGAACATATTTGTGAATAAAGCATGCATCCTTCTATGACTTACTGAAAATCCTGATTTTATTTTTGTATCTGATATGTATGAATCGATCACCCCCCGGTGGGGCCCGATCGACTAAGGCAGTTAATCGATCGTGCATACCTGGGAGCTTATCGGTTCACTCTCTGTTCAGACAGTAATTTTAATTTGTTTATGCCAGTTTAGTTCACGTATGATTCGATCGTTGTTTTTAGCATAAATGAAACATTTTCATGAACTATATAACCTGTGTTAGTAGATGATTGCTTAAATTTGTAACAATGTCTTAGGTTCCATTTATTATTTAATCCATGATTGTTGCTTGAAAAACATTTGGAGAGATTAAGCCAATTGTCCTTGGGAGGACAATGTTGTCTAATTTATGTTGAAGAAAAAAAACCCTTTTTGATTCTCTCTTTTATGAGAATTAATTGTCCACAAATTAATTTTTAGGGTTTCTAGAATCACGAGGAACCCCTAGCAGCATATCATGACTACTTAGATAGTGTGATTTTGTTATGAAACCTTGAACCTTTACGTTATTAGGTACCATGCAATTCAATCCTTGCATTATTCAATGTCCCAAATAAACTAATTAGGGTATGTAATTACTATCAACCACTTTGTAAGTCTATTGATATAGATACGCAACAAAAATTTTAAAATTTTTATATTGATAAACTTAATACCAATAAATTTTTATGAATTTATTAGAATGATATAAACAAATCTCCATACAAGGTTAGAGATTTTCACCTTACTAAAAATTCCAATTAAAAATGGAGAGCTCACAAGTCGTTCAAGCGTCTGGCCTCTAAGTGTATCAACACGAACAACCAAGAACAAGGATCTCCTTTTTCGGGATGTCGAACACCACATGAGGAAGAGGATTAGAGCTGGCTGAAATCTATGAGTGCTAGTTGTTTCTTTTAAGCTTTTAGAGAGGGAAATAGTCTAAAATCTGATTATAGTTTCTCTAAATTTGCATTAGGGTTTCTATCAAACAGAACCTTTATATAGAACTCTTACACCTAAAGATTCTAGGATTTTTAGAATTACAATTAAACCCTTGGTTTAATTAATTCCTAGAAATCTCTCTTTTAGCCCATTAGTTTTCCTCATTCTTGCAATTTCCCTATTGTGTGTAACCCTTTAGGTTCAATAATGCACCGGTAGTAGGTTGTAACTTTTACGTAACAATTGAAACCCATCTAATTAATTACAACTCTTTTAATATTAATTTGAATTAAAACTCTTTTTAATTCTCCCTTTATTGAAGAATCAATTACAATTAGTTTTCAAGGGATTCTACAAGTCAAGATTGATATCTAGCAAAATATCATGATGTTGGGAAACCACCTCAATAATGCCCAGGTGATGGTCTTCCAAACACCCAAGTCTAGAATGACTTGTAAAGAAAAGAAACAGCACACGAAGCAAGAAAGAAAGACACAACAATTGTTATCGAGGTTCGGTAATAGCCTACGTCCCCGTGAGTTCCTCTAAACTCTCTGCACTAAATTAATGAGTTCTTATAATCCAGCAAAACCTCTCCAAGAATCCACAAGTTCTTGAAGGAACAAAGAATAGAACAAGAAAATGATAAGGTCTTGAGTTACCCTGGAACTTTCCCCCTTGGAAATTCCACTTACAAGTCCCTTGAATCCCCTTTCTATACTAATCTCTCTCTTTACAACCAGCCTCTCTAATGAGTCCCTCTTGTATGTCTGTGTCTTTGCACTCTCATTCACATGTTCTGTCATACACACACACTTGTGTTTCTATCACATTGTTGTTGTTATGTTGAGATTGAGTATAGGTGACCCTTTATATAGTGCACCACTTCTTGAACATATCTTGAAGTCAATCTCTACCCTTAGATCTTGAGGACTAATCAACCTTAGCCTTTGATCAAGTCTAAGTCAAGCTGTACGTTTTGGACATGTCTCACGAACCATGGAAGAGGTTTACACGTGTGTGCATTAGTGTACCTGGCGCCGCGGCCCAGGGCATAGCACACATTCACCATCTTTTGTGCGCCGTGACCTTGGGTAGGGGGCACCACGGCTTGGCCTCCTTCTCTAGCACTCTACCTTCTCGGCGCCACGGCTTAGGGAGAGCAGGGTTGCTGCCTGACCTGATGCACACACCTTTTTCCAGCTTTGTGCTGAGGCACACTCCAAGTGTGCTGAGGCTTCAATGACTTGATGCTTGACCTCTTCCAACCTTGTTTAAACCTCGACCATGTTTAAACCTTAATCATGTTTAAACCTTAGACAAATATCAATCAACCGACTCCAATCCTAAGAAGTTCAAGGCAATGATTGAACCTTCTTAGAGGTAGAACTTTGGTACCTAAATCTGTAGGACTTTCTTCCGTGGCGTTCTTGTCAAAATGAATGCATTCTTTCGTACCATTTTCCTGAATGTAATGATACCAAACATCTATATGCTTTGTCTTCTCATGGAACAACGAATTCCTCCACAAGTACCACGCACTTTGGATATCCAAAGACACCACCACTTGCTCTTTTAGGACCATCCACTCGTCCAACAACCCTTTGCACCACATAGCCTCTTTTATGGCTTCCATAGCCGCTATGTACTCAGCCCCGGTTGTTAAGAGTGCTACCATCGACTGCCACTGAGCCTTCTAGTACCTTAGCAACCACTTCATCCCAAGTCAAAGCTATTTTCTGAGATTACTCACACATCTGTTGAGAACACCCATTGCTTGAGAAATGTCAGGTCTAGTGCTCACCATCATGGACATAACTGGTCCAACCACACTAGAGTAAGGGACCTTTTCTATTTCTTTCTTCTCTTCATCCATTCCAGGACATCGTTTCCTGGAGAACTTGAAATGACCAGCAAGGGGAACCTTCACTGGTTTACCATCTTCTATAGAAGACCGAGAAACCTTCAACTCGTTTCTCTCCCTTTCCTGAATTCTTCTCATACCAAGGATCTTTTGTGTAAGGAAAAAATCCTTCCTCTTGAACTCCTCACTGAGTTGAGATGTCAACCTTTCCATCCTCTCCCTGTTATTCCGAACCAATAGTACATCATCGACATAGATGAGGATAATCACCACTTCATCCACCTTGTGTCCAGGTGAGAAGGTTTCTGTGAAATCTATGCCTTTCCTTTGCGTGAACCCCTTCGCCACTAGCTTAGCCTTATTTTAGACTTCATCTCCTAGAGGGTACCCTTCTTTGATCTTGTAAGTCCACTTACAATCCACAACTCTCTGTTTTCCCGGAATGTGCACCAATTCCCAGAAGTGTTCTTCCTCAAATAATCTATTTCCTCCTCCATAGCTAGCTTCCATCTTGGTGAATCCTTACATACCATGGCATCAATGTAAGTCTCTTGTTCACTCATCTCTCATTCTATCCAAGGAGCTGTGCATCTGCAAATCCATATCTTGAAGGTGGTCCAACCAGCCTTCTTTCCCGATCTCTTGTGAGCTGATAGTCCTTCTGACTTGCTACATCATCCTCTTTCAGTTTAGCCTCCTCATAAGTGTCCTGAGCTTGGCCTTCATCAATGGGCTCTACCTGGTCCAAACGCTCTTACCTTCCTTGCTCTACCTGAACTAAATCTTCCTTGATGCTATGCTCCACAAATACCGAACTGGTTTGCTCACTAGCTCCTGCAGGGTTAGTTTTCTCCAAATAGGGAAATAATAATTCATTAAAATTAACATCCCTATTTATTTTGAGTTTCAATCCTTCTTTTTCTAAGGACCACAACCTATACCCCTTAGCCCCTTCCCCATATCCTAGAAACACACACTTTCTAGATCCTAGGCTAAGCATATCATCCTTTTGATGTGCAAACGCAGTATACCCAAAAGTCCTACGGTTGTCCAACTCAGGGGGTTTACCACTCCACATCTTCTCGGGAGTCTTAAGGTCCACAGCCCTAGAGGGTGATCTATTAACCAAATACACAGCAGTAGACACCGCTTCCCCCCAAAAACATTTAGGTAATCTGGATCCATCTAACATGCACCTATTCCATAAGGGTCTTATTCATCCTTTCAGCAACTCCACTTTGCTGAAGGGTTTTCAAAACCGTTCTATGTCTTAAAATGTCATTTAACCTACAGAATTGACTAAGTTCTTGGTTAAAAATTTCTAAGCCATTATCGGTTCTTATCCCCTTAATTACCCTGCCCATTTGAGTCTCTACCAGTTTTTTCCACACCACTAATTTATTTAAAGCATCTGATTTATTTCTAACCAAATAAACCCAAACCTTTCTTGAATAATCATCAATTAAAGACAGAAAGTAAACATTACCTCCCTGTGTTGGTGTTCTTGTTGGTTCCCAAAGATCCGCATGAATGTAGTCAAGAATGCCCTTAGACTTGTGCACTCCGGTGTTGAAGCTGACCTGATGTTGCTGCCCAAGAACACAACTCTTGTAGAAATCGGGTTTCTCTACCTTATCACCATCAAGTAATCCATTCTTGCTGAGAACTTGCAGGCCCTCTTCGCTTATGTGTGCCAAGCAAGTATGCCAAAAGGCTGGCTTATCCATCTCAGCCATCAAGCTTCCTGCTTGATCCTTGATCTCCGATCATCTCATAGAGACCATCCTTCATTGCTGCTTTGATCACTGTTAAAGATCCCTTGGTTACCTTGATCTTTCCTCCCTCTGCTTTATATGTGTACCCCATGGAATCCAACTGCCCCAATGAGATTAAATTGCTCTTCATATCCGGAAGATACCTCACATTCCTCAGCAGCCTTGTCATTCCATCAAACATCCTCAACTGGATGTCTCCTATCCCCCTCACTTGGTAAGAAATATCATTCCCCAAGAAATCTCTTTCATCATTGGTTTCCTTAAAATTCTTGAACCAATCTCGGTGAGGGCACATGTGATGAGTGCACCTAGTATCCAAGATCCATTTCCCACTGCTTTCTTGCTCTTTGCTCACATCCGAGCACACAACAAGAACATCATCATCTTGTTGTTCTGTCTTGGCAACCGAAGCCTCTCTATCCTTGGTATGGCTTCTTCCTTTATCCCTCATCTTCTCCTTGCAATCTTTCTTGAAGTGACCCTCCTTGTGGCAGTAGTAACATTTCTTCCCTCCAAATTTCAGTTTGGAGTTTGCTTTCCCATGGCTTTCTCCTCTACCTCTATCCCGGTAGTAGCCATGTATGTTGTTGTGCATTCTCCCATAGCCCTCTCCTCTACCTTTATCCTGGTAGTAGCCATGTATGTTGTTGTGCACTCTCCCATGGCTCTCTCCTCTACCTCTGTCCCGGTAGTAGCCATGTATGTTACTGTGCACTCTCCCATGGCTCTCTCCTCTACCTCTGACCCGGTAGTAGCCATGTATGTTGTTGTGCACTCTCCCATGGCTCTCTCCTCTACTTCTGTCCCGGTAGTAGCTATGGATGTTGCTGCCATACCGAGTTGCTGGCCTTCTTCTAATGAATAACTCTTCTCCACTTGATGCACTCCTCATCTTGGCATCAGGATCATCTTGCAACTCTTTATGAGGATCAAATTTAAAAGAAAAGATTCGTTTACGAAGATACCTCTTATTAGGGAGAGTTTTGGTAAGAAACAACTCATCTAGTTTCTTCCATATGACAGTTGGATCTTCCGAGTCTCCGCACTTCTTTGTGACATTATCCGACATGTGCAAGAAGATGGTGTTGTATGCCATCTTCTTCATCTCATTCCGCTGGTCCTCCGTGGTACTTGCTGGAAAAGCATCATCTTCTCCAATCGCCAAGTCCGCTTTCTGTTGCATAAGAACAGCATTGATCTTTCGCTTCCATAGGGAAAAATCTCCCTTTCCATCAAACTTCTCAACCATGAAGTTTGAAGTCATCTTGCAGAGATGATCCCAGATTTGTGCAGCACCCACAATTGCTTTCCAACTTCTTTTAAATCTCAAGAACACGATCGAAGATTGATCTCAATACTGTTCTTGAATCAACCTCAAGAACACGATCTGATCTTGATCTTTACTCTGTTCTTGAATCACCTTTAAGAACACGATCAGATATTGATCTATACTCCATCATTGAATCACCTTAAGAACACGATCAGATATAGATCTTTACTCCGTTCTTGAATCACCAAAGAAGTTGACCTCCGATTCTTGGAGTCTTGCTCTAACACATTCTGTTCTTGCTCCGATACCCAGCTGTGCAAGCTCCTTCGGCTCTGATACCACTATTGTGGTATCTCCTCTAGCTCTGATACCACTGTTTGGAAACCACCTCAATGATGCCCAGGTGATGGTCTTCCAAACACCCAAGTCTAGAATGACTTGTAAAGAAAAGAAATAGCACACGAACCAAGAAAGAAAGACAGATCAATTGTTATCGAGGTTCGGTAATAGCCTACGTCCCTATGAGTTCCTTTAAATTCTCTGCACTAAATCAATGAGTTCTTACAATCCAGCAAAACCTCTCCAAGAATCCACAAGTTCTTAAAGGAACAAAGAAGAGAACAAGTAAGTGATAAGGTCTTGAGTTACCCTGGAACTTTCCCCCTTGGAAATTCCACTTACAAGTCCCTTGAATCCCATTTCTATACTAATCTCTCTCTTTACAACCAGCCTCTCTAATGAGTCCTTCTTGTATGTCTATGTCTTTGCACTCTCATTCACATGTTCTGTCACACACACACACTTGTGTTTCTATCACATTGTTGTTGTTCTGTTGAGATTGAGTCTAGGTGACCCTTTATATAGTGCACCACTTCTTGAACCTAGCTTGAAGTCAATCTCCACCCTTAGACCTTGAGGACTAATCAACCTTAGCCTTTGATCAAGTCTAAGTCAAGCTGTGCATTTTTGACATGTCTCACGAACCATGGAAGAGGTTTACACATGTGTGCATCAGTGTGCTTAGTGTCGCGACCTAGAACAGGGGGTGCCGCGGCCTAGGGCATAGCCCACATTCACCATCTTTTGGGCACCGTGGCCTTGGGTAGGGGGCACCACGGCCTGGCCTTCTCCTCCAGCACTCCATCTTCTGGGCATCACGGCCTGGGGAGAGTAGGGCCGCGACCTGACTTGATGCACACACCTTTTTCTAGCTTTGTGCTGAGGCACACTCCAAGTGTGATGAGGCTTCAATAACTTGATGCTTGACCTCTTCCAACCTTGTTTAAACCTTGACCATGTTTAAACCTTAACCATGTTTAAACCTTAGACAAATACCAACACATGACTACCTAAGGAATATGAACTAATGTGAACCTTTCTATTAATAGTTATCGTACAATTTAATCCTTTCATCATGTAATATCCCTAGTTAAACCTAAGGCATGGATTTTTGATCAAACCTTAATTATTTAATCATATGTATCTTGATCTCAAGTCCATAACTTAAATAGTGAAATTAGAAACTCTTTTATAATTTCCACCCCATATTGGATTTAATTTCCATGATATGAGTTAATCAGATCAAATAGGACATTCTTTCTCTTTTATTAAGAATGATGGATCCTTTATTGTACACTCACATACCTCTAGTGGTGATACTCAATTATTACCCTTTTATGACCCATGATTAGAATGGCATTTAGGTAGCATCAAAGCATGATGACCTATACATAAGGCATCCATGGTGTTTCTAGTCTAAGGATTCCTTGTACAATTGTAACATAAGAACGCCTATGGAAAAATAGTAAAATGTCTATTAGAAATTTCTTATTTGAGACTTCAATTATCAAAAGTTTTAAAAGTTGGAGTTTGATTAGGAATTGAAACTCCAAAACCTTATTACATGGGAATTATGAATTCTAATGAACAAGAAAAATCTTATTTGGAAAAGAAAAGTTTTTGGAAACCTAATTGGATTAAGATTGCAATCTAAGAATGATAGCCATAAGTAAAATAGAATTGATATTGCTTATTTATGGAATTTGATTGTATGAGTGGATGACTATTGGACCTAGACCTTAGCAATGGTTAAATTAAATATGTTATTTTTGGTTATTCAATTTTAAATAGGGTTTTCATATCTCGTTTTCTTTCAATTTCTCTCAATATAAAATTCTATCTGCTTCCAGTATAATTTTTCTTGACTTCTAATTAAGGTCTCTTATATATATTTGATGTATATAATGTTACTTAGAGATAGAAATTGAGGCCAATCAAAGAGTGTATAAGGAAGCATGAAGGACCATTTGAAGATTGAAGACCCATGAATGTATGAGTTTAACTAAATGATTTACTTTATTGGCTTAAGTAAATCACACTTAGAAGATCCATAGTCGTCCACTTTGGTTAATATATATGTATGTAATTAGATTATATGCTTGTTATATGAATTTTATGCAAGATTAAATGATGCAACTTAAACGTAAAGACCTAAATCCCTTACGTGCAAAATTAAATATTAAGTTGTAAACAAAAATCATTAGGAATGATTGTTTATAGTCTTTCACCACCATTATAGTCAATATGCAAAGTTTCTTACGTGTGTAAATTTGTTGCGTTATCGTAAGGTTTACACTTGTAGGAAAATTATATTGACTATTAGAACATATGATGCACATGGGGTAAACAAATGATTTAACTTTGATACGCTACCGTAAGGGTTATATTACTAATTTATACTTGTGATGAATGGTGGATTTGACTTAACTATAACGCATATAATTTGTTGTGCTACCGTAAGGTTGTATACATTTAATAGGCTAACTAAAGATTGGGAATTGCATGGGATGCAATTGATAAAAGTTATCTACCTATGTTGAACTACTTTAAAGCTATAATGTGAAAGTGATAAGATCCCAATACCCACTAGGAAACTTTCCAAAGGGGTTTTTCACTTTCCACATTGAGGGTTGTGGGAATCAAAAAGAATAGTGGGAGGTACCATTTAGATTAAAGACCAAATCTTTATGGTAGTTCAAAAAATAAATAGATATTAATTGACTTGTTATATATGTAGATCACAATGGTTAATCTCAACCCACTATTTAGAATCCTTGATACAAACAGGTTGACTAGACCAAATTTTCTTGAGAATTTTCTCAATTTTGATAAGATAACCTATGTCCTTGATCGATCACTCCCAACTAGTCTAATTGAGAATGCTCTTAAAAAAGTGGTAGTTCTTTATGGGAAGTGGCAAGGGGATGACATGAAGGTAAGATACTACATGATAGCATCTATGTCTAATGAGCTTTAGAATCAACATGATAAAATGGAAAGTGCATTCTCGGTTTTGCTTAATCTATAAGAGTTGTGTGGTGAACATATTTGTTATGCAAGGTTCTAAATATCTAAGGACCTCTTTAGGGTTAAGATTCTCAAAGGATCATCAATCCATGAGCATAGGTTTAAGATGATTAACTATATCGAGTAGTTGGACATGCTTGATTTTTTATGGATGTGGAGTTAAGTACTGACTTGAATTTGTAATCCCTTCCAGATTCCTATTCTCAGTTTGTTATGAACTACAACATTAATAAGATAGAATCTACACTTCCATAGATTGTAAACATGTTGAAGACTACTAAGAGCACGCTTAAGAAAGGCAAAACACCTATTATGCTTGTTGATAGAACTTCTTCCTCTAAAAAACAAATCTTAAAGAAGAGGAAGAAACCATTGAAAGCAAAGGGTGGTGCTGGCAAGGCTAGTTCTTCGAAAGATAAGTGACAGTGATTCCATTGTGGCAAGGATTAACATTGGAAAAGTAATTGCAACAAGTACCTTGCAACCTTGAAGGACAAGCCTTTTTAAAGGATGTCCGAGTTGTTTGTTATTGATGTTAACAAAACTTCTTCATGGGTATTAGATACTAGTTGTGGCTCACATATCTGTAGTAATTTGTAGGCACTTCAAAAATTAAAAAGCTAAGCAAGGGTGAGGTGGATATGCACCTTGGAAATGAAGCAAAAATTCATTCATTAGCTTTAGAGACATATTGATTGGAGTTACCGTTTGGACAAACTTTAGAACTTAAAGATTGTTATTATGTACCAGTTTTAATCAGAAATATTGTTTTAATTTCTAAATTAGATAAGGAAGGTTATGAATTTTCCCTAAGGACAATTGTTGTTCTATTTATTTTGGAAATAAATATTATGGTACCAGTATATTAAGTAATGGTCTTTATATTCTTGAAGTAGATAGTAATATTTTCAATATCTAGCAACATAAGGGAAAAAGAAATAATGAATTGAATCAATCCTACATATGGCACTTAAGGCTAGGTCATATCAATGAGGATACAATAAACAAGTTGGTAAAAAATGGATATTTGGATCTATCAGATTTTATCTATCAGATTTTGAATCATATTCATTGTGTGAAGCTTGTCTCATGGGAAAGATAACTAGATCTTCATTTAGTAGACATGGGAAAAGAGCCACGTATGTATTAATGTTAATAAATAGTGATGTATGTAGGCCCTTAACAGTTAATACTAGAGGAGATTATTCATACTTCATTACTTCTACTAATGATCATTCTAGGTATAGGTATGTGTACTCAATGATGTACAAGTCTTAAGTCTTTTGAAAAGTTAAAAAAAAAAAAATCAGAAATGAAGTTGAAAAGCAAACTGGGAAAGATATTAAAGCTCTTCGATCAAATCAAAGAGGAGAATACTTGACTGATGACTTTCTTGATTATCTCAAAGAGAATGAAATTCTCTCTAAGTGGACTCCTCTTGGAACACCACAGTTGAACGGTGTGTCCAAAAGGAGAAATTGTACTCTATTAGATATGGTGCGATCTGTGATGAGTTACACTAATCTTTTTATATCCTTTTGGGGATATACTATCCTACCTGCCGCATATTTATTGAACAACATTTCCTTAAAGGTAGTACCTAAAACACCATATGCAATATGAAAAGGTAGGAAACCTAATCTTAAACACATTAAGATTTGAGGTTGTCCAGCTTATGTAAAGAAGTTACATATAGGCAAGTTGGGAACTAGATTTAAAAAATGCAGGTGTGTGGGATATCCTAAAGAAAGTTTAGGATGTTATTTGTATTATCCTCAAGAGCAAAAGATGTGTGTTTCTAAGTATGTCACTTTTCTAGAAAAAAAATAGTTTTTGCTAGAAGGAAGTAGCGAGAAGAAGATAAATCTTGATAAACTGTCATAAGAACTATAACCTAGTATTGTTCAAATTGAGGAACCTAAATTGATAGATCTTCCTAATACATATCTAGTTTGTAGATCTAGTAGAATACCTAAGGCTTCAAAGAGATATGGATTTATTATAGATGGTGACCAAGAGGTACACCTTATAGATGATAAGGAGACTACTAACTATGAAGAAGCGATACCAGATATCAATTTAGAGAAGTGGCTAGAAGCCATGAATTTCGAAATGAATTCTATGTATTCCAACAAAGTATGAACTTTTGTCGATGCACCTGAAGGTATAGTACCTATTGGTTGTAAATGGGTTTTTAAGAGGCATATTGGAGTGGATGGAAAGGTAGAGACCTATAAGATAAGGCTTGTAGCGAAGGGCTTCAAGCAAAGGCAAAGAATTGACTTTTACAAAACCTTCTCTCTAGTGGCCCTACTTAAATCCATTAGGATTTTACTTACAATTGCTGTATACCATGAATATAAGATATGTAAGATGGATGTATAGATTATATTCCTCAATGAAATCATTGAGGAGGATATGTACATGACACAACTTGAGGGTTTTACATCTAGTGGTAGTGACCACAAGGTATACAAGCTTCAAAAATCCATTTATGGATTAAAGCAAGCTTCTCGAAGTTAGAACAATTATTTTTATGAGACAATCAAATCATTTGATTTATAAAAAATGAGGATAAACCGTATGTGTATGAAAAAATCAATGGGAGTGCTGTGACATTTTTGGTGCTATACATTGATGACATACTACTCATTGGGAATAATGTAGGTATGTTATAGTGAGTTAAGGTTTGGCTATCAAAGAACTTCTCCACGAAGGATTTGGGAGAAACATCCTATATTTTGGGGATAAAGATTTATAGAGATAGATCTAGAAGGATGTTAAGCTTATCCTAATTTGTGTATATAAACCTTCTCTCTAAATGAGGACTTTTTCCAATGAGTTATGGGATTTCTCTCTCTAAGAAGATGTCCCCAAAGATTCCAGAGGAGAGGGAACACATGAATATGATATTATATTCATCAGAAATTGGTTTCATTATGTATGCCATGTTATGTACAAGGTCTGATGTGAATACACTCCAAGTGTTATGAGCATATTTCAGTATAATCTAGGTAGGGTCACTGGATAGCTATGAAAAACATTCTTAAGTTCTTAAGAACAACCAAAGATTTGTTTATCATTTATGGAGGAGTAAATTTGAAAGTTGAGGGCTTTATTGACCCTAGTTTTCAATCTGACAAAGATGACATTAAATTAATCTATGGATATGTGTTTACTTTGAATGGTGGAGCAGTAAGCTGGAAGAGTTCCAAACAAGAAACTACTGTGGATTCGACCACAGAGGCCGGCTACATTGTTGCATTAGAAGCTGCAAAGAAAGCTGTTTGGATGAGGCAGTTCATCATTAAACTAGGAGTGGTTCCAAACATTGTCAATCCAGTAACTCTGTATTATGATAATAATGGTGCTATTGTGTAAGCAAAGGAACCAAGGTCTTATTAGAAGTCCAAGCACATTTTGTGATGGTTCCATTTGATAAGAGAGATCATCGGAAAATGTGATGTAAAGGTAGAAAGAGTTTCATCAATAGACAACATAACAGATCCACTAACTAAGATAATTTTCTAGCAACAGTTCGATCACATTTTGAGAAGATGGGTGTAAGATATGTTGGCAATTGGTTTTAGTGCAAGTGGAATATTAATAGTAGTATGCCCTACAAGTCAATAACATTTTATATTATAGCTATATTACTTGTAATTAATATTATTCATTTATTAACAATAAAATATTATTATTGGTATTTATTTTATTTATCATATTCATTACAAATCATTGTATGTGCATTACATGATTAAACCCATAGAATAAGAGCAATAAAAATAAGCATCATGATGGGATCGTGCTAGTGAGATGTATTTCGTTAAACTTTATTCTTGAATATTCCTAACCATAGGATCACTAAGAAGGACATTAGTGAATCTAAATAGATTAGTATATACTATGTTTTCTTAAGGAGTTAGGAGTGACTGATCTCACGGTCACTAGTGTGTGAGACACTAAAACAAGTTTTGTAGGTGCTTGTTAGATCAAATGTACACCAAACTGACTCAACTAAGAAATTCCTAATGGACATTTTACTGACTGTCAATAAGAATTCTTACATTGCAATTGTACAAGTGATCCTTAGAATTGAGGCACTATAGATATCTTGTTTATGGAGTTGGGGGTGATTGATCTCATGGTCACTAGTGTGTGAGACACTAAAACAAGTTTTGTAGGTGCTTGTTAGAGAACATGTACATCGAACTGACTCGACTAAGAAATCCCTAATGGACATTTTGCTGGCTGTCAATAAGAATTCTTACATTGCAATTGTACAAGTGATCCTCAGAATTGAGGCACCATGGTTATCTTGTTTATGGGTCATCATGCTTTGATGCTATCTAAAAGTGATTCTAATCATGGATCACAAAAGATTAGTAATTGGGTATGACCGCTTATGCATGGAGATATGTGAGTGTACAATAAAAAATCTTGCACTCTCAGTAAAAGAGAGAATATTTTATATGATTTGATTAAGTCATAACTTTGAAATTCTCTGGCCAAGGTGAGATGAAAATTAGAAAGGAGTTTCTATTTTCACCATTTAAGTTTTGGAGTTGAGATGAAGATACATATGATTGAATAATTAAGGCTTGATAGTAAATCCATGTCTTAGGTTTAATCAGGGACATTGCATGATGGAAGGATTGAATAGTACAATAACTGTCAGTGGAAAAGTTCACATTAATTCGTATTGTCTTAGTAGCAATGGCATACTGCTGGTTATCAATCATGACTTGTAAAAGCCCTTAAGAATTAATTGTAATTAATTCTTAAATCAAAGGGAGAATTAAAAGGAAATTTAATTCAAATAAAAAAAATTAAAAAAAGAGTTTTAAATAATTGGATAGGATCCAATTGTTACGTAAAAGTTACGACCTACTGTTAGCACAATATTGAACCTAAGGAGCTACACAGAATTGTGCAATTGCAAAATTAAGGAAAACTAATGGGCTAATGGAGAGATTTCTAGGAATTAATTAAACTAGAAGTTTAATTGTAATTCTAGAAATTATTGAGCTTTTAGGAGTAAAGGCTCTATATAAAGGTTTTATTTGATAGAAACCCTAATGCCTAATTGCTGTAATTGTTTTTCAGTCTCTCTCTCGCTCTCAAAAGCCGAATTTTTAGAGCTAGTACTCAGAGAATTTTTTGTTAGCCTTAGTCTTATATTCACATGGCGTTTGACATCCTAGAGAAGGAGATCCTTGTTCTTGGTTGCTCGTGTTGATACTTTTAGAGGCCAGACGTTTGAACGACTCGTGAACTCTACACTGAATTCTTAACCAAAATCTTCATAAAGGTATAAATATCTAACCTTGAATGGAGATGGATTATCATTCTAATATATTCTTAGAGAAATTCATGGGATTAAGTTTATCGATATAGAAAAATTTTAAATTTTCACAGCGTATCTATACTAGTAGAACTGCATCCTAAATACAGCAACATATTCGACCTCCATGGTCGAATTCGTAACGGTTTCGTGCTTGGAACTCTTCTAGTTCACTGCACCACCATTCATATATTTGTATATTGACTTACTGTCATATTTTTTGGATGGAAACTAGAGTATGTGATGGCTTTAAGTTTCAAATCCTTTTCTCCATCTACAAGGAAAAAATATTTAGTTCTTCTTAAGAACTTAAGAATGTTCTTCATAGCTATCCAGTGACCATCACCTGGATTGGATTGATATTTGCTTGTAACACTTAGAGTATATGCAACATTAGGCCTTGTACATAACATGGAGTACATGATAGATCTAATCTACTCATGTGTTCTCTCTCCTTAGGTGTCTTTAGGGACATGTCTTTCGAGAGAGTAATTCTATGATTCATCTTGGAATTTTTCATATTAAAGATTTTTAGTATTTTTTTTGTGTACACGAATATGGATAAGCTTAACATCCTACTAGATCTATATTTATAGATCTTTATCCCTAAAATGTAGGATGCTTCACCCAAATTCTTCATGGGAAAGTTCTTTGACAGTGGAACCTTAACTGACTGTAACATGCCTACATCAGTCCCAATGAATAGTATGTCATCAACTTAAAGCACCAGAAATGTCACAGCATTCCCATTGACCTTCTTATACACATATGGTTCATCATTATTTTTGATAAAATCAAATGATTTGATTGTTTCATCAATTCGAATGTTCCAACTTCTAGAATCTTACTTTAATCCATGAACAGTTCTTTTGAAGTTTACATACCTTGTAGTCACTACCACTAGATGTAAAACCCTTAGGTTGTGTTATGTACTCATCTTCTTCTATGTTTTCATTAAGGAATCAAGTCTCTACATCCATATACCATAACTCATAGTTATTATATGCCACTATAACAAGTAAAATCCTAATGGATTTAAGCATGACCACTAGATGTAAAATCCTCAGGTTGTGTTTGTCTTTTCTTGAAATCATTCTCTACTTGCCTTACCTTATAGGTTTATACAATTCCATCCACTTCAATCTTTCTCTTAAAGACCCATTTTCAACCTATAGGTACTATTTCTTCAGGTGCATCAGCCAAAGTCCACACTTTGTTGGAGTACATGGAATCTATTTTGAATTTCATAGCTTCTAGCCACTTCTCGGAATCAATGTCTAACATCACTTCTTCGTTGTTAGTAGGTTCCTTATCATCTATAAGGTGTACCTCTAGGTCACCATTTTTGAGAAATCCATATCTTTTTAGACCCTTGGGTATTCTGCTAAATCTATGAGCTAGTTGTGTATTAGGAAAATCTATTGATTCAGGTTCCTCAATTTGAACAATACTAGGTTGTGGTTCTTGTGACACTTCATCAAGATTTATTTTCCTCTCACTGCTCCCTTCTAGCATAAACTCTTTTTTTTAGAAAGGTAGCATGCTTGAAAACAATCACCTTTTGTTTTAGAGTATGATAAAAGTAATATCCTCAAAATTCTTTAGGATATCCCATAAACCTACATTTGTTAGAATTAGTTCCCAACTTGTCTGTATGTAACTTCTTTTCATGAGTGGGACAATCCCAAATCTTAACGTGTTTAAAATTAGGTTTTCTCTATTTCTATATCTTATATAGCGTCTTTGGTACTACCATTAAGGGAACTTTATTTAATAAGTATGAGGCTGTTAGGACAACATGTCGTCAAAAGGATATAGAAAGATCAGTGTAACTTATCATGGGTTGTACAATGTCCAATAGGGTACCCTCTTTAGCACTTTGTCTATGTACATGGATTGGGATAAGCCTAACATCCTTCTAGATCTATCTATATAGATCTTTATCTCCAAAATATAGGATTCTTCTCCCAACTCCTTCATGGATAAGTTCTTTGACAGCCAAACCTTGACTTACTGTAACATACCTACTTCATTCCCAATGAGTAGTATGTCATCAACGTATAGCACTAGAAATATCACAACACTCCCACTGACCTTCTTATACATACATGTTTCATCCTTCTTTTTGATAAAATCAAACGATTTGATTGTCTCATCACAATGAATGTTCCAACTTCGACAAGCTTGCTTTAATCCATAAATGGATTTTTTAAAGCTTGCATACCTTATGGTCACTACCACTAGATGTAAAAAGCCTCAAGTTATGTCATGTACACATCGTCCTCTATGTTTCCATTGAAGAATTTTGTCTCTATATCTATCTACTATAACTCGAAGTTATTGTATGCAACTATAACAAGTGAAATTCTTAATTTATTTAAGCATGGCCACTAGAGAAAAGGATTCATCAAATTCAGTTCCTTGCCTTTGCATGAAATCCTTTGCCATAAGCTTTGTGATAACTCTGAATAAATCATGTTATTATACTGCTTTTAGGCACATTTTTGGTGTTGATCTTAAGCATTAGAATTGTGTTGCATGTGTTTTTAGCAATTTGAGTTTAGTTTATCTTATTCTACTAATAAGTTGTTTTAGTTGTGCAGACACTTGTTGGAGCACTGGAGAGCACTAGAAGGGCAAAATGCGTGAAGGAGATAGAAACTCAAGGCTGCAGCACTGGGATGTTGGCACTGCAGCGCTGGTAGCTGGCAAAAAGATAGGAATTTAAGCAGAAAGTTGGCGCTGCAGTGCTGGGATGTTGGAGCTGCAGCGCCAGAATAGGGTTAAAAATACGGCTCGGCGCTGCAGCGCTGGGATGTCGGTGCTGCAGTGCCAGCCCACGAATTTTGAAAGTTATAAATAGAAACCCTAGCTGAACAAGAAGGAGGGCGGCTGTAGTAGAAGAAACAAAATTTGGAGGAGAGGAGACGCAAAAGGAGAGTTGGAGACATTCCGGGAGGCTACGCATCAAGCTTTTAAATCATTCTTCTCCGGTTTTGTATTATTCTTATCTAGCTATGTTGATGTTTTATAATATGAACATGGGTTGTTTTAATATTATTATAAAGTAGATATTTTTGTGTTAAGGATAGATGGATCCTAAACCTATGTCATGAGTGCTATTTGGACAAGTTGGAATTTGCTTTGTTTTTCAAAGAGTGTGTTTTATTGTTCTTAATGCTGATTATTATTTTGATTCCTTCTTGAGGCATGGTGATGTGTCAAATAGAGAAGCTATGCTTTTATGAATGGTTGAATTAATAAATTTGATGTTGGATTGTTATCTATGCAAAGCCAGAGTAAAACACGCCATGAATGAAATAGGAGTAACCGAATAGGAATTCTAGGAAGTTCATGTGGTCCGTTTAAACCGTAACTGAATAGGGAGATTTAACTGAAAGAAATTCCATTGAGCGTAGTGCTTCTTAAGTTGAATTAATCTAGAATAGACCTGGAATATGGATATTTGAAGTTGATGATTCTGGAGATTGTGGTTAGACCTGAATAAGGATAACCAATTTATTGGGGATTCTACCATCTTGAAAAACATAGTAAACAAGACTTGTCCATTCAAAACTCTTGTCAATTATGGTTTAAGTGAAGTCGAGTCCTTAGCACGTTAGTTCATAAGAGTCTTGATTCTAAAGTGTGCAAATCTTCTGTTATTTAATATTACGTTCTGTTTTTCCCTTTAGTTAATTGTTAGTAACATTTTGTCCGACAATTATTCGTTTGCTCAAATAATAGTAAGAGTTGAGTCATAATTTCTGTAGTACTTGTTCAGTCGTCGTTGGGAACGAAATTTACTCATCAGTTTATTACTTGAACGATTAGTGCAGTTGCTAGTGTAAATTTCATCGCATCAAGTTTTTAGCGCCGTTGCCGGGGACTGAAATAAAATATTACATTTATTGTGATTCTACTAGTTAATTTGAGAGTTTATTAATTTGGTTTGTAAGTCTATTTTGCAGGGTTTTCCTTACTAGTGCATGACACATACTAGTGGGAGAATACTTGCAAAACTGAATCCAGAGATTGAGCGCACTTTTCACGCTTTGAGAAGAGCAGCACCAGTAATAGTTAATACAATGGCAGAAGGAAACAATGCAGAGGTGCAACGTGCACTGTGGGATTATGCCATGCCAAAGATGGATGGTGTTGAATCTAGCATTCGGTGACCACCTGTACAAGCGAACAATTTTGAAATTAAGGCCGCCATCATTTAGATGGTTCAACATTCAGTACAATTTGGGGGCCTATCGCAAGAAGATCCAAATGTTCACTTGACTAATTTCCTTGAAATTTGTGACACATTCAAGCATAACGGAGTATCGGAGGATGTAATTCGCTTAAGGCTTTTCCCATTTTCATTGAGGGATAAAGCAAAAAGCTGGTTGACTTCTTTGCTAGCCGGATCCATAACAACATGGCAGAATTGGCACAAATTTTTTTAGGGAAATACTTCCCTCCTGCAAAAACTGCAAAGTTACGTAATGAAATTACTATGTTCTTGCAGGTCGATAAGGACTCTATGAGGCATAGGAACGTTTTAAAGACCTGTTGAGAAGATGTCCTCATCACGAGTTGCTCACTTGGATGCAGGTACAAAATTTTTATAACGGTTTAACTAGTACAACCCGAAACATGATTATGCAGCTGTAGGTGGCACTATCATGAGAAAAACTCTAGAAGAAGCCATTGAATTACTAGAAGAAATGGCCACAAACTCTTATCAATGGCCAATTGAAAGGTTACTTGTCAATAAAGCCTTAGGATTACACAATGTATATGCTATTACAGCTCTAGCAGCACAACTGGAGACTTTCAACAAGAAGATTGATGGACTTAATCCCAACTCACATTCAATATGTGAATTGTGTGGTGGTAGTGGCCATCATAGCAGTAGCTGTCAAGCAGGTAATCAGTTTGTATATGATTCATCTGCTGAACAAGCTAATTTTGTTTCAAATTTTCACAGGCAAAACAATCCATACAACAACACATATAATCCGGGATGGAGGAATCATCCAAACTTCTCGTGGAATCAAAGCAATGCGAAGCAACCTCATCCTGAATATCCTCCTCAAGAAAAAAAAGTCCAACTTGGAGGATATGATGGCAAAATTCTTAAGTACAGCAGAAACTAGATTTCAAAATCAAGAAGCATCCATCAAAAATCTGGAAGTTCAGGTTGGTCAACTAGCAACCATAATTTCTGGACGTGCACAAGGTTCCCTCCCGAGCAACACAGAAAAGAATCCTAAGGAGGATGTCAAGGCCATAACACTAAGGAGCGACACACAATTGGAAGAACGACAACCTAAAGAAATCACTCATCAAGTTGGTGAGAAAGAAGAGACTGAGCAAGAGGAAAAATGAGTTCCAACAAAGAAGTCTATTGGTAAAGGTTTGATTGATTCTAACTCTGAAACTAAATATATGCCACCTTTTCCTTAGCCTCAAAAATTCCAAAAATAAAAATTAGACAAACAATTCTCAAAATTTTTAGAGATTTTCAAGGAGTTGCATATTAACATACCATTTGCAGAGGCATTAGCACAGATGCCTAGCTACATTAAATTTTTGAAGGAAATTTTGTCTAATAAACGGAAGCTAGAGGAACATGGAATGGTAATGTTAACTGAAGAGTGCAGCGCTATACTGCAAAACAAGCTACCTCCAAAATTGAAAGATCCAGGGAGTTTTACTATACCTTGCACTTTGGGAAATTCATTTTTTGATAAAGCTTTATATGACCTTGGTGCCAGTATTAATCTAATGACTCTTTCAATTTTCAGGAAACTTGGATTAGGAGAAGTCAAAACAATGACAGTGTCATTGGAATTAGCTGATCGATCAATTAAGAGACAACGGGGAATTATAGAGGATGTACTGGTAAAAGTTGATAAATTTATATTCCCTGTAGACTTCATTGTTCTCGACATGGAAGAGGATCGGGAAGTACCTCTTATACTCGGACGTCCATTCCTTACTATAGGGAGAGCCCTGATTGATGTACAACAAGGGAAATTGATTTTGAGAGTCAATGATGAGCAAGTAGTTTTTGATATGTATAAAATTATGAAATACCCTTTTGGCTTATCTACTTCTTTTTGTTTTCAAGTGGATATTATTGATAACCTCATTGAGGAGTTTCAGGAGAAAATATTAAATGAAGATACTTTAAAGAGATGCATAATGGAATTAGTAACTGCTACCACTGAAGAACTCGTCATCCAAGAAGAAGCAAGGAACTTTGAGTCTGAAATGGGAAAAGAAGTGCCAGAAGAACAAATAATAATAACTGAATTGAAAACTTTACTTGCTCATTTGAAATATGCTTATTTAGAGAAAAGTACTTTCCTTATTATAATATCTTCTTTGTTGACAGGTAAAATGGAAGAACGGTTGCTGGAAGTCCTCAGAAGGCACATATTTCCGAGAAAGCTAAAATCTCCGTGGACTGAACTGTATACCGTGATAAGTGTCTCACCTTTTGGTGCCGTTGAAGTTCAACATGAGAAAAACAAGGAGAGATTCAAGGTTAAGGGGCACAAATTGAAGCACTACATTATGGGGACTTTTGACCCTCAATCGTCCACAACCATTCTCCAAGAGCCATAAATCCGAAAGTCAAGCTAAAAACTATAAATTAGAACTACTATTTTGGTTCTTACTTTTTATTTTTCTTGCATTTTGAAGTTATTTTGTGTGTTTCAATTTTTTGTTTTGTTTAATTTATCTGTTACTTCAATTTTTATGGCCTTACAGTTTGTATTCTTAGTTTATTTTCAGGCTTACTTGGAGCCAGGACAGAGCTCCAGCGTTGCAGCCTCACATTTCTGGCGCTGCGGCACCAGGTCCTACCCGTACACACTAACCAGGTCAGAGATTCAGCACTGCAGCCTCACATTTTTGGCGCTGTAGCGCCAGGACCTGCACCCACACGTTGTTCTTGGTCACACGTTAAATTGCCCAGAAATTCAGCGCTGCAAAGTGGGAGCTGCAGCGCCAGGTCGCACACCAGTGTTTAAATAAACACTACTTCCACTGTTAGGGCATTCCAAAATTAGATTTCCAGCTGCTTTCTCTCTCCAAAACACCAAAATTACACTTCCCTTCTCCATCACAATACGTAATCCAGTGTCTTTTGCATTTTCCACCATGGATTTCTTTCATCCTTCTCGAGAATCACTCATCTCAAGTGATTTTGGGTGCTGTTGAGGTCTTCTAATCAAGTAAGATTTCTCCACTTTGAGACTCCCAAACTTCAGATTTTTAAGTGAAATCACTTGAGTTGTTTATGGGTAGCTTATAATACATGGTGATTTGATGAAAAATTGAGGAAGGTATGAATGGATAAGTTGCATTTTCATAAGTTTATGCTGAAAATTTTCACATGGCTGTGCGTTGGAAGAAAAAGGTACTGTAGCTGAATAAATTTCTGGTGTTAATGGGTTAAATAGGCACTCCAACGATGATTTTGATTATAGCCATTGAAAATTTGAAAAAATTTATTCAGCTACAGCATAATGACTTGATGAGAAATAGATTGACTTGATTATAGCCATTGAAATTTTGAAAAATGTTGTGTTTGTCTGTGTGCTTGAATTTGTTGTTGGATTTATTTTACATCGAACTCTTTGAACACAATGAGCACTTACACCTAAGCACTTTGTTGTCTTGCTGTTTCGGAGAACATTTATGTGAGCAGTGTAGTTCTTGTGATCTCTTAGACTCTAGAACATGTTTGAAGACCACTCAGGCGAAATCCTAGGTAGTACTGTACCAAAGAAAGGATCCAGGCCATGTTTGGAAAGTTTGAGCCTTTCTAGCCAACCCTTGATATGTGATTATCCTTAGTTTTCCCCTTTTGAGCATGGATATCTATTGTTTTGTCACCTGATCATCTAACCTATGTCTTTTTCAAAAAAAAAAAAAAAAAATTTGCTACAACTCTACCTTTCACCTGTAAGCACATCGATTAATGAATGGACTATTCTCTTAAGTGGTGGCAGAGGATTGAGCAAGAGAAAGCGGTCTTTGACTTGGCTGTGTTAAGTACCAAATATGTTCCATCGAGAGTGACTAAGGGAAAGATCGAAGTTAAAAAGTTTACCACACAAACTATTTGATCAAGTTGTATTCTGCCTATCACAGGCAGCTGGCAAAGTCGTGTTTGATCGTCGTGTACATGCTATGTTGTAGTTTCATTAATGCACACGGAAATAAAGACTGGTGCTACTATAGAACAAGCATACGAAAAAAAAAAGAGAAGAAGAAATGAAGAAGAAGAAGATGTGACAACAACAAAAGTATTGGAAGTATTCCATGATAACTGAGGGAAAGTTTGAAATAAAATTGTTATTGGTTGATGTGATTAAGGTGATGTGAGCCTCAAATCAATCTTTTACCATACCTTAACCTTAGCCAAAGTTATAAGCTGAATAAAGTCCTGGTGATCTCGGGTATTGTCATGGCCTACATTAGTGGAGAGTGGTGTGAAAAGCAAGCTTATGGACTTTGAAAGATTGGCATTATCCTACCTGCTTGCATAAACCGATCAGAGTGGCGAGATGATTAAGTTTATAAAGGTGTTACACACACACACATTTAAGAATTTGATGTAAGATAAAGTTAGCAATAAATTTGAAATTCTAGACATTAGCAGCATTTGGAAAGTTTTCTTGCGTTATAATTTATACGCAATCTTTGAGGCATGTTATATCAAATCTAATCAAACCATCTCGCACTCTTAGGATGTGTGTGCATAGAATTTTGTTCAAGTTTGCTCGAGGACTAGCAAAAACGTAAGTTTGGGGGTGTGATAACTCTGAATAAATCATGTTATTATACTGCTTTTAGGCACGTTTTTGGTGTTGATCTTAAGCATTAGAATTGTGTTGCATGTGTTTTTAGCAATTTGAGTATAGTTTATCTTATTCTGCTAATAAGTTGTTTTAGTTGAATGATCAATGCTAAGTCTTAGAAATCTTTTGTGCAGACACTTGCTGGAGCACTGGAAGGGCAAAATGCGTGAAGGAGACAGAAACTCAAGGCTGCAGCGCTGGGATGTTGGCGCTGCAGCGTTGGTAGCTGGCAAAAAAGAGTGGAATTTGGGCAGAAAGTTGGCGCTGCAGCGCTGGGATGTTGGAGTTGCAGCGCCAGAATAGGGTTAGAAATACGTCTCGGCGCTGCAGCGCCAGCCCACGGATTTTGAAAGTTATAAATAGAAACCCTAGCTGAACAAGAAGGATGGCGGCTGTAGAAGAAGAAAACATAATTTGGAGGAGAGGAGACGCAAAAGGAGAGTTGGAGACACTCCGGGAGGCTACGCATCAAGCTTTTAAATCATTCTTCTCCGGTTTTGTATTATTCTTATCTAGCTATGTTGACGTTTTATAATATGAACATGGGTTGTTTGAATATTATTATGGAGTAGATATTTTTGTGTTAAGGATAGATGGATCCTAAACCTATGTCATGAGTGCTATTTGGACAAGTTGGAATTTGCTTTGTCTTTCAAAGAGTGTGTTTTATTGTTCTTAATGCTAATTATTATTTTGATTCCTTCTTGAGGCATGGTGATGTATCGAATAGAGAAGCTATGCTTTTATGAATGGTTGAATTAAAAAATATGATGTTGGATTGTTATCTATACAAAGCCAGGGTAAAACATGCCATGAATGAAATAGGAGTAACTGAATAGGGATTCTAGGAAGTTTATGTGGTCCGTTTAAACCGTAACCGAATAGGGAGATTTAACTGAAAGGAATTCCATTGAACATAGTGCTTCTTAAGTTGAATTAATCTAGAATAGACCTGGAATATGGATATTTGAAGTTGATGATTCTTGAGATTGTGGTTTAGACCTAAATAAGGATAACCAATTTATTGGGGATTCTACCATCTTGAAAAACATAGTAAACGAAACTTGTCCATTCAAAACTCTTATCAATTATGGTTTAGGTGAAGTCGAGTCCTTAGCATGTTAGTTCATAAGAGTCTTCATTCCAAAGTGTGCAAATCTTCCGTTATTTAATATTTCGTTATGTTTTTCCCTTTAGTTAATTGTTAGTAACCTTTTCTCCGACAATTATTCGTTTGCTCAAATAACAGTAAGAGTTGAGTCATAATTTCTATAGTACTTGTTCAGTCCTCGTTGGGAACGATATTTACTTATCATTTTATTACTTGAACGATTAGTGCACTTACTAGTGTAAATTTCATCGCATCACCTTGCGTTATAGGTATCTACGTTTCCACCTACTCCAATCTTTCTCTTAAAGACCCATTTACAACCTATAGGTACTATACCTTTAGGTGCATCGACCAAAGTCCACACTTTATTGGAGCACATGGAGTCCATTTCGGATTTCATGGCTTTTAGCCATTTCTTTGAATCAATGATTGACATCAATTCTTCATAGTTAACAGGTTCCTTATCATCTATAAGGCATACCTCCAGGTCACCATTTATGAGAAATCCATATCTCTATAGAGCCTAGGGTATTATGCTATATGTACGAAGTGATCCTTGGACTTGAGGAACCATGGATATCTTGTGTATAGGTCATCATGATTTGATGCTACCTAAATGTAATTCTAATCATGGGTCACAAAAGGGTAGTAATTGGGTATAACCACTTATGCATGAGGGTATGTGAGCATATAATAGAGGATTCATCACTTAAGTAAAAGGGAAAGAATGTCCTATGTGATCTGATTAAGCTATAGCTTGGAAATTCCTTGGCTAAAGTAGAGTGGAAATTAGAAATGAGATTCTAATTTCACCATTTAAGTTATGGACTTGAGATCTAGATACATATGATTAAATAGTTAAGACTTGGCAATAAAGCCCAGCCTTAGGTTTAATCAGGGATATTTCATGATGAAATGATTGAATTGTACGATAACTGATAACAGAATTGTTCACATTAATTCATATTGTCGGGATAATCATGACAAATTGCTGAAGGAATCAATGTAGAAAAGGCAACAAAAATTTAAAAATTTTCATTGATTCCTATGAAACCTTTAATCACTCCAATTTCATTAAACTTTAATATAATAATTAATAAAAATTCTTAATCAACCAAAATATAATTTATATCTAGTTGAATTAAAATTCATATTTCAAATTTCAATCCAAAACGAATTCTAAATCTCAAAAACAAGTAAAAGTTTATAATTTTGAAAAAAATATTTTTTTGATTCAAATATTGTCTGGTTTTTTAATCATAGATTTAAAAATACTTCGATTTTAAAAAAAAAAAGTTATGATAATATGAAACTAGACTTCTGTATTTTTCAAACACCTCTAAAAATGCCGCAGTGCAATTTAAAATGAGTAAATTACACCTGTTTGAAATTGGACCAGAAAATCAGTTTTGCTGGAAGTTTTTTTAACGCGATTTTCATCCCAAACCAATTTCTCTTTATTGTAAAATCGTATTTTCATCCTCAATTTTTTTTATCAATCTCTATTGATTTAATATGTTCAAAAAAAGCAATAACTATTTTATCATCATCAAATGACCATAATCAATTCAAGAACATATTCTTAAATTTTCCTGATCAATGGTTTCATAAACCCCAATCTAACTTTTGGATTATCAATTTTCAATCTAATGAATTTTAATATCATATAATTAAAACAAAACAATAGAACTAAACTCATTTTACTAATCCAAAGAACTAGCTTTGATAGCATTGTAAATCTACCGGAATAGAATATGTACCGAAAAATTAAAAAATTACTACCTTTTGTGACCCATTATTAGAATGAAATTTAGGTAGCATCAAAGCATTATGACCTATGAACAAGGCATCCATGGTGTCTCAAGTCAAAGGATCACTTGTACAACTACAATGTAAGAACTCCCATTGACACACAGTAAAATGTCCAATAGGAAATTATTAATCGAGTCAGTGCGGTGTATCTGTTGTAACAACCCATCTTGAGTTGGCCACCCCTCAGATGGTGTCGTCACATTATGAAATCCCAGCACGACATATATATGCAACAATATAAAACATACATCGACTGAAAATATATAGATACATCAATTCTCAACCCTCAACAGAGGAATTACATTATTAATATCCCAACTGAAATAATATATACAACATATTATGCATGAATATTTACAATTTTTTTCTTCCATTAGTTTGAGGATGTGGGCCATCAGACTTACAGATAATAACTCATTCTGAATCTCAGCTTACAAATCTATCTGTTCTGCCCGCTATCTGAAATTATTTAACAATGAGGAGTGAGCTTCACAAGCTCAGTAAATTAAATTTACTAGAAATACTTGATTTGTGTACTTTGTGTTCTATTCATTCATTGTTAAATCAACATAATTAACCATCTATCTCTTCTCACGTCCTAATTCAATCATTTATCAATTTTTCTTAATAAATAAATTATCAGACTATCCTCTTTCAATGCATATATCTCATATATTTTATCAATTTAATATTTCCAATTCAATATCATCATAAAGTTCACATCATATAAACAATCAATAATATAATTCTTTATTATGTCATCATAAAAAATGTCTCATTATGAGACTCATCTATCTATTAATTATTTAATACTCAAAACTGATTCTTTAGCATCTCAGGCATTAATAATAAATATTTTTAAAAAATATAATGCATGAATTTAAATTTTCTTTCTTTCTTTTTCATTAGATCATTTCATATTATCATCTTGGAACGTTTTCCCACATGTCGACATGTTTCAGCCAGATCAGCTACCTTCCCGATCTTCTCAACCACACCAGTTGCCTTCTTGGACTTCCCTTTTATGCATATGAGCAATAACATGCAAGCAAGCATACATCAATGCATTAAATTTAACTATCTAGTTCTATATAAAATTATAATTCTTATCATATTTATTAAAGTGTCTTATTATATATCCAATCAATTTTTTTTTCAATCATATTTTTCAAAAATTTCATATAACTTTTTAGCATATTTTTCATTAATTCGTCATTTTTAAAATATAAATTCTTATATAATTAATTTTCAACATTTTATTTAATCCTTAATCAATAAATCAATAAATCAATCAATCATCATACATAACATAAAATACATCATCCAATCATTATAATTTAACAATTCATTCAAATATCATTGTTGTGCATTTATCTACGTAGTAAGCAAATAATTGTACAGTTTTACTTGCAAGTGCACAAGGTCAACTTAGTAGTATAGTGTGCAAATGCGAGATCATCTCCACAGAGATTGGTGAATTTCGTTTTAGAATCAGTTTCACAATATAAAATGAAAGAAATAAATATTGAGTTTAGATTAATAATAATAAAGACATAGGGACTTGATATCCACCACTAATCATGCTACCCCAACAAAAGAATATGCCAATGCTCTACTCATGCTATGAATACCTAATGTTTATCAACCTAAGGGCTTGGTCCACCTTTAAGCTATTGATTTCTCTAAGCAACGAGTTAGGCATGGTGTATACTATAACTCTTTTCTCTCTTAAGGGATTCAGCATAGTGTATACTGAGTTGTTCCTTAAGAGAGCATAGGATCTGTGGAAATCGACAACCACACGAGACCTAGGGCTTGGTCCGCTCCCGGTTTTCCATGTTGATTAACCCAAGAACCCGGCATGGATTTCTTTTGTTACTATTGTTGAAACCAGGACTCGGTTATCCAAATTGATTCAACTAACTAATCCATACCACATGCATACGTTGATCAGACACACACATATGAGGAATTTAAATAAAAACATGCATTAATCAAATCAAGAATCACAACATAAATATTGCAAAGGTGCCAATACTGAATTATTGGTTAAACATAATTAGGGCTTCAACCAAGCCCTTACTAGGGTTTAGTTACACATGATTGTGATGCTAAATATATTCATAAAATAAAAATAAAGGGGAAAGAATAAACCTAAGAGAAGAGTCATCAATTCCTCTCCAAAGCTTACAACTAAAAGAAAATTAAAGGGTTTCTGGTTTCTGTGTTTTACAAGCCTATATATAGGGTTCTAAGGACACCTCGAAATCTTAATTTCCAAAATAAGACCCGAAGACGTCTTTCCAAAACTGGCTCTACCGCTTCTCTGTGCGTGTGCGTTCGAGTGCTTGTGCGCTCGATCCCAGCATCTTTGCGCTCTATCACACTTATCTAGTTCTAGATCTTCAGTTTTCTTCCCTAGAGCTCCAAAATGCTATATTTTCTTCCAAAACCTATAAAAAACACAGAAAACACAAAAATGAAGTAGAATATACTAAAATACATAAACAAAGAGCCTAACAACTATAAATTAAGGGGCTTAAATATGAATATTTAAGCGCTTATCAATCATAAATTCATATTGTTATTGGTCTCAATTACTAAAAGTAAATCTAACTCACCACGTAGCACTTAAAGCTACCCGTGGATTACCTCATTGCCTTTCTTACTCCTTTCAGCAATTTCTTAAGATTGGTGATCACCAACACCTAATCATAAACTTTCATAAATCTTACTATTTCATAACTTAATTCAAACAATATAATTATTTAGTTATGAGTCTTATTAGAAATTTACCTCAAATATGATGAAGTCTTGCTATTATAATTGGATGACTGTTATTATCTCTAATTTTCTATCTAAACTTTTACTAAAGGAAAATAGAGTCGAAGAAGAAAAGAAAAGAAACTCTCATGAGAATGAAACTCAGAGTATAAAGCTTTCTTAAGCTTTATTCTATTTTTAATTATATTATTAGAATATTAAAATATCAAAATCATCATCATTAATCACATAAAACCATCAGTGCTCACATGGACTTCTCTTAAATCGTTTGCCCTCTTTTTTTAATTTTATTATTATAATATTAAAATATCAAAATCATCATCATTAATCACTTGAACCCATCAATACTCACATGGACTTCTTTTAAACCGTTTGCCCCCATTTTTTTATTAATTCAAATTTTTATAAATCTTTCCACTCTTACCCCTTAACCATATTATTAAATTCAAATACACAAATACACATCTAACAAATGGGCTTAAATCCCAACATGAAAAAATCAAATATATCCATTTACACATATTTTTAAATTTTTGACTCAATATTACTTCAAACTTTAGTTTTAAATTATATATGTATGTATGATAATCATAATAAAAATTTAATTGTAATATCCTTACCCCTAGGGTAGGGATAATAAAATTATTTAATTTCAAACTTCCAATTTAACAATTTCGATTCTTCTAACTTTTTCCAATAAAATTCTCAAAATCATTTTTTTTAAATTATTTCAAATCAATAGCAATTCTTTCATGTATATATTATTTAATTCCATGTAATAGTTATCAAATTACTTCTTTAACTTTACTTTAAGAACACGAGTATTACATCTGTTCTCTAACAAGCACCTACACAATTTACTTTAGTGTCTCACACACTAGTGACCGTGACAATCACCCTCCACTTCTTGAGAAAACATAATATGTAGTAATCTATCCCGATTCATTAATGCCTTTCTTAGTCCTATGATTAGGAATATTTAAGAATAAAGCTTAAGAAAATACATCTCATAAGCATGATCTCATCATGATGCTTATTTGCACTGCTCTTGTTCTATAGGCTTTATCATGTAATGCACATGTAGTGATTTGTAATGAACATGATAAATAAGATAAATTTTATTCATTAATATTTATTATGAATAAATGAATAAGATCATTTTATAAGTAATGACCATAACATAAAATGCTATTGGCTTGTAGGGGACAATACTATCAGATGCTAGAATGTAACACCTAGCCTTCACATCGTCCTCTTGCCACTTATCAAAAGTAGTAGCCTCTTCTTCTATAACATTCTCACCAAAAATTTTCTAGAAGATACTGGTTAAGAACATATCCAATTTTCTCGAAATTGAGAATAATTCACAAATTTCTTAGCCAATCCAGGAAATTTGGCCTAATCAGTCTATTAGTATCAAGAATTCTAGATAAGGGGCTGAGGTTTGTTATTGTGATCTACAATCAACAACAGCAGAAGGTTAACATCTATTCATTTTATTATCAACCAATAAATTTGGTCTTTAATTGTATTGGTTCGTCCTACTATTCTTTTCGAAATCCATAATCCCTCAGTATGAAATTTAGGTGACCTTGTTGGAAGGTCTCATAACAGGGTTGGGATCCCTTTAGTCGTTTAAAATAGCCTCTCACATGATAGTTTCATGGCTATAACAAACTTTAAATGGGTAGGTAGCACTTATCAATTACATCTCATGTAATTACTAATCATTTCTTCGGCCTCTAAAATATATTATCCTTAGATAATAGTTTCTTGTACAATATATTCTAATTAAGTCAAACCCACCATTTTCACAAGTGTAGGCGATTGAACCAATGAGCCCTTACATTATAGTTTCTTGGACCCATTAGTTTCCTACCTCATTATATCATATATATAATAGGGTATAATGAATCTCCCATAATGTAAGTCCCACATGTATGCGCCAAAACTTACTTAGAATAGTAAATCCTATATACCCTTACAATGGTGGAAGGCCACGATAAGACATTCATAATGTCTCTTCATTATAACTTAATAGCTATTGCGTTTATAAGGGAGTCTAATTGGTCTTTAGCCTCATCATTTTAATTAAACATGATCATATACATAGCATTCATCATATAATATCAAATAAAATATGACTCTGGGTGATTACAGACTTTTATGCATGATTCACTTGAGGCACTAAGTAAATCATTGGTCTTAATTTAGGGTTCTATAATATTAATCACCAATTCCCATATGATGGGTCTTGCAATCTTCAAATGAGCCTCCATTGTTTCCTTGCGCACTCAATGATCCTTAAGTTTGCATAAAAAATTCTTATCTACAATCAACCTTTTATAACTAATTACATTACAATAATCAGTAAGAAACCTTGATTTAAAATCAAGGGGATTTACCATAAGAGGGAGATAGAATTTTACAACAAGAGATGATGGAGAGGCAAAGTATGCAAACCCCATTTAAAATTTTATATCCCAAAATATAGAAATAAATATTGCAACCCATTGAAATAAAACCATGCATTCAATCAAATTGAATAATAACCAACCACATAGCTTAATTATTTGGTCTTAAATCCTTAATCACCCATCCTTAAACATACATTTAGTTAAATTACATATATAAATTTAAATATAATTTATTTTAGTTATGAATTTATTTTAAGATTTATTATCCTAATCAAATTAGGTTTTCAAAAACCTTTTCTTAATCCTATTCTAAATAGGGTTTAGATTTCTTTCTCATTAGAATTCACATTTCTAATATAATATGGGTTTTGTACTTTCAACTCCTAATGAAATTATGATTTCTTAAAACATTAATTTGAAAAGAAGAATAAATCTTAATTAAACAAAATATATGTTTTGACAATAAAAATCATTTATTTAGTTGAAGAAAAGTGAAATTTCAAATTTCAAGTCAAAATGAATTCAAAATCTCAAGAATGAGTAAAAACTGTCAAATTCAAAAAATGTTGCTTTTGCTGATTTTGCTTTAGGATGGGGTAGGAGAGAAGAAGAGAAAAAAGAAAATGAAACAAGAATAGGAAGAATAAAATCTGAAAGCAAGTACCACTTTTCAAGCAAGTTGGAAGCTCCTAAATCATTTTAGAGAAATGCCTTGAGAATTCTTATTCAATGTTTTCACAAAAGAATGTACAAGGTGTTTTATACTAGTTGTTCCTAACTGGTCAACTAGTTACAGTTTTAACTGACTGTAACAGAATTATAATAGCTTTTTAGCTAAGTTTGACTTAAGTTCTTTGATATGTGCACTTCTCCTTAGTGTAGGCACCATGAAATAGGTAGCTTTTGAGATAGTATCTAGACTTACTGCACTATTCCTTGCTGTCCCCTTTGGTACTTCATCTGTGTTGTGCTCAATAGTGTGCACTACATCTATGTTATGCTCAGTAGTGTGCATTTGTGTCCGTTCTTCTATCTTATTTATATCATTCCCACACCCTTGGAAACCAACATTTTCCTCAAGGTTCAAGGAAGGATAGGACTTTAGGAAGGCATATAAGTTCTCCCAAGAGGTTTCTTCAGGTGAGAGTCCCTTACATTACACTAATACTTAGGAAATTATTTGTCCTTTTAAGCAGATCTATCTCTGAGCTGAAATAACTTTTGGCAATATTAGGGGTTGATTCTTAATGCTTGCTATGGGTAATGGATTGACTCCTAGAAGTATAGATGCCCCTTTGTATGGTTTTAATTTGGAGATGCGAAAAACATAATGTATCTTGTTGTCTTATGGTAGTTGAAGCTTGTAAGCTACTTTATCAATCTTCTGGAGGATTTTAAAGGGAAAAAAATATCTCTGACTCAGTTTGTTGTTAGTCTTGTATGCTACAGAAGTCTACCTATAGGGCTAGTGTTTAACCAAAACCTAATAATCTACTGCAAAAGATCATTCTCTTCTTTGTTTTTCTACTTGTGCCTTCATTCTTGCTCGAGCTTGTAGTAGATTTCTTTTGAGTTGGTGCAACAACTAAGTTTTGGATGTTTACATGTGTTACATTACTTCAATGTTGGTGGATTGCTTGATATAGTTTGATACAGTATTAGGAAATCTACCACAAATAGCCTAAAAATGTGTCATTCCTGAAGCTGAGTGATGACTTGTATTGTACCAAAACTCTGCCCAAGGTAAGTGTACGTGTGCTAGAGCTTGGGTTGATCATGAACAAAAGCTCTAAGATAATGTTCCAAGCACCTATTCAAAACTTCTATTCGACTATCAATTTCTGGATGGTAGGAGGAACTCATACTGAGGGTGGTGCCACTTAGAATGAATAAATGCTGGCAAAAGTTGTTGATGAAGATGTTTTCCTTATCAAAGACTATAGACTTAAGAAATCCATGGTGTTTGATCACTATATTGAGGAATAACTGTGCCACTGAGCTAGCTGTATGAGAGGCAGGGAGGGCTCCAAAATGTGCTACTTTGGAAAGCATGTCAACTGCTACAAGGATCACCGTGTATCCTTTAGACATAGGGAGGCTTGTGATGTAGTTTATAGATACTTCTTCCCAAATCTGGTCTGAAATAGGCAGTGGCTGTAAGAGGCCTACAACCTTAGTAGTGGGGTACTTAGTGGACTGGCATATAAGGCAGTTTTTAATAAAGGTCTGAACATCCTTCTTTATATGAGGCCAAAATAAATTAGAGGATAATCTAAGCAGAGTCCTTAGAGTATAATAATAACCACCTAAAGGAGTAGAATGAAATTCAGTCATAAGAGAATTCTTCAAAGTTGAATTGGAGCTGAGTCTGAGCTTACCCTTATAATAAAGTAAGCCTTCGTTGTTTGAATATTCTGGATGCAAAATGGATCAAACTTGGAGTTCTTGATGTATTTTTACTAACTCTAGATCAATAGCATTCTCTTGCTTCAAGTGATCAAGTAATGGCAAGGATAGAATCGATGAAGCTAACAAGTGCTTAACTTAAGGGACAATGGAGTGTCCTATATTTTCTAGAACTCTAGATAGTGCATCAATTGCATCATTATTGTTACCAGGTCTATAGAAAATGGTATAGTCAAACCCAAGTAGTTTACTTAAGTAATGATGTTGCTCAGGTGTTTGAATCACATGGTTCATGAAGTTTTTTAAATTCTTGTGGTCTATTTTAATAATGAACCTTCTACCCAACAAGTATTGCCTCCATTTCATGACTGCCTCAGTGATGGCATGGTAACATATGTAGAGGTTGATCTCATTTTAAGGCCCATTTTCTTGCTGAAAAAAGCTAAAAGATAATCAATCTATGTTAAAACAGCTCCAATGTCCACATTTGAAGCATTTGTCTTCACTTCAAACTATTTGGTGAAGTCAGGTAATGCTAGGATAAGGACTCGAGTCATAGTTTTCTTCAGAGTTGTAAAAGAATGCAATGCTTCAATACTTCATTGAAATACATCTTTCTTCAAAAGGTTAGTGAGAGGGGCAGCAATAGTGGCACAGTGTTGAACAAACTTCCAGTAATACCCAATGAGACCTAAGAAGCCTCTCAATTATTTAAGTGTTGTTGGAATAGGCTAGTCAAGCATTGCTTAGATCTTGTTATAGTTTGGTTATACCCTTTGAGATGACACCAAATGGCCTAGATATTCAATGGATTCTTTGCAAAACTCACACTTCTTCTTGTTTGCAAAAAGTGGATTAGTTGTCAAGTATTCCATGACTCGTTGTAGGTGGTGATGATGGTTTTCTAAGGAGGCACTATAGATGAGTATGTCATCAAAGAAACTAGTAACAAAATGCTTTAAGAAGGGCTTGAAGACCATGTTCATTGTAGCTTGGAAAGTTGAAGGGGCATTAGTGAGGCCAATTGGCATGACTAAGAACTAATAATGCCTTTCATGTGTTCTAAATGCAATTTTAGGAATGTCTTCTTCCTGGACTCTAATCTGATGGTAACCAGCCTTTAAGTTTAGCTTAGTGAAGATTTTTGCACCATTTAACTCATCAAGTAAGTCATCAATTGTATTAAAAATCTATCTATAAAAGTGACAACATTGAGAGCCTTGTAATCCATACAAAATCTCCATGATCCATCTTTTTTCTTGACCTGGAGCACTGGTGAGGAGAATGGACTTTGGCTATCCTGTATGATGCCATTGTGTAATATTTCCTATACCAACTTTTCTATTTCTCCTTTCTAAAAGTGGGGATACCTTTAGGGTTTGACATTTATAGGTGCACTGTCAGGGGTAAGATGTATATAGTGGTTTAATGGTATGGAAGGAGGTAACTAAGTGGGGTTTTGAAAAACAATATTAAATTTCTGTAACGGGGTATAGATACTACTGGGAATGTGGGTGTCATCTGTTTGTGGGGCCAAGTTGTTCAATTGTTAATTGAAAGTAGGAAACTATGCCATCATAGGCAGCTAGTTTTTGGAGTTGTTTAGGATGAATAGGCTATGGATATAGGCAGGATTCCCCTTGAAGGTGAATTGTGTGCCCATGCCAGTCAAACTACATTGTGAGTTCTTTATAATTCATTAGAATAGGGCCTAATTGTTCTAATCATTGAATACCAAGAACTGTATCTGCTCCTTGCATGGGCAACACAAAAAGATCAATCACAAAGTCATGGTGCCATAGAGTTAAAGTCATTGAAGAGCAAACCTTGTTACAACACAAGTAATCGCTATTGCCCACATAAACCATGAACAATCTTGATGAGAAAATAGGCAACCCCAACCTAAGTGCTATATCTTCTTGAATAAAGTTATGTGTGCTACCACTATCTATCAAAATTTCTAAGGTAAAATAATCATACTGTCTAGACAACCTAAGTGTTCTAGGACTTAGTTGGCCAGCTAGAGCATTAAGGTTTATTTCTAAAAGTAATTGAGATTCATTTTCTGTGCACTGAGATGTGGTGTAATCTACACTAGCATGGTATATATCATCATCTTGATCACCTATTAAAGTCAAGAATTAGCCCTTACACTTATGTCTTGGGTGATATTTCTCATGACAAGTGTAGCAAAGGCCTTTCTCCTTTCTCCTATTTATTTCAGCGAGGCTTAGTTTCTTGATGGGAAATTATGTGTTATACTGGTTTGGGATAGGTATTATTGGTGGTGGTTTATGGTGTTTGCAGGGTTGAAATTTTTTCTAGGAAAAGAAAGAGAAGGTTTCTTGAAGTTACATGAATTGAAGCTAGATGTTAGAGTACTTTCTTTCTCGTAACCTTGCCATTGCTATTGCTTGGATTATTGAAGAAGGTTGGAGAAGTAGTAGCTCCCTTTTGAGTTGTGGTTTCAATCCTGAGATGAAAAGACTCACAAGAAAGGAATCAGATAAGCATTGCATCCTTATTGCCAAAGCCTCAAATTGTGCTTAGTAGATACTAACAACTGTGATCTGTTGTAACTTGGGTAAAGTTCTTTAAGGGTCTTCATAGGTCGCAGGGCCAAACCCTAATTTGAGGGCTTCAAGAAAAGCTAGACAAGAATGAATAAGGCCTCTTTTATGTACCCACTGGAACCAAGATAAGACAGAACCCTCCATGTAAAACGAAGAAATAAGGATCCTTTAATCAAATGGAGTGTTGTGGTAGTCAAAGAAATGTTCTGCCTTGAAAATCCATCCTTCTAACTATGTACCATCAAATCTTGGGAATCTAGTCTGAAATTCTAAGAAGGTAAATTACAAGAATTACTTTATTGATTCTGATTAAGGCCACTAGTGTCTTGCCTAAACTGGGAGTGTGCATGTTGGTTGCCTTAGTTCTGATCCATGGAAGCAATAAATGTATTTAATCTATGGTTTAACTTTGTAAATTGAGTATCCAAACTCTTTCTTAATTGAAAAATTTCTTGATACTAAGAGGTTTGGAACTGCTAAAGATTATTCATCTTGGTTTGGAGATTCTTCACCTGCTCCTCCATTCAGTTGTAGTTTTTGGTTCCTTCTGCCATATGAAATCTTCTTGTGTATGAATTGAAGAAAATAAGAGGATAGGTGTTTATTGGAGTAAAGGAAGAATGAAAGCACCATTGTTAGGATGATGCAAGAAGAAAGAAGAAAAAGCAGAATATGAAACAAGAATAGGAATAATGTAAAGTAAAGAAGAAGGAAAGAAGACCAGAAAAATGCAAAAAAATCTAAAAGAAAGTATCACTTTACGAGCAAGTGGGAAGCTCCTAAATCATTTCAGGGAAATTACTTGAGAATTTATATTCAATGTCTTCACAAAAGAATGTACAAGGTGTTTTATACTAATCGTTCTTAGTTGGTAAGTTAGTTAAAGTTCCAATTGACCGCAACATAATTGCAACTGCATTTTAACTACCTTTAACTAAGCTGGACTTAAGTGCTTTGATCCGTGCACTTCTCTTTAGTGTAGGCACCATATCAGAGCTAGGTTTCACATGAGCGACGATAGATGTTTGCATCCTTAAACAATTTGGGCCAATAAAATCCACACTGCAGAATTTTTGCAGTGGTTTTCTTAATTGAAAAGTGGCCTCCACAAGCTTAGGAGTGACAAAATTCAAAGACACCAATAATCTCTTCATCAGGGATGCAACGCCTTAAAATCTGGTTAGGGCAGTATTTGAAAAGAAAATGGTCATCCCAATAGAAATTACGTACCTCAGCCATGAACTTCCTCTTTTCCTAAGCACTCCAATCCACCGGTAGCTCACCTGCAGCCAAATAATTCACAATATGAGCAAACCATGATAGGGAGATAATGGAAAGTAAATGCTCATCAGAAAAATCATCCCTGATTAGCAGGTGGTTAAAGGTGTCCTCAAATGTGAGCCTTGAGAGATGGTCAGCCGCTACGTTCTCTACTCCTTTCTTATCTTTGATGGTGATTTCAAATTCCTGCAAAAGTAAAATCCACCGTATTAGTCGCGCCTTAGCATCCTTCCTTTTAAGAAGGTACTTAAGGGCTGCATAATCTGTGAAAATAATAATAGGAGAACCAATCAAGTAAGCACAAAACTTATCCAAAGCAAACACTACAACTAGCAACTCCTTTTTAGTGGTGGAGTAATTCATCTGAGCACTATTTAGAGTTCTACTAGCATAGTTAATGACAAAAAGCTTCCCCTCCCTTCACTGTCCAAGAACAGCACCTGCAGCAAAGTCATTAGCATCACACATGATCTCAAAAGGTAAAGTCCAATCAGGTGACTGCATTATGGGTGCTGAGATAAGCTTGCCAATTAGCATTTTAAAGGCCTCTTGACAAGCTTGTATCCATTTAAATGGGGCATCTTTAGCTTGGAGGTCACATAGTGGTCTAGATATGGTGGAAAAATTCTATATGAACCTCCTATAAAACCCCGCATGACCAAGAAAGGATCTCACATCCTTTACTGTAGTTGTAGGCAACTTAGAGATTAATTCAATCTTAAATTGATCAACCTCTATCCCCCTAGAAGAAATAATATACCCTAAGACAATACCTTAAGGTACCATAAAGTGGCATTTTTCCCAATTCAAAACCAATTCCTTCTCCTCCCAACTAGTCAATACTCTCTCTAAATTCAATAAGTGTGCATCAAAAGAAGATCCAAAAATAGTCAAGTCATCCATAAATACTTCTATGCAATTTTCAACCATGTCACTAAAAATGCTCATCATGCAACGTTGAAAAGTAGCAGGTGCATTACACAATCCAAATAGTATTCTATGAAAAGCATAAGTACCAAAAGGATAAGTGAAAGTGGTTTTATCTTGATCTTCTAATGCAATTTCAATTTGATAATAACCAGAATAACCATCCAAGAAACAATAGAAAGGATGACCAGCAACACACTCAAGAATTTGATCAATAAAAGGGAGAGAAAATGGTTTTTCCGGGTGGCAGCATTCAAATTTTTGTAATCAATGCTCATCCACCACCCAGTCACAAGTTTTGTAGGGACTAACTCTCCCATGTCATTCTTCACCATAGTAACACCTAACTTTTTAGGAACAACCTGTGTAGGACTTACCCATTTACTATAAGTAATAGGATATATGATTCCCGCATCTAATAGTTTCAACACTTCATTCTTCACCACTTCTTTCATAGTGGGATTAAGCTTACGCTCGGGGTCTCTACGTGGGCCAGTTCCTTCCTCTAAATTAATTTTATGAGAATAGACCAGGGAACTAATACCTTTTATATAAGCTATGCTCAAACCTAAGGCTGACTTATGCTCACTTAGGGTCCGCATTAATTTCTCACCTTGAGACTCAGACAATTCAGATGAGATAAGAATAGGAAAAGTATCACTTGGACCAAGAAAAACATGCTTTAAACCCTTAGGCAAAGGCTTCAATTCAACTTTGGGTGCTTCCATAATTGAAGGAATTTGTTTTTCACTTCTCCCAGGCAACTCCTCAAACTTTAGTTGCCATGCCCGAGTGCCATAATCCTGAGTTCTATAAAAAATAGCACAAATATCAACTACATCAGATGCATCACTGATAGAATCAAACTCAGAATTAACAAGAAAATACTCAAGGGGATCAAGATCCTGAGTTATAGAAACTCCCCTATCCATGAGTGAGTCAATCATGTATGCCTAGTGGCTCTCATCATCATCTTTTGGTTGTTTTACAATATGAAAGATATTCACCTCGAGGGTTATGTTTCCCAAAGACAGCTTCATGAGCCCATTCATGCAATAAGAGCATTAGCAATGGCAAGGAAAGGCTTACCTAAAATCAAATGAATTTTAGAAATAATATCAACAACAGAGCTAGTGTCAAGGATTAGGAAATCAACAGGATCACAAAATTTGTCAATTTTAATTTGAACATCCTCTATCACACCTCGAGGTACTTTGACTGAATGGTCAGCCAATTGCAATACCATAGTGGTTGGTTTGATTTCTCCAAACCCCAACTACAAATAAATAGAATATGGCATTAGATTCACGCTAGCTCCTAAATCTAGCAAAGCTGGCCCAACCTTATGATTTCCAATGCTGCATGCAAAGGTTGGATAACTAGGATCCTTGTACTTGGGAGGAATCTACTGCTCAATTAGAGCACTAACTTGCTTTGTCAGGAACGTTGTCTTCTTCATATGGTGCTTCTTATTAGCTGTACATAAATCCTTGAGAACTTTTGCATAAGTAGGAGCTTGTTTAATCACATGCAAAAAAGGAAGATTGATTTTTACTTGCCTTAGACTCTCCAGGATTTCGTTGTTTGGATCTAGAATTTGCTTGATTGATTTTAAAGCTTGAGGGAATGGTACCTTAACAGGACTCTTTGTCACCTCAGGTTCCTTGGGCAACTCAGCATCACTACTATCTTGACCCCTTTCCACATCCTCTGATTTGTTCATTGTTGGGATGTGTAATGACTTACCACTTCCTATCACAATGGCATTCACATCCTTCAGATTCTTTTGTGCCATGTGTTGACCATGGGGTGTAGACTGATCTTGAGAAGGGAACTTACCTCGCTCATTCACACTCAAAGAGCTCATCAATTTGGACACTTGGCTCTTTATCTCCTTATTTTCTTCAACAACCTGCGTAATCAAAGATTCACATTTTTGGTTAGTCTTACCCTGTACCTCAACAAAAGCATGAAAAGTGTCTTCTAAAGGACTCCTAGAAGATGAAGGTGCATAATATGGCGCATGATATGATCTAGGGGGTTGTGCAGGTGGTTGGTTTTCAAACTTCCAGCTAAAATTGGGGTGATTGTGCCACCCTGGATTATAGGTATCAGAGAAAGGCGAAAAAGGCTTCTTGTACATGCCTAACGCATTACATTGTTCCTCATATATCCCTCTCATCTCAGCAAATGTGGGACACTCTTGAGCGAGATGATCTACCCCACCACACACAAAACATGGTCTAAAAGATTCTGAATGATTAGCCACGTGTGTTGGCTTCAAGTCCTTAATCTTTAACACATCTAGCTCCCTAGTGAGCATCTCGACCTTAGCCTTTAGGTTATCCTCTTCCCTGAGATGGTAAATTCCACCACCATTGGGTTTACTGCAGGGTGTGACTTATTTGTGCTCTTAGTAGCACTAGGTCCAGTCCAAGTGTGAGCTTTTTCAGCAAGCTCATTGAGGTATTCTATGGCCTCATCAGGATCTTTCTGTAAGAACTCACCATTACACATCATCTCCACAAATTGGTGCTCTCTAGGTGTAAGTCCCTCATAAAAATAGCTCACTAAGCACCAATTCTCATACCCATGGTGAGGATACATACTCAACAACTCCTTAAATCTCTCCCACGACTGATACAAAGTCTCACTGTCCTTTTGTGCAATGGTGGAGATTTACCTTTTTAAAGCGTTTGTCTTATGTTGGGAAAAGTATTTAATAAAGAAAACTTGAGTCATGTCATTCCACGACCAAATAGATCGTGGTCTCAGTGAGTATAGCCAACTCTTAGCTCTATCCTTCAACGAGAAAGGAAAGAACTTAAGTCTCACAATGTCATCAGTTGCATTTTGACTATGAAAAGTCGCAACTGCTTCCTCAAACTCCTTAATGTGCACATATGGGATTTCATTTTCCAAGCCATGGAACATAAGAAGTAACTGTATCATCCCTGTTTTAAAATCCAGTTGGTGAGTATTAGCTTGAAACATGATGAATGATGGTGTAGCTATGCGTGTAAGGTGGTGGTAATCCTGAAGGGTCCTAGTGGGTTGATCTCCATGTTCACTCATTTCTTCAAGACTAGATGGATTGTCAAATAAATGATTTAAAAAGTTTGATTCTGACTCAATTACAGGCTTACAAGCAAATCGACCCAAGGCATCTCTATATCTATGCATGCAAGGTAACAAAATATTAAAAAAATACTATAAAAAGAAAGAAAAGAAAAAGGAAAAAAATAATGCAGCAAGCTAAAAGAAAGAACGAAGTTACTGCCTTTACAAACTGCTGAAAAGAAGAACTATCTAGCAATTCTTCTACCGTCTCCCTGGCAACGGCGCCAAAATTTGATTACGCCCAAAGAATAACACGGTAGTTGTAGCACAGCTTTGGGGTGTCGATTCCACAAAAGAAAAAAATTTAAAGAATAGTAGAAGGAACAAAGAAACTAACGAAAAATATTAAATGATTAATGGAGAACAAAGATTAATTTTAAATGCAAATTAAAGTGAAGCAAAGTGACTAACGGAGAAAGTACTCAAATTTGACAAACAGTAAAGCGTCGGGAATCCCTTGCACAAGTATGGTTTTTTAATTATTCTTAATTCATTGAATAACTCAATTGGGAACTCAATTCCAAAAATTCTCAATTGGAAGGTGTAGATTTATAAACCAAGATTAAACCAAATGTAACCCTTCGAAATATCATTCACCACTTTTAAAATACGTAAATTATTATCACTATTGAAAAAATCCAACAACAACAATACACTCAGGAAGTGATATTGCAGCAAAGAATTAAATCAATATAGATTAATAATTGATCCAAACATAATCAAAGAGCTAATCCATTCAATAGAGAAACCATGACTGAATCCATAAACATAATAAATTCTACGATTATTCGGAGAAGAAAACATCACCAATGAATTAAGAATGATAAAACAAAAGAGTTTTAGTAATTGAAAATCAAATATATAAATTAAAAAATAAACAAAAATACCATCTACTGTGCAAGTTCATCCCTAGCCCCACTTGAGAATTTAGTTACCCAAAAATATAATGGACAACAAAAATCTCAAGGGAAAAATTAGAGCAAACATTAAAGTGCTAAACATTAAACTTTAAAAGAAATAAATTAAATCTAACAATATATGGAGAGAGAGATTCCACCCGTAGCTGCTGTGCGGTGCTTCCCCCGATTGGTAACAAAATCCTCCAGATTGCACCCCTTGGTAGCAAAGCCTCCGAGATTGCACACCTTGGTAGTAAAGTCCTCCAGATTGCACACCCATTTGATGAAGTGAAATGGGGCTTTTATAGGGGAACTCCATGAGTGCAATGTGTTCAAATCCGATGTGGGATGTGGGATGTAGAATGTGTTTCCAACTGATGTGGGATGTGAGATTTAAGCCTTTCACATGCCCTTCAAAACTTCTTCCCACGCTGAAATCATGCACAGCCTAACCTTTGTCTACTAAAATTGCCATAACTTTCTCTAGAAAAATCATATTTATGAGTCGTGATATTATCCAGATAATAGACATCCTGATCTTTCCAAGCATATATGGCTCATCTCATGGTTCTTCCTGAATCAATACAGTTTAATCCGCAAAAATGACTGATCTATACAGGCAATTCTGGCGATTTAGTGAAACTCCTTTCCAAGTGCTTGTAAACCTGTAAAACAACAAAAAACAACTCAAAGTAATAAATTCTTAAGCTAAACATATAAATAAATACTTGAGCGCTGTTGCACTCGATCGCAGGCCTCCTTGCTCGATTGCAACAGCAAATTCCAGCTTTTGCATTTTTTTCACATTAAATCCCCAATTTCCTTTGCAATCTTATAAAACATTAAAAATCATAGAACTATAGAATGCATAAGAAAAAACAAAATATCAGATTAGGACAGAACTAAAGAATTAACAAATGTAAATTAAGGGGCCAAAATATGCAATATTTGGCACTCATCACAAACCTCACTTAAAATTGCGTAAGAAAACATAATGCACCAAACCAACCAAATCAATGTCTAATGGCCATATAAATCCAAAGCTATAAAAAAAACCTCTTTCAATGAGCATTTAAAAAAAGAAAATAGAACATTCAACTCATCTTATAGCTCATTAATACTCTCAAAAGCCTTGAAAATTTATTGTGAACCATTCTTTAAGCTAGTTCTTGAAAAAGAGATAATTTTCATTTTGTAAAGCATTCATTGCTACCTCTCTAACATTCTTTTACATTTAATACAATTAATTGTAAAGAAAAAGAGTTGGTGTAACTCTTAGAGTGTTTAGGATTAAACACTTTTTTGTAACTTCCTTGTGGAAGAAACTGCTTGTAAAGTTTGTGCAATACCCATGAAGTTTCTCGACTACACTTAGTTGATTACTTTAAGGAGGTTCCTTGAAGAGAGTGGACGTAGGGTTGGAGAGATTCAGATATTGCCGAACCACTGTAAACAGAGTTTGCATATTCTCTTCCTTTGCTCCTTTAAATTCAAGTATATTATTTTTTGTGTGCTCTGCTTGATTGAACTATTAAAAACTTGTGAGTTAATCAACAAAAAGTTTTTAAAACCTAATTCACCCCACCTTAGGTTTGTACCTCGGTTTACAATTTGTATCAGAACTTCATACTCAATTTCAGGCTTAAAATCCTTGAGTTGATCCGAAGGTCATTCATATACTAGACTTCCTTTGTTCAATGGGTCAAACTATAACTACTAGAAAAATAGAATGAAAATCTTTGTCGAAGGATAAGATTATAATCTATAGAGAGTCATTGAGGAAGGACTTAGAATTCCTAGAAAGGAAATAACTATTGGAGAAATCAATCATACAATGCCTAAACTCAAAACTAAGTTTAATGAAGACGATTGTAGAATGATATCTCTAAATAGTAGAGCCGCTAGTTTTTTACATTGCGCTTTAGATATTTATGAGTAAAATAAAGTTTCTGAATGTGTTTCAGGTAAGGAGATTTGGGCCAAACTACAAGTTACATATGAGGGCACTAGCAAAGTTAAAAAATCAAAACTCTACATGATGGTGTCCGAATATGAATCTTTCAAAATGTCTCCTAATGAAACAATTTCTCAAATGCACTCATGTTTTACCACTATTGGTAACGGTTTAAAGCTTCTTGGTAGAAACATTGAAGAGTTTGAACTAACAAGGAAGATACTAAGAACTTTGCCATATAATTGGAAAGCAAAGAAGATGGCTATAATGGAGGCCAAAGATCTCGACAAACTTGATGTCGAATCACTTCTCGGATCACTATTGACATACGAGATGGAAGAAATGAATCTCGTTGCCAATGATAATGAGAAGAATAAGAAATTGATTGCTCTCAAAGCCTCTATAAGCAACAAAGAGGAAGAAAATAAAGAAGAAAATGAGAGCAGTGAAGAAGATGGTGAGGTAGCTTTAATCACCAAAAGGTTTCACAACTTCTTGAAAAAGAGCAAGAAACCTTACACAAAGGATTCCACTCCAAAAAGGGAACCTATTATGTGTTTCAGTTGCAAGTAGCTCGGTCACATCAAGGTCGATTGTCCAACAACAAACAAACCATATAAGAGCTTCAAAAAGAAAGCCATGATTGCAACCACATGGAGTGATGACAAAGAAGAAGAATCTTCAGACAATGAGGTTGGATACGAAGAGATTTCCAATCTTTGTTTTATGAAAATTGATGATGAAAATGAGGTATCAAATTCTTCTCCGTTTAATAATAATAATATTGTTAGTAGTAGTGAAGAGTTAATTGAGTTAATTAATGAAATGCATGAAGAATTGAAGAAATTTGATTATAGAAATGTTGCTCTCAAAAAGGAAGTCTCATCTCTTTCTAAGGAAATGAAAGATCTAAAGGAAGCTAAAGAAAATTTCTCTTCCATGCTATATAACTCATCACAAGATTTTAAAAAAATTGAAAATGATATTTTAAAAAAGAAAGTAATGGAATTGAATAGCACTATAACTAGGCTTACACTTGGAAAAGAGAAACTAGATTAAGTGCTATCTTGCTAAAGATTAAGTGGAGGAAAATCCGGCTTGGGTTATTCTCCATTAGGCAAACCTCAGTGTGCCGAGATTGTGCAGTGTGTGCGCAATGGGCTCGCTAAAAGGCCTTAGTGTGTGCATTGTGTGCGTAGTTTGCATACCGTGTGCGCATTCTGTGTGATCTCTACATACCATTTACTCATTTTGTGTGTAGTTTTAAATCCATGTGCACATTGCACCGGCTAAAAATCCTCAGATTTTGTAGTGTGCATGCTAAATGCCGTTAGTGTGTGCAGTGTGCTTGCTAAAAAGCCTCAGTGTGCGCATTATATACTTGCTAAAAGGCCTCAGTGCGTGTATTGTGTGTGTCATTTGCATACCATTTTATGCGTGCAGTGTGAACGCTAAAAGGCCTCAGTGTCCTTAGTGTGTGTGCATTGTGTAAGCAATTTGCAAACCGTGTGCGCAGTGCACTTGCTAAAAGGCCTCAGTTTGGGTTGTGCGTGCACATTCTAATCTTGCTAAAAGCCCTTAGTTTGGATACCTGAACTGATACAATGAACATGAGCTTAGGGAGAGGGGCTCCTTAGCGATGATGCGAACGATGCAAAGTGCGCCTAAAGTGCTAATGCAACTTTGTTCGTATGCGTGCGGTGCTGTTTTATGCACCGTGAGCCTTCACCTTTATACCTTCTTTTAACAGAAGTAGATAAGAATCCCAAGCAATGGTAGGCCATCACAGCAGGGAGTTTGCTCTCATGGCCCAAGCCAGGTGCCAACCATAGTGGTCTGACAGCCCCCCCTAAAGAGTCTTAAGTAATTTAGGTATCTGGCAAGAGGAAACATCGCCTATGTCTGAGCCATCATATAGGGTCTAAAAAATCCAATTCAAAGTATTTTGACATGAGTTTTTGTACAGATTATAAGAAAAATGTAATCTTCCGTGAGAAAAATTACAAAAAAAAATTACCATAGAAAATATGGCAAAAATTAGGGTCCTTTGGTGGGCCAGTACAGCTCAACACTTGGGCTGGACACAGGCCATCCGAGAGATGTCGTGGGCTCAGCAAGGCGATTATACTAGTGTTAGGGGTGAAAAGGGAGGCTAGAAGCCTCGGGGGCTTTCCAGGAAAGGCAAAGGGAATATTCGGGGGAGGGATGAATCGGAGCAACGAAGGGATGAATCTCAGTGGATAGTGGCAGTAAGGCCACTCTGACACGTATAATACTCCGTCCCATATTTAAGTCATCTACAAAGGATTCTACTCGCTGCTCCATGGGAATTAACATTCAAGGCGGCCCTATCGGTAATTCCACCATGAGGGCTTTGCCAACGACACGTGCCTTTAGGGGCCGAACGACCCCTACTGCAGGTCAGCAATCGGGCATCGGACACATGCATCACTTCTCACCCGAATTTTGACTTAGAGGCATTCAGTAATAATCCAGTGGACGATAACTTCACACCATTGGCTTTTCAACCAAGTGCGATGACCAATTGTGCGAATCAATGGTTCCTCTCATACTAGGTTGAATTATTATTGCGATGCGAGCATCAGTAGGGTAAAACTAACCTGTCTCATGATGGTCTAAACCCAGCTCACATTCCCTATTGGTGGGTGAACAATCCAACACTTGGTGAATTATACTTCACAATGATAGGAAGATTTGACATCGAAGGATAAAAAAGCAACGTCGTTATGGATGCTTGGCTACCACAAGCCAGTTATCCATGTGGTAACTTTTTTGACACCTCTAGCTTCAAATTTTGAAGGTCTAAAGGATCAATAAGCCACGCTTTCACGGTTCGTATTCGTACTGGAAATCATAATTAAACGAGCTTTTATACTTTTGTTCCACATGAGATTTGTGTTCTCATTGAGCTCATCTTAGAAAACCTGGGTTAACTTTTAATAGATGTGCCGCCCTATCCAAACTCCCCACCTAAAAATGTCTTCCACCCAGATCGGCCCACCGATGCGAGCCTTAGGACCAAAAAGAGGGGCAATGCCCCACCTCTGATTCACAGAATAAGTAAAATAACGTTAAAAGTAGTGGTATTTCACTTTCATCATTTCTGGCTCCCACTTATCCTACACCTCTCAAGTCATTTCACAAAGTCGGACTAGAGTCAAGCTCAACAAGATCTTCTTTCCCCGCTGATTCTGCCAAGCTCGTTCCCTTGGCTGTGGTTTCGCTGGATAGTAGACAGAGACAGTGGGAATCTTGTTAATCCATTAATGCGCGTAACTAATTAGATGATAAGGCATTTAGCAACCTTAGGAGAGTCATAGTTACTCCCACCATTTACCTCCGCTTAGTTGAATTTCTTCACTTTGACATTCAGAGTATTGGGTAGAAATCACAATTCGTAAGCATCCGCAAGGACCATTGTATTGCTTTGTTTTAATTAAACAGTCAGATTCCCCTTGTCCTTATCAGTTTTGAGTCGACTGTTCGATGCCTGGGGAAGGCCCTCCAGGGAGCTGTTCCCAGTCCATCCCCTGATCGGCACACAATGACCCACTCTCACCGCGAGAACAGCTCTAGCAGTCCATCGATAGTCGGTGGGTTTGGGACTGGGACCCCCGTGCCCAGCCCTCAGAGCTAATCCTTTTTTCGAAGTTATGGATCCATTTTGCCAACTTCCCTTGCCTACATTGTTCCATCGACCAGAGGTTGTTCAACTTGGAGACCTGATGCAATTATGAGTACGATTGAGTGTGGGAGGCGATCTGCATCGACAACCACTCTGCCTGGACTTGCGCCCTAGGTTGTGCAGTGACTGTCGAGCCTTCTTACTCATCAAGGCCTGGCCCTTGTCTCGATGGTCGGGTATACGTCGCGCGCTTCCATGCCATCCATTTTTTGTGCTAGTTGATTCGGCGGGTGAGTTGTTACACACTCCTTAGTGAATTTAGACTTCCATAACCACCGTCTTGCTGTCTTAATCGACCAACACCCTTTGTGGGTTATAGGTTAACGCGCAGTTGGGCACCGTAACTCGGCTTCTGGTTTATCCTGCATCGCCAGCTCTACTTACCAAAAATGGCCCACTTGGAGCTCTTGATTCCATGGGATGGCTCAATAAAGTAGCCACCTCATCCTACCTATTTAAAGTTTGAGAATAGATCGAGGGCGTTTCGCCACCAACGCCTTTAATCATTAGCTTTACCTGATAGAACTCGCATCCGAGCTTTAGCTATTAGACGGTTCGATTAGTCTTTTACCCCTACACCTAAGTCAGATGAACAATTTGCACATTAGTATTGCTGCGGGCTTCCACCAAAGTTTCCTCTGGCTTCTCCCCGCTCAGGCATAGTTCACCATCTTTCGGGTCTCGACAGGCATGCTCACACTCGAACCCTTCTCAAAAGATCAAGGTCGGTCAGTGGTGCACCAACAAGGGCTCCCACCAATCAGCTTCCTTATGCATTACGAGTTTACTCGCCTGTTGACTTACACACATGTCAGACTTCTTAGTTCGTGTTTCAAGACGGGCCAAATAAAGAGCCCACATGCCAACGCCAAGAGTACATAGGTGTCGAAGCACGTCAAGAGGCGTGCACCACACACCACAATTGTGATGATGACATCTCCACGAGCATATCGTAAGCCCGGGCTTAGGTCACCACAGCAAACTGTGTCAGTCCACACCCAAAATCAATCGGTAGACTGGCTTGTCATCATTCCACATCCGACTAAGGCGAAACGCTGGCCCTCATCCGCTTCCTTCCTGACAATTTCAAGCACTCTTTGACTCTCTTTTCAAATTCTTTTCATCTTTCCCTCGTGACACTTATTTGTTATTGGTCTCTTGCCCGTATTTAACCTTGGACGAAATTTACTGCCCGATTGGGACTGCATTCCCAAACAACTCGACTCGTGGACAGCACCTCGTGATGTGACAGGGTTTGGGCACAACGGGGCTCTCACTCTCTCCGGCACCCTTTTCTAGAGGACTTGGGCTTGGTCCGTCGCTGATGACGCTTCTCTAAACTAATATTCAGATTTTTTCGGTAATAACCTGGGGTCACGATTCGAATGTCACCTAGACAATGTGCACAAGGGTCAGAAAGAGCTACGTGAGAGATAAGCACACGATAAAAGGACAAGGTTTTTTTACACCAATTTTCGTGGCATTCATCATCCAATACTCGTTTTTCAACCATCAGCAAAAAGGAGCACACGAAAGGCCATTATCAGCCCATGAAACTCCCACTTCTCGTTTGAGAAGTTGGGTGTGGAGCAACAATGCATGACACCTAGGCAGACATGCCCTTGGTTTGGCGGCTTAGGGTGCAACTTGAATTCAAAGACTCGATGGTTCACAGGATTCTGTAATTCACACCAAGTATCGCATTTCGCTACGTTCTTCATCAATGTGAGAGCCGAGATATCCATTGCCGAGTGTCATTTTTGACATTTTAAGACAGCACAACATTCTAACACACTATTTTTGAGGTGACAAGAGCATGCTCTTTAGTTCATGTTCCTTAGCTCATTCTGCACCGAGGTTTGTTGTTGTTGCAAAGAGAGAAAAAGCATGCCACTGCCACTTGGAAGGAGCAATAGTTGATAACGATCAATACTAGTGCCGCTAAGGGATGATGGGCTCGGAAGCCCTCATAGTCCAAAGAGTGTTTTACAAGTTCTCAAGTCGTTCTGCTATGTAGGTTTCGACAATGATCCTTCCGCAGGTTCACCTACGCAAACCTTGTTACGACTACTCCTTCCTCTAAATGATAACATTCAGTGGACTTCTCGCAACGTCATCGGCGACGAACCGCCCACGTCACCACGATCTGAACACTTCACCGGACCATCTAATTGGTAGGAGTGACGAGCGGTGTGTACAAAGGGTAGGGACGTAGTCAACGCGAACTAGTGACTCACGCTTACTAGGAATTCCTCATTGAAGACCAACAATTGCAAGGATGTATCCCCATCACAATGAAATTTTAAAGATTACCCGGGCTTATCGGCTAAGGCTATAGACTCGTTGAATACATCAGTGTAGCGCGCGTACGGCCAAAAGCATCTAAGGGCATCATAGACCTGTTATTGCCTCAAACTTCCTTAGCCTAAAAGGCTATAGTCCCTCTAAGAAGTCAACCGTGGAGGATGTCCTCCATGTAGCTAGTTAGTAAGCTGAGGTCTCGTTCGTTAATGAAATTAACCAGAAAAATCACTCCACCAACTAAAAACGACCATGCACCACCACCCATAGGGCTGGTGGATCTTAAAGCTTGGAACAAGGCTCTCCTTACAAGAGTCTTGTGGAAAATTCATATGAAGAAAGACTCCCTATGGATCCAATAAGTCCAGCACTACTATCTTTTGAATAAATCTATATGGGGGATTAAGGTATGCAAGGATGATTCCCCTCTTTGGAAGAGGATCCTGGAAATCAGAGATGAGATGGTTGGCCAGCCCCCTTGTCCACTGCAAGCTACTAACAGGTTTATGGAATGGAGGCTGCATGATGAGCTGAGCATTAAGAAAGTGTATAATGCAATGAGACAGAAAAGAAATGAGGTTAGATGGGCTTCCCTAGTCTGGAATGGTCATTGTCCCCCTAAAAAATCTTTTATTCTTTGGCTGGCTATAAAAAACAGACTTCTCACAAAAGATAAGCTCCACCTAGAAGGGAATGATAAGTTGTGCCCTCTCTGCTCTGACCAGGAAGAAAATAACGAATACCTCTTTTTCTCTTATAGAGTCAGCAAGGAAGTCTGGGAATCCATCAACAATTGGCTTGGTTGTAGGAGGCAAATGAAAACAATTGAAAGTGCCATTAAATGGACTCTTAAAGTCAAAGGTACTGGCCCCGCTGCAGTGGCTAGGAAGACAGCCCTTGCAAGAACAGTCTACAATATTTGGCTTGCCAGAAATGCCAAGCTCTTTGACAAAGCCCCTGCTCTACCTGCCAGCTTAGTGAAGAAGATACAGATTGGTATATATAGAACTGTCTATGCAGCCTGCCCTGAGTATAGGCTACTGCTGTAGGGTTCAATTTATCTGTTTATATGTTCTATTGTATGGAGGCTGGTTATTCTCCTTGCTTTGATCTCCCTTGTATTTTCCAGGGTATGCTCTGGTTGGTTTTTGTTTTGCTTTGGCTCTTCTTTGCAGCTTTGCTGTTTTGGCTATTCCCTGGGTATGCCTAGCTCTCTTGTAAGCTATTGTGGTTGGTTGGTATTGTGTGTACTGCTTGTCAAGGCCCAGCAGGCTCCCTTCCTTTGAGCCCTTATTTTGTTTCTCTTGTTTAGCTAAATAGGCTTTGTATAAGCCTCATGTTTAGTTTGTATATGCTATCTTGTATATCTCCTGGGTATGCCCAGTGAAAATATTTGTACATTTTGATCACTTAATACAAGTTTATTTACAGATAAAAAAAAAAGTTGCTTAATCTCCTCTTGTAAATTTGTAGTAAGTTTTGTTTATGGTTTTAATACCATTGTTGCTAGAAGACCCTTATGGAATAATCTTTATAATTTTAGCTATGATATCTTAGACCCTTGGCTTGTTTTGGGGGATTTCAACAATGTGTTTGCTGCTGATGAGAAAGCTAATGGGCTGCCTGTAACAGATTATAAGTTAAGGGACCCTTCATTTTGTTATAGAGAAATAGGTTTATCAAATGTCAGTGCTACAGGGTGCTTGTTTACCTGGTCCAACAACAAAGTCTGGAGTAAACTGGACAGAGTTATGGTGAATAATGCTTGGTATCTAAAGGGGCTGAGAGCCCAAGCCTCCATTCTTCCTGCTGGCTGCCTCTCTGATCATTCCCCATGCCTTGTAAGCTTGATGGATGATGTGATTAGGGGCAGAAGATCCTTTAAATTCTTTAATATGTGGACTAATCATGACAAGTTTCTTGATACAGTAAGATCACATTAGGGCAGATCCTTGGGTGGTACTAAACTGTTCAAACTGTATAGAAACCTGAAAGCTCTCAAACCCCAGTTCAAACTACTCAATGAGAAACACTTTAGTCACATTTCAGTGAGAGCAATGGAGGCCTCAACCAAACTATCTAGTCTCCAAAGGGAGCTCCATGATAACCCTTATGATTCAGAGCTCCAATCTATGGTGGCTACTTTGAAGCTGAAGGCCTTTCAACTGGCTGAAACAGAGAGGAGCTTCCTATCTCAGCAGGCCAAGTGTAGATACCTCCTTAACAATGATAGGGGTTCAAAGTTCTTTCATGCCTTGGTAAAAAAGAAGACTAGTAAAAATCATATAGCTGCAGTTGTATCCTTAAATGGCTCACTGACTACCTCTGAAGCTAAAGTGGTAGAGGAATTTCTAAAGTTCTATAGGGACCTTCTAGGGTCTTCTTCCAGTTGCAGTCCCCCTGACCTTGATGTCATTAGAGAAGGTCCTCTAATCCAAGAGAGTCAAGCTGATCTGTTGATCAAGGAAGTCACAAAGGAAGAAATAAAGGAAGCTCTGTGGGGTATAGGGGAGGACAAATCCCTAGGACTAGATGGCTATTCCTCTAGATTTTTCAAGAAAGCTTAGGATGTAATCAACAAAGATATCACTGAGGTTATGCAGGAATTTTTCCAGAACGGGAGACTTCTAAAACAGTTAAACCACACCTCCCTTGCTTTGATTCCAAAATGCAAACAAGCTTCAAAAGTGAAGGATTTCAGACCCATAGCCTATTGCAATGTGATCTTCAAGATCATCTCCAAGATCCTAGCCTCTAGATTAGCTCCATGCTTGAAACACATTGTCAACCCAGCCCAGGTTGCCTTTATCAAATCTAGGAGCATGGCTGAAAATATATACATGGTTCAGGAACTGCTTAGAAAATATTGCAGGAAAAGAATACCTCCAAGATGTATGATCAAGATAGACCTTAGAAAAGCCTATGACACTATTGAATGGGAATTTCTGAACAGTTTAATAGAGGGTCTTGGGTTTCCTGGAAAATTTAGAGAATGGATCATGGAATGTGTAACCACAATGACCTTCTCTCTATCCTTCAATGGGAGTTTGTATGGTTTCTTTGATGACAAAAGAGGCCTCAAACAAGGAGACCCTCTCTCCCCTTACCTGTTTGTCTTGATAGTGGAGTACTTGTCTAGACTCCTTGGGAGATTGAATGAAGAAGAAGGATTCAGATATCATCCCAAGTGTGATAAACTAAAGATAACCCACTTGGCTTTTGCTGATGAGCTCATTCTCTTTGCTAGAGGGGAGGCTAAATATGTTGGGCAGCTAATGAAGTGTGTCAACCAATTCAGTGAATGCTCAGGGCTTCAAGCAAGCCTGGCCAAATCAAACATCTTTCATACTGGAGTTAAGGCTGATAAGCTATTGGAAATTAGAAGGATTACTGGAATGGAAGATGGCAGCCTCCCTTTCAAATACCTGGGGGTTCCTTTGGCTTTAGCTAGATTAAATGCTACCCATTACTCTCCTCTTATTGATAAAATAGCTGGGAACATCAATGTCTGGGATAGTTCTTCCTTGTCCTATGCTGGCAGAACAGAACTGATCAAATCAGTGCTTCAAGGAGTGGAGTGTTTTTGGCTTGCCATCTTTCCCATTCCTGGCAACATCCTAGAGAAAATAATTAGGATGTGTAGAACTTTTCTATGGAATGGTAAGAGTATGGGTATGAGGAAGGCTCTTGTAGCCTGGGAAGATCTTTGTAAACCAAAAACAAAAGGAGGTCTAGGCTTGGTTGACCTAAAAGCATGGAACAAGGCTCTCCTTACCAGGGTCCTTTGGAACATCCACATGAAGAAGGACTCTCTATGGATCCAGTGGGTTCAGCACTACTACCTGATAAACAGATCCATCTGGGAGATCATGGCAAGAAAGGATGACTCCTCTCTTTGGAAGAGAATACTAGAAATCAGGAATGACTTAACTGGCCAGTCAACTTCAACTCAGCAGGCCAGGGACAGACTAATGGAATGGAGAGTTCAGGATGATTTGTGCATAAGAAAAGTCTACAACTCAATCAGACAGAAAGGAAATGTGGTCAGCTGGGCCTCATTGGTGTGGAATGCTCACTGCCCCCCTAAGCACTCCTTCATTCTCTGGCTGGCCATTCAGAACAGGCTTCTCACTAAGGACAGACTGCTACTGGAAGGGGAGGACAAACTCTGCCCCCTATGTAAAGATCAAGATGAATCTAGGGAGCACCTTTTCTTCTCATGCAGGATCAGTAAGGAAACATTGGATTCCATCAAAGTATGGCTTGGTTGCAGAAGAAAAATGTCCACAATTGAAAGTGCAATCAAGTGGACTCAAAAAGTAAAAGGAACTGGCCCCCCATCTATAGCAAAAAGAATAGCCCTAGCATGCACAATGTATAGTATTTGGATGGCTAGAAATGCTAAACTTTTTGAGCACACTCCTGTTCAACCCAACAGCCTAGCTATGAAGATTCAAATTGTAATTTATAGAATAGTGTATGCTGCTTGCCATGAGTTTAGGCTTCTTTTATAAGAGTTTCTTGTTTAGCTTTTGTCTTGCTCTCATTGTTATTCTCCTGGGTATGCCTAGTGAAAATGTAAGCTCTCCATCTAGTGATTAGGCTTCTTTTGTAAGTTTACTTTTGTTTTTTTGTATATGCTCCTTTGTAAATCCTCTGGGTATGCCCAGTGATTTTTTGTACATGTTATGATCTATACAAGCTTTATTTACTGATCAAAAAAAAGAAAAGAAAGAGCTCTCAGTCTGTCAATCCTTACTATGTCTAAACCTGGTAAGTTTCCCCGTATTGAGTCAAATTAAGTTGCAGGCTCCACTCTTGGTGGTGCCCTTCCATCAATTCCTTTAAGTTTCAACCTTGCGACCATACTCCACACAAAACCCAAAAACTTTGATTTCTCATAAGGTGCCAGTGAAGTCCTAAAAGAAACATTCGTTGATCCCTGGTTGGCATCGTCAATGGTTAAGACTAGGACAGTATCTGGTAATCTTCGAGCCCCCAACTTTCATTCTTGATTAATGAAAACATCATTGGCAAATGCTTTTGTAGTTGTTTGTCTTTCATAAATCCAAGAATTTCACATCTGACTATGAAATACGAATGCCCCCGACTGTCCCTGTTAATCATTACTCCGATCCCGAAAGCCAACAAAATAGGACCGAAATCCAATGATGTTATCCAATGCTAATGTATTCAGAGTGTATGCTTGCTTTGAGCACTCTAATTTCTTCAAAGTAACAGTGCCAGAGGCATAACCTAGCCAATTAAGGCTAGGAGCGGATCGTTGGCAGAAGAGATAAGCCAATTGGTGCACACCATAGGCGGACCAGCCGACCCAACCAAAGGTCCAACTACGAGCTTTTTAACAGCAACAACTTAAATATACTCTATTGGAGTTGGAATTACCGTGGCTACTAGCACGAGACTTACCCTCAATTGGATCCTCATTAAGGGATTTAGATTGTACTCATTCCAATTACCAGACTCTAAGAGCCCAGTATTGTTATTTATTGTCACTACCTCCCTGTCTCAGGATTGGATAATTTGCGCGCCTACTACCTTTCTTAGATGTGGTAGTTATTTCCTAGGCTCCCTCCCCAAATCGAAACCTAATTCTCTGTCACCCATCACAACCATGGTAGGCCACTATGCTACCATCTAAAGTTGATAGGGCATAAATTTGAATGATGCATCGCTGACACAATGGCTTTGCGATCCGTAAAGTTATCATGAATCATCAGAGCAATGAGTAAAGCCCATGTCGACCTTTTATCTAATAAATACATCCCTTCTAGAAGTCAAGGTTTGTTGCACATATTAGCTCTAGAATTACTGTGGATATCCGAGTAGCATATACCATCAAATAAACTATAACTGATTTAATGAGCCATTCGCAGTTTCACAGTCTGAATTAGTTCATACTTACACATGGATGGCTTAATCTTTGAGACAAGCATATGACTGCTGGTAGGATCAACCAGGTAGCATTCCTTTACGACACTAAAAACACATGAGCCAATCTAACCCATAGGTCAAAAAGGTCAACATGATCATTATTGTCATACTTTAGGGACAAAATGCAACAATTGGGCGAATAAAGGATGAATCTCCTTTCCCACATACATTTTCACGTACGAGAGAACAATCGTACCCCCATGAGTCATAGAATTCACAACATAACGTGAGACACACTTGGAACACGGGGCCAAGCTATAATCCACTTGCACCCTTTTGGAGATGTGAAAAGAAAGGGGACAACATTACATTTGAATTCCATTTCCGTAGGTAGGCAACACAAGGCCCACACACTAACCCACAAATCAAAAGGATCACATGGGGTAAACTTGAAATGGAGCATGTATCAACAGTTGGATGCACAAGCACAGAGCCTGCTAACCCGCATAACCTAGTCACCACTCACATGCCACACGTACAATAGGAAATAGCTACACTAAATGAACCACAACCCAACAAGCATATAAAGCCAATGAGAATGTAGAACCATCGAACATAGCCACACCTAAGCCGTTAAGCGTGCAATCCTTAACAAAAGGATAAAAAATAATATAAAAAATTGAAAAATAGGGGAGAAATTTTTTCATAAAACACCGATAAAGTGATCTTGCACCACATAGGCATCACACCATGCTCGGGTTTGCCTCCGCTCCTTCTGTACTATTACAGGGTAGCCCGTTGTGCGCACATGAGTGCTTCGATGCCCCCAAGCATGAGGCTCTGTCCTAATTGCATTGGCTTAACTATACTGAGGGCATCACACCATGCCCGAGTTTGCCTCCACTCATGTTGCACTATTACAGGGTAGCCTGTTGTGCACACATGAGTTGCTTCGACGCCCCCAAGCATGAAGCTCTATCTTAACTATCTTCGATGGAGGGACCAAGGGAGAAAATTGAGCGCACACAGCGTATAAGTGTTCATAGAAACCCAAAAAATAAGAAAAACAATGTACTTCCAGATCTGAATAGAGTCTCAAAAAATTCAAGATGGAAGTTTAGGTTCTACTTGAATTTTCTATAAAATTTTTGTTAGTGTTCCATAAATTTAATTTTTTTTATTCTTATGATTTTTAATATTCAAAAAATAAAATATGATACTTTCGATGCTAATTTTTCTTTTTTTTTTTTTATAATTTTTCTCATAGAAGATTACATTTTTCTTATCATATGTACAAAAAATCATGTCAAAATACTTTGAATTGGAGTTTTTAGACCACATATGATGGCTCAGATATAGATGATGTTTCCACCTGCCAGACCCCTAAATTACTTAAGTCTCTTTAGAGGGGCTGTCAGACCACTTTGGCTGGCACTTGGCCTAGGCTATGTGGGAAAACTCCCTGCTGTCGTGGCCTACCAATGCTTGGGTAAGCTTGGTTGTGGACTCAGACGAAACTGACTGGCTTGGTAAATGGTGGTGGCATGCCGCACCACCACCCCACAGTGGCTACCGTGGTGGTTGTCGGTTGGTGGCCAACAACATTCATGCAAAAAATGTGGGCACTTGCGTGCACCAATCACTATTTAGGAGGCCTACGTTGTGGGGCTTAACTTCATGCTTGGGATGGAGCCAATGGTTTCTCTAACGATAGCACATGTGAGGCACCAGTGTGTTGACCGATGCTGTCGTGTTAGGGACTTTTGGAACAACCTCTGTATGGTGCGTTGCCTCTTCCCCCTCCCCCTATCACTTTCTTGAAGATGATTAGGATAGAGCCCCATACTTGGAGGTGTCAAAACAACTCATGTGTGCACGATGGGCTTCCCCGTAATAGTACAAGAAGAGTGGAGACAAACACGGGCATGGTGTGATGCCCTCGGTATAGTTGAGCCAATGTACTTAGGATAGATCCCTATGCTTGGGTTCATCGAAACAGCTTATATACACACGACGGGCTACCTTGTATTAGTATAGGAGGAGTGGAGAAAAACCCGGGCATGGGGTGATGCCCTCTATGGGCTGGTGATGATGTCGGTTGGAAAAAATGCGGGCAATCGCATGCGCCAAAATGTGAACAATGTGTGGCCGATGACTGTTTAGGAGGCCTACGTTGTGGGGCTGAACTTCATGATCGGGAGCAAGCCAATGGTTTTTCTAGCAATAGCACATGTGAGGCTGATTACGCTCAAACTATCACATGGTTATTGTGTATAGATGCGGTGTCGATCCCACGAGGAAATGTGAACTACAAGAGAAATTGAAAACCTTAATACGAACAATAATGATTAAATGAAAGAATATGAGTTTTGATGATGAAATAATGTGAAGGAGTTGTGTAATTATAATGAAGAATATAAATGAGGAAATAACAAAGTTCCAAGAATCCTTCTTAAGTTCGTTGCCTTGCTCCACTCTCGATTCAATTGGTTTATCTCGATTGCTAGTTTCACATCCCAAACAAGCAATCGGTAAATATTCAATTAAAGTACATGAACACCCTAATGTAATTGCTATAAATTACTCTTTAGTTTAGATTCAAGCACACATGACCTATCACATAGATTATCAAGAAACAACAATATATCTCAATGATAATATTGCAGTAGTGGACAATCTATTAGATAAATTTACCGAAATCAATCACATCTAAACAACTTGACATAAGAAGAGCATGACTAAAATTATATGGAGAAGGAAGATGCAATCACCAGATTAAGAGTAAATCCTCTAATTCTTACTTAATCAAAGAGTAAATCATAAACAATATTCAACAATAAAACCTTACAACTGAATTAAGAATGGAAAATAAGAACAACTACACCTAGGAATTTATCCTTTTGCCTTGCTTGGAGATTAGTTGGCCATGGGGCTCAAGCTTGATGAAGAATATGGAGCTCTCCCTTGATTTCCAGCACAAAAACAGACCTGGAGGCTGCAAACCCTTAATGTTCTATATATGGACCATAAGGTTTTGGGGAATTTTGGGCTCAAAAATACCATTTGGAAGCCCTAATTAGGTCAGAGGACCGTGTGCGCGCCGCACCTCAACCTTTCCAGGCCGCAACGCACACCTTTGGTCCAAGGTTAGAGCCTTGCTGGAGGCCGCGGTGCCCTTGGTCCATGCCGCGGCACCTATGGTGATTCAAAGATGGTAGTGATTCTGTAGGCTGTGGCGCTCCTTGGGCCAAGCCACGGTGCACACTGAGGACTTGACTTTTTTTCCTTCTTTGCTTCTCTGTGACCACTCTGACACTCCGTTATGCATGGAATCTTGGTGCTTTAAGCATCGATAGCTTTTCCATCTCTTTTGAACTCAAAGTACCTGAAAATGTATCGAAATATATCAATGATCCAAGAATGACATTTTAGAATTGTTAAGGTATAAATGAGTAATTCAACCCTAGATCAACCCTAAAATGCTAACAAGTAAGTACTGTTAAGATGCATTTTATGACTCTCATCATAACCCCCAACTAGCTTATTGCTAGTCCCTAGCAATTCAAGCAAAAAACATGGAATGAATTCTTTATTGGAAATCAAAACAAAATACAGCAATGTTAGTGTTAAACCAAGAGTGATTCAGAATTTTTTGTCTCAAAAATCATACATAGCACACAACAAATAGAATCATTAAATATCACTCAAATCCAAAAATAATCTAAATGTCAACCTTAAAATTGTTATCGACTCTTAAAATCCATCTTACCACAATCCATTAGTCCGAACGCCCGGATGATTTTATGCACAACATAACATGAATACAAGTCTTGGCCTCTAAACACATATTAAATTACGTGACATCAATCACAAATCAAGCTCCATAAGCTCATTTTTTAAATCACTCTCCACTATGTAGAAAAATCACACTACATCAGATCAATAGGTCTTTTAATAAGCTTGTAACGTTAGGCGAAGGTAAAGGTCAAGAAAGAACGGGAAGTATTCAACAAGTAAAAGAACTCAATCTCTTAGTTTTAAACACAACCACTTTAAGCACTGGATAACCTTACTTCAACACCCAACTCTTTCAACCATTTTTCGAGCATTTCTCGCAATAAATCACCATTTTTTCTTCTTTCTTTGCCATAATTCACATTTTTTTTTTGTATTTTGGCACATAACCATTCACCTTTGTTTTCATTTTTTTACTCTTTTTCACAACCTCCAACTCATCTCTTTTAATGTACTTGGGTTATGGTAGTAATATTTTTTTCCATATTTCCATTCTTACTCCTCTTAAGTGCTTCTCAACAAATGTGTATAAACTAAGTTCTCTTAAAAGTAAGGTAAGGATCAAATATTTTTAGGCTCATACAGGTGTGTAAATGGGTTATTGAAAGAAACAAGGTTGTTTTGCTTGGCCATTGGTTTGTGGGTGATATGCAGTAGAGACCTTATGGGTGACTCCATACCTGCGCATTAAAGCCTCAAAAGAGTGGTTACAAAAATGTGACCATTGATCGCTAATGATAACACGTGGAGTGCCATACCTAGATAAGATATGCTCTTTGAGAAATTTAACGACAATTGTATTATCATTAGTGCGGCTAGGTATTGCTTTAACCCATTTAGAGACATAATCAACAGCAAGAAAAATATAAAAGATACCCAAAGGAAGGTGGGAATGGTCCCATAAAATCGATCCCCCAATAATCCAAGATTTCCACCACTAGGATCGGGTTGAGAGACATCATGTGACGGTGGGACAATGAACATAACCTTTGACATCTTTCACATGATCTACAAAACTCATTAGCATCTTTGAATAAAGTGGGCCAATAAAAACCGCATTGCAAAATTTTTGCGGCTATCTTTTTGATAGAAAAGTGGCCACCACAAGCATATGTATGACAAAAGGTTAACACACTATTAACTTCCATATTTGGAATATATCTCCTTATTATTTGATCAGGGCAATATTTAAACAAATAAGGATCATTTCAATAGAAGTTCTTTACCTCAGCCAAAAACTTACGCTTGTCTTATGCACTCCATGTAGATGGAACTTGGTGGGAAACCAAGTAGTTTGCAATATCGGCATACCATGGTGTGTGACCAAGGATAGCAAATACGTTTTCATCCGGAAAAGCTTCTCAAATAGGCACGAGGTCAGTTTCATTCTTGAATTCCAAGCGAGATAAATGGTCCGCCACAACATTTTCCACCCCCTTCTTATCTTTGATGGTCAAGTCTAACTTCTGCAAAAGCAAAATCAAATGTATCAAACGGGCCTTAGCATCCATTTTTGCAAAATGAAATTTAAGGACAGAGTGATCTGTAAATATAGTGATAGGTGAACCAATCAAATAAGATCGAAATTTATCCAATGCGAATAATACAGCTAGTAATTCTTTCTCGGTTGTGATGTACATCATTTGAGAATGATTCAATGTTCTACTAGCATAATAAACAGCAAATGGTTTTCCTTCCTTTCTTTGTCCTAAAACAACCTCTACAGCATAGTCACTAGCATCACACATAATTTCAAAAGGCAAAGTAAAGCCCAGTGATTGCATAATAGGGGCTGTTATAAGCTTAGAGATTAGTGTCCTAAAGGCTTGCTCACATTCAAAGCTCCATTTAAACTTAGTATCCTTCGTCAAAAGGTTACATAGGGTTCTAGAGATAACACTAAAATTATGAATGAACCTTCTATAAAACCCAGCATGCCCTAAGAGAGACCTAACATCTTTAATATTCTTAGGAGTGGATAATCTAGAGATCAATTCGATTTTCGATTTATCTACTTCTATCCCTTTTTCAGACACTATGTGGCCCAACACTATTCCGAAAGACACTATAAAATGGCACTTCTCCCAATTAAGCACAAGCCCCTTTTATTCACACCTGCACAAAACATTTTTTAGATTAGATAAACATGAATCAAACAAAGTTCCAAACACGGTTAAATCATCCATATACACTTCTACATATTTTTCAACCATGTCACTGAAAATACTCATCATGCATCTTTGAAAAGTAGCCGGTGCATTACACAAACCAAAGGGCATTCTTCGAAAAGAAAAATTACCAAAAGGACAAGTAAAAGTGGTCTTCTCTTGATCCTCTAAGGCAATTCCTATTTGGTAGTATCCCAAATACCCATCCAAAAAACAGTAAAAAGGATGGCCAACCACCCGTTCCAGAATTTGATCTATGAATGGTAAGGGAAAATGATCTTTCCGAGTAGCCGAATTAAGTTCCCTATAGTCTATGCACATTCGCCACCCGGTCACTACCGTAGTTGGTACTAGCACTCCCTTCTCATTTTCTACTATGGTCACCCCAGCTTTCTTAGGAACTACTTGGGTTGGACTAACCCACTTACTATCCGATATTGGATATATAATTCCCGCATCCAACAACTTTAAGATTTTTTTCTTAACTACCCCTTTCATAGTTGGATTTAGCCTTCTTTGTGGGTCTCTACAAGGCTTAGCTCCTTCTTCTAGATAAATCTTATGGGAAAAAATTAAGGGGCTAACACTTTTTATGTCAACTATGGTCCAACCTACTGCACATTTATGCTCTCTTAACAAATTTAGCAATTGATCAGATTGCACATCATTAAGTTCGGAGGAAATAATAACCGAAAATGTATCACCTGGGCCTAAGAAAGCATGTTTGAGACATTTGGGCAGCAGAGTTAAATTAGGCGTTGGAGTCTCCTCGGAAGAGGGTTTGGGTGCCTCCCTCTCTTTAGGCAACTCCTCAAAGCATGGCTGCCATGATTTCTTCATAAATCCCTGCGACTTATTAAAAACTTTAACAACATTAACAGCATGGGGATAAATAGAAGAATCATCAAAATCAAGATTATTAAGAAGGAATTCCAAAGATTTAAAATTATCTTTAATGTACTCATCCTGCAAAATAAGCTCATCAATCATGTAAGTGTCAAAACACTCATCCTCTTCATGTGGCTGCCTTATCATTCAAAAAACATTCACCTCTAAAGTCATATTTCCAAATGATAATGTCATTAGGCCATTCCTACAATTAATGAGGGCATTGGCAGTGGCAAGGAATGGTCTTCCAAGTATCAAAGGAATTTTTGATTCTGTATTCACAATAGAGATGGTATCTAAAACTAAAAAGTCAACATGATAATAGAATTTGTCAATTTGCAATAAAACATCTTCTACAATACCTCTTGGTTTTCTTACCGATCGATCCGCTAATTGAAGTACCACGGAGTTTGGTTTGATCTCACCTAGATCGAGCTGCAAATAGATGGAGTATGGCATGAGGTTCACACTAGCCCCCAAATCTAGTAATGCTTACCCACAAGATTTGTTTCCAATTTGGCAAGCGACCGTTGGATAGCTCAGATCTTTATATTTAGGTGGTGTCGTGCTATCAATTACCGCACTCGCTTGCTCCGTTAAGAATGCGGTCTTCTTCACATTGTGCCTCATCTTGAGTGTGCATAGATCCTTAATTACTTTATCATAGTTGGGAACCTATTTTATGACATGAAGAAGAGGCAGGTTAATTTTAACATGCTGAAGTTGTTCAAGGATCTTACCTTTTAATGTTGAATTTCTCTCCTTAGGCTTAAAGAGTGCTTGAGGGAAAAGCACTGGTGAAGAATCGATATGAGCATCTTGTTCCTGGGGGGCTTCATCCTTGTTGCTCACGGTGTTAGGACTCAAGTTTGATGGTAAAGTGGGTCCATCAAGTTTCTTACCACTACGAGTGATCATGGCATTAACCTCTTTAACATTGTGATTTTCTTGATCAAAGGTTTGTGCCATATGTTGTCCCCTTGGATTTTCTTGTGGCTGCGAACGAAACCGACCTTGCTCTTGAATTTTCAAGAAACTAGTCAACTTGGTGAGTTGGCTTTTTATTTCCTTTTGTTCCTCTTTGATCCCTTTTTACTCCTCTAGCAACCGTTGATTTATCTTGCCTTGTTCTTCCGCACTCTTGGTATGTACCTGCAGAAATGACTTAAACATATCTTCCAAAGGTAAAGATTGTTGTGGTGCATTAGATGAGGTTTCTTCCAGTTTCCATTGTGTACTAGAATGGGGATGAGGTTGTATATCAGATCTCCAATGGGTGGTACATTGGGCAGGAGGTTGCACATCAGATTTCCAACTGAAATTAGGGTGATTCTTCCAACCGGGATTGTAGGTGTTAGAGTAGGGTAAGTATGGTTTCCTAAAGGGTATACCCAAGGCATTACACTCTCCCTTCGTCTCAAAATAAGCTGGACAATCCTTAGGTACATGATCTACCCCATTACACATAAAACAAGGTTCATGGGACTCTACCCTAGCAACCAGTTCAGGGGCTCTAGTATCCTTGGTTTTTAAGGCTTCAATTTCCTTAGTTAGGGCCTCTAAACGGGCTTTAAGGCTGTCCTCTTCCTTAAGTTGATAAATCCTAGTGGGTTGATTTCTCCTAGTGCTTTCTATGGCATTTGGTTCTATCCAAGTGTGGACTTTTTCTGATAGGTCATCTAGGAAATCTATGGCTTAATCGAGAACTTTTTGAAGAAAATCCCAATTGCACATCATTTTTATGAACTGCCTTTCCCTACTTAGGAGTCCATCATAGAAATAGCTAACTACCCACCAACTCTCATACCCATGGTGTGCAAAAGAATTCAAAAGGTCCTTGAAACGTTCCCAAGCTTGATATAAGGTTTCACTCTCCTTTTGTACAAAGTTTGAGATTTGTCTCTTGAGGTTATTGGTCTTATGGGTTGGGAAATGCTTTTCGAAGAAGGCTTAAGTTATCTTATCCCAACTACCTATAGACCTAGGCCTTAACGAGTAAAGCCAAACCTTGGCCTTTTCTTTAAGTGAAAAGGGGAAAAATCGAAGTTTGACAGTGTCTACCATATCAGTCCTATTTTGAAAAGTTGCTACTAATTCCTCAAATTCCCTAATATGGATATAGAGGTTTTCATTCTCAAACCCATGAAAGGTTTGTAGCAATTGGATCATGCCTGGCTTAAACTCAGGTTGTTGAACATTAGGGGGGAACATGATACAAGATGGTGTGGCAGTTCGGCTAGGATGCAAGTAGTCCTTAAGTGTCCTAGCAACATTTTCATTGTGGTTGTCGGCCATGTTAACAAAGTCCTCTAAATTCTCGTTTGGGGGTGCACTATGGTTTTGATTACTCCCAAAACATAACGCAGTATTGTAGTACAGCTTTGGGGTGTCGATTCCCCAAGGAAACAAACTAATTAAAAAAGAAGATGTAAACCTCAACACAAACGATAAAAGTTAAAGTGACAAAATCTGAATTGTTGATTGTGTGAAAATTGCGTAAATAATTGATGGATAATATAATAAAGAAACAAAAAGGTTCCGAAAATCATCCCTAGGTTCGTTCCCCTAATCCTAATTTGATTCAGTTGTTTTTATCTCGATTGCAAGTTTCACATCCCAAACAGGCAATCGGCAAATATTCAATTAAAGCGCATGTATAAACCCTAATGTAATTAATAAGAAATCTACTAATTAAATTAAAGAATAAAACATAACAATGTTTAATGAAAATAATACCAAACTACAACTGAATCAAATAAAGGAAAATAAGAACAACTACACCTAGGGATTCATCCCTTCGCCTTGCTTGGAGACTAGCCGGCCATAGGGCTCATGCGTCCTCGAGTTGACTCCGGCCTCTCAACGATCATCTCCCCCTTGGTAGCGAAAGCTTCAGTGATTCCTTAGCTTGCCCTGCAAAAGTACTTCGGATTCCTCCTAAGGGCCCTTTGGATTGCTCCTAAAGGCCTTCTAGATTCACTTCATGATGATCTCAGATTCTCCAATGGTCCTCAAAGCTGAAGTGGAGTGGGTCTTATATAGGAAAATACCAAGAGTACAATGTGTTTCCAATCCGATGTGGGATTTGGGGTATAGAAATGTTTTTCTAACCAATGTGGGATGTGGGATTTAAGCCTTCACATGCCCTTCACGCTGAAATCCCGCACAGCCCACACAGCCTGACCTTTGTCTACTTAAACTGCCATAACTTTCTCTAGAAAAATCATTTTTATGAACCGTAAAATTATCCAGAAAATAGACTTCTGGATCTTTCTAAGAATATATGGCTCATCTCCTAGTTCTTCTTATATCAATACAGTTTAATTTGCAAAGATGATTGATCTGTACGGGCAATTCTGGCAATTTAGTGAAACTCCTTTCCAGTGTGGGCAGCAGTTGTTGCTATTTTAAGCCCTCCATCTTGTCCTTCCGGAAGCATTCCTTCACTCCAATAAGCCTCAAGTCTTTGTGCCTCAAGCAATGATAACTTTTCCTCCTCTTTTGAGCTTAAAGTACCTGAAAATGCACCGAAATAGATCAATGATCCAAAAGTAATTCACATTTTGTCTCAAAAATTGCACATAACACACGGCACAAAGAATCATTAAATTTCAACCAAATCCAAAAGTAATCCAAACATCAATCTTAAAATCGTTATTGACTCTTAACATCCATCTTACCACAAACCATTAATCCGAACACCCGGATGATTTTATGCATAACATTCATGAATACAAGTCTTGGCCTCTAAAAACATAATAAATTGCGTGACATCAATCACAAAAGAAGCTCCATAGGCTCACTTTTCAAATCACTCTCCACTATTGTAGAAAAATCACACTACATTTGATCAAAAGGTCTTTAATAAGCTTGTAACGTTAGGCTAAGGTAAAAGCTAAGGAAGAACGGGAAGGATTCACAAGTAAAAGAACTCAATCTCTTAGATTTAAACACAATCACTTTAAGCACTTGATAACCTTTACTTCAACACCCAACTCTTTCAACCATTTTTCGAGCATTTCTTTCAACAAATCACCATTTTTTTTCTTTTCTTTCTTTCTTCTTTCTTTGCCATAATTAATTTTTTTTTTTAGTTTGGCACATAACCATTCACCTTCTTTTTCATCATCATTTTTTTTCTTTTCTTTTCCACAACCCCCAACTTATCTCCTTTAATGGACTTGGTTTGTGGTAGTGATATTTTTTTCATATTTCCACCCTTACTCCTTTTAAGTGCTTCTCACAACATGTGTATAACTAAGTTCTTTTCAAAGAAAGGTAAGTAAATGGTTTATCGAAAGAAACAAGGCTCAATTTTTCTTTTCAAGAAAAAGGCTCAAATAGGTGACTAGTGATAAATATAGCAATGATAGGTTTGAAAGGCTTAAACGGTTCAAAAATGCCCTATATCATATCCTAAGTAGTGTGCATTCTAGGAATTCGCCTTAAGTGATTATCAAGTAAGTTCTAGAGCTTGTCAAGACCGCAAAAGTATTCTTAAAATAATCACACATAAAATTTCTCTAAATGTTTTAGACTAATCATACAATCTTACCACAAACTAGAGTCTCAAACCAAATGAAGATTGATACTTAAATTAATTTCAAACCGAAGCAAGATTTAACTTCTTCTAATGCTATCTGCTATCTCAATTAAGCTCATATCATTGACATGTTAATTAACTCTAAGGCTAACACCAAGCATGCTAGAAACAAACAAAAAGGAAAATGACACCAAGCAGTTCAATGGAAAAAGAAAAAAAAAGTATGGAAACAAAGAGATACATTTCCTCCACCCCCAACTTAAAAATTGCATTGACCTTAATGTAAAAGAAAGAGTAAAGGAGACTCCCCTTGTAGCTGAAGGTGCACAGAAGCTGAAAATTGTGCTCCACCATTTGAACTGCTTTGTATATTTTTCCTTGAAAATGAAATACCAAGTTAATACTGGAAAACAGAAAAAAATGTGAATAATAAACAAGAAGGAAAAACAACAATAGTATATGCTGTGGGGTGCCTCCCATGAGTGCTAAGTTTTACATCTTCAGCCAGACGCCTTTATTCCCTCCTAGAAAAACATAGGTTGAATGCACCAGCCACTGCTTCATTGCCAAATTCGGTGCTTTTATGCTTTTGAGAGGCCTCAAGGATGTCATCAGTAACATCCGTAAATTCCGACTCGACATATGCTCTTGTGAAGCCATCGGTGAGGATGTACTCCAATGGATTAAGGTGCTGGATCTTTTCAATGAATGAGTCCATCATGTATGCTTGGTGGCTTTCGTCCACATCCTCTGATTTTTTTCGTTGTTAGGATGTGTAATAACTTACCACTTACTGTCTCAATGGCATTCACCTCCTTCACATTCTGTTGCACCAGGTGCTAACCATGAGATGTGGACTGAGCTTGAGAAGGGAACTTATCTCGCTCAGTCACACTCAAGTAGCTCATTAACTTGGACACTTGGCTCTTTATCTCTTTATGTTCTTCAACAACCTGCACAATTAAAGATTCAAGCCTTTGATTAGTCTTCTCCTATGCTTCAATAAAAGCATGTAAAGTGTCTTCTAAAGAACTCCTAGAAGACACGGGTGCATGATATGGTTCAAGATATGGTTCAAGATATGGTGCAGGGGGTTGCGCAAGCTGTTGGTTTTCAGACTTCTAGCTGAAATTGGGGTGATTTCGTCATCCCGGATTATAAGTATCAAAGAAGGGTGTTAAAGGCTTCTTGTACATGCCTAAGGCATTACATTGTTCCTTATACATCCCTCTGATCTCAGCAAATGTGGGACACTCTTGGGCGAGATGATCTACCCCGCCACACACAAAACATGGTTTCGAAGACGCTGCATGATTAGCTACTTATGTTAGCTTTGAGCTTTTAGTCTTTAACACCTCTAGTTCCTTAGTGAGCATCTTGACCTTGGCCTTAAGGTTATCCTCTTCGCTAAGATGGTAAATTCCACCACCATTTAGGTTCCCTATAAGTCATGACCTATTTGTGCTTTCAATGGCACTAGGTCCAGTCCAGGTGTGAGCTTTTTCAGCAAGCTCATTGAGGTACTCTATGGCCACATCAGGATCTTTCTCCAAAAAATTCACCATTACACATCATCTCTATGAATTGGCGCTCTCTATATGTAAGTCCCTCATAAAAATAGCCCACCAAGTTCCAGTTCTCACACCCATGGTGAGGGCACATACTCAATAACTCCTTAAATCTCTCCCAAGATTGATATAAGGTCTCATTATCCTTTTGTGCAAAGGTGGAGATTTTCCTTTTCAAAGCATTGGTCTTATGTTGGGGAAAGTATTTATTAAAGAAAGGCTGAGTCATCTCAGTCCATGAGCCAATAGATCGTGGTATCAGTGAGTATAGCTAACTCTTAGCTCTATCCTTTAAAGCGAAAGGAAAGAACTTAAGTCGCACAATGTCAGCAGTTGCACCTTGACTATGAAAAGTCGTAACTACTTTCTCAAACTCTCTAATATGCACATATGGGTTTTCATTAAACAAGCCATGAAATGTAGGGAGTAATTGAATCATCCCTGTTTTAAGATCTAATTGGTGAGTATTGGCTGGAAACATAATGCATGATGGTGTGGCGGTGCGTGTAGGGTGGAGGTAATCCTGAAGTGTCCTAGCAACATTCTCATTAAGGTTGTCGGCCATGTTAACAAAATCCTCTAAATTCTTGTGTGGGGGTGCACTATGGTTTGATCTAAACGAGGTTTCACTAATGGACGTGGAAGGAGAGGGTAATTCTAGTTCGGGTCCTCTAATGAATCTACCTCGCAAATCTCTCGGTCTAAGCATGCACCAAATGAATTAGAGAGGAAATAAATAAAACAGAATAATAATAAATAAATAAATAAATCAGAAAATCAAAACTTAGAAAAAAGAAAAATAATAAAAAAATCTCACTTGGGTTTCCACTATGGGTTGATCTAAGCGAGGTTTCACTAACAGACTTGGAAGGAGATGGGTTATCAAATAAGGGTTTAAAAAGTTTAATCCTAACTCTAGCACAGGCCTACAAGCAAATCTACCCAAAGTGTCTCTATATCTGGGCATGCAAGATCACAAAATAATAAAAATACTATATAAAAAAAAGAAAAATCAAATAAAATAAAAAATTAATTCAGCAAGCTAAAAGAAGGAACGAAGTTACCACTTTTACAGCTGATGAAAAAAAAGACTATTTAGAACTCTTCTACCGTCATGTCAAAAGTTGACAATCTTCTTTGTATTTAAGCGCGTTTCCCCAGCAGCGGCGCCAAAATTTGATTACGCCCAAAACATAACGCAGTATTGTAGTATCGCTTTGGGGTGTCGATCCCACAGGGAAACAAACTAATTACAAAAGAAGGTGTAAACCTCAACACAAACGATAAAAGTTAAAGTGACAAAATCTGAATTGTTGATTGTGTGAAAATTGTGTAAATAATTGATGGATAATATAATAAAGAAACAACAAGGTTCCGAAAATCCTCTCTAGGTTCGTTGCCCTAATCCTAACTTGATTCAGTTGTTTTTTATCTCGATTGCAAGTTTCACATCCCAAATAGGCAATCGACAAATATTTAATTAAAGCGTGTGTATAAACCCTAATGTAATTGATATGAATTATTCTTTACTTTCAAGCACGCATGACATAACTTATAAATTATCAAAATACGACGATATATCTAAATGACAATACCGCATCAATGGATAAATCTATAAAAGAGATCTACCAGACTCAATCACACCCAAACAAATACACATAAGAAGGGCATGACTAGACTTATATGGAAAAGAAGCATGCAATCACCAGACTAATAAGAAATCTACTAATTAAATTAGAGAATAAAACATAACAATGTTTAATGAAAATAATACCAAACTACAACTGAATCAAATAAAGGAAAATAAGAACAACTACACCTAGGGATTCATCCCTTCGCCTTACTTGGAGACTATCCGGCCATGGGGCTCATGCGTCCTCGATGGGCTACCCTGTAATAGTACGGGAGAAGTGGAGGAAAGCTCAAGCATGGTATGATGCCCTCTGTGCATTGGTGATGATGCTGGTTAGAAGAAATGCGGGCAATCACGTGCGCCAAAATGTGAACAATGTGTGGCCAATGACTGTATAAGAAGCCTACGTTGTGGGGCTGAACTTCATGCTTGGGATTGAGCTAATGGTTTCCCTAGCAATAGCACATGTGAGGCGCTAGTGTGCCAACCGGTGTTGTCATGTGAGAGAATTTTGGAACAATCTCTGTATGGTGCGTTGCCCCTTCCCCATCCCCTTATCCCTGCCTTAAAGATGGTTAAGATAGAGCCCACTGCTTAGGAGCACTCATGTGCGCACGATGGGCTACCCCGTAATAGTACAAGTGGAGTGAAGGCAAACACGGGCATGGTGTGATGCCCTCGGTATAGTTGACCAATGCAATGAAGATAGAGCCCTATGCTTGGGGGCATTGAAGCAACTCATGTGCGCACCATGGGATATCCCGTAATAGTACAGGAGAAGTTGAGGAAAACTCGGGCATGGGGTGATGCCCTCTGTGCACTAGTGATGATGCTGGTTAGAAAAAATGCGGGAAATTGTGTGTGCCAAAAAGTGAACAATGTGTGGCTAATAACTATATAGGAGTCCTACGTTGTGGAGTTGAACTTCATGTTTGGGAGTGAGCTAATGATTTCTCTAGCGGTAACACATGTGAGGCACCAATGTGCCGACCAGTGCTGTCATGTGAGAGACTTTTGGAACAACCTCTATATAGTGCGTTGCCCCTTCCCCTTCCCCTTTTCCCTCCCTCGAAGATGGTTAGGATAGAGTCCTATGCTTGGGGACATCTAATCAACCCATGTGCGCACGACAAGCTACCCCGTAATAGCACAGGAGGAGTGGAGGCAAACGCGGGCATGGTGTGATGCCCTCAGTATAGTTGAGCCAATGCAATTAGGACAGAGCCCCATGCTTGGAGGCATTGAAGCAAATCATGTGCATACGATGGGCTACCTCATAATAGTACAGGAGAAGTGGAGGCAAACCCGGGCATGGTGTGATGCTTGCTATGCGCTGGTGATGACACTAGTTGGAAAAAAAGCGGGCAATCATGTATGCCAAAATGTGAACAATGTGTGGCCAATGACTATATAGGAGGCCTAAATTGTGGGGTTAAACTTCATGCTAGGGAGTGAGCCAATGTTTCTCTAGCAATAGCACATGTGAGGCACCAGTGTGTCGATCGGTGCTGTCATGTGAGAGACTTTTGGAACAACCTCTGTATGGTGCATTTCCCTTTCCCCCTCCCACTGTCCTTCCCTCGAAGACAGTGAGGACAGAGCCTCATGCTTTGGGGCATCAAAGCAACTCATGTGCACATGATGGGCTACCCCGTATTAGTACAGGATGATGGAGACAAATCTGGGCATGGTGTGATGCCCTAAGTATAGTTGAGCCAATGCAATTAGGAAAGAGACTTTGTTCATGAAACAACATAGGTGGATGAACCCTCCGTCTCCAAGGCCATTAGTTAGATGAAAAGCACTCCTTCAATGTATGCTAGAAGGCCTAAGAATGTAAATATAAATTCTAATGCATATGCTAGAGATAATAATCCTAGAAATACAACTTGCATATATGTATGCTCCATCCAAGACATGCAAATGCTAGTAATAATGATTTAAGAAATGCACATTCTAGAAATTCACATCCTAGAAATTACCATCATGCATATCCTAGAGATAACATATATGTTCATAACTCACATGCTACAAATGCACATCCTAGAAATTACTATCATCCATATTTTAGAGATAACATGCATGTCATAACTCTCATACTAGAAACATGTATCCTAGGAATGCTTATCGAAGGAACTATAGGCATACATATTTAAGAAATCCTAGAAACTTCAAAAACTATCATCCTAGGATCATGCATCATCAACATATCTACAATTTTGAAGCACCTTATAATGTTAAGAAAGTATGGGTCCTTAAAGGAGCCATATTTTCTAAGACTAACTCTAAGGGATGGCGGACACATCACCATTGGAGACAACACAAAGATAAAGATTATCGGGCATGAAAAAGTTGGTAATGATTCCTCAAACCATTGATCATGTTTTATATGTGCAAGGCCTTAAGCCCAAATTTACTTAGCATTAGTCAACTATGTGACAAAGGCAACAAAGTCATATTTGAATCATCTCATTGTTAGTAATAGATATCAAGAGTAACAAGATCAAGTTTGTTGGCCATAGACATGACAATGTCTATCTAGTTGATTTAAAATCTTTACAATTCGAAAAATGAAAAATGTTTTCCCACTCTTAGTGAAAACTCATGGCTGACATAGAAGACTTGGTCATATGAACATGAATTTGCTTTAAAATTCTTTTAATAAAGGATTTAGTTGTGGACATCCCAAAATCAAATTTGAAAAAGATAAGGTTTATGATGCTTGTCAAATGGGAAAATAAACTAGAATTTCTTTAAATAAAAAAATGTAATCTCAATCTCTAGACTATTATAACTTTTACATGTGGAGTTGCTTGGTCCAATAAGCACCATTAGTCTAGGGTGGCCATCAATATACTCTTGTTATTGTTGATGATTATTCAAGATATACATCTGTTATTTTTATTACTTACAAGAATGAAGCCTATAAAGGATTTGTGAACTTTAGCGAGAAGGTTCAAATGGAAAAAGGAATTTCTATTTCAAGAATTATATGTGATCATGGAAAAGAATTTGAAAACCAAATTTTCCAAAATTTTTTGATGAAAATGGAATTGAATCGTAATTTTTTAACACTTAGAACTGCTCAACAAAATTGAGTTGTTAAGGGGAAAAATAGAGTTCTAGGAGAATATGTAAGAACCATGATTTGTGAAAATAGTTTACCAAAATAATTTTGGACGTAAGCCATAAATACTTTTTGCTATGTTTTAAATAGAGTATTAATTAAGCCTATACTTGACAAAACTCCATATGAAACTATGGACAGGTAGAAAACCTAATATCTCTTATTTTCGTGCTTTGGTTGTAAGTTCTTCATCCTAAATAACACTAAAACTAATTAGGTAAATTTGACTCAAAGACCGATGAAGGGATATTCTTAGGATATTCAAATCTCTAGTAAAGCTTATAGAGCCTTTAACAAAAGAACTCTAGTGGGTTGAAGAATCCGTACATATTGCCTTTAATGAGTCTAACCCAATTAGTAGTAGAATGTATCTCTTAATGATGATGCATATTTTATTCCAAGAATGGATGCATCTACTCCTATTGCTGAGCCGAAAGAGAGTCAACATCAAACAAATCAAGAGATAGATACTTCAATCTTGATCAACCATCTACAAGTCAACAAGAGATGGTCTTCCCAAAGATTTGAGGTATATTAATTATTATCTAATCGATCAAGTGATTGATGATCCTTCACAAGGGGTAAGAACTCGATCCTCTATAAGAAATATTTGCAATTGTGTAGCTTAGAACCTAAAACTTTTATAGAAGCCGAAAAAGATGTTAATTAGATAAGTGCTACGTAAGAAGAATTAAATCAATTTGAAAGGAATAAAATATGGCCTCTAGTTCCTAAACCAAAGAATCACACAATTATAAGAACTAAATGGATATATAGAAATAAAATGGATGAAAATGGAATAGTAACTAGGAACAAGGCTAGGCTAGTTGCTAAGGGTTACAATCCAGAAGAAGGAATAGACTTTGATGAGCCTTATGCTCCCATAGCTAGATTAGAAGCCATTCATATGTTATTAGCCTTTGCATGCTTTAATAATTTTAAGCTATTTCAAATGGATGTGAAAAGTTTCTTTTTAAATGGTTTTATAGAAGAAGAGGTGTATGTTGAGCAACCTATTGGATTTGAAAATCCTAGTCTTCCAAACTATGTCTACAAGGTTTCTAAAGCTCTCTATGGGTTGAAGCAAGCTCCAAGAGCATGGTATGCAACCCTCTTTTACAAAAACTCACAAAATGACGCACTATTAGTCCAAATATATGTTAATGATATTATATTTGGTGCTTCTAATGAATCCATGTGTCGGGATTTTTCTAATTGTATGCAAGGTGAATTTGAAATAAGCATGATGGGAGAGCTTGCCTACTTCCTTGGACTCCAAATCAAACAATTGAAAGAAGACATCTTCATCAATCAATCAAAATACACCAAGGACTTATTGAAGAGGTTTGGGATGGAAAGCTCAAAATCAATTGGCACTCTTATGAGCACCTCTACGAAACTTGACCAAGATGGGGGAGGTAAGTGTGTAGATACTAAAACTTATAGACGCATGATAGGTGCTTTACTATATCTAACTTCAAGTAGACCTGATATAATGTAAAGTGTATGCATGTGTGCTAGATTTCAAGCTAATCCTATGGAATCACATATAATTGCCGTTAAAAGAATTCTAAGATATTTACAAGGCACTCAAAATCTAGGTTTATGGTATTCTAGAAAATTAACTTTTTAGCTTGTTGGATACATGGATGATGATTTTTCGGGTTGTAGACTAGATAGAAAAAGCACTAGTTGAAACATGCCAATTTTTAGGTGCAATGTTAACCTCTTGGTTTTCTAAGAAACAAAATTTGGTTGCACTATCAACCGCCAAAACGGAATATATAGCCGTCGAAAGTTGTTGTGCATAGATGAAACAACAACTAGAACACTATGGCATGAATTTTAAACATTATACCAATTCATTGTGATAACACTAGTACTATCAACTTGACAAAAATCCAAATTAGATAATCGAGAACCAAACACATAGAGAAAAGAGATCACTTTATATGAGATCATGTTCAACAGGGTGATATTATATTAGAATTTGTTCATTCGGAGATCAAATTGTTGTCATTCTTACTAAGCCCGTGAATGAAGATAGCTTTTGTAAGATAAGACTATTAATGGGTTTAACAAACTATGAACACATGTGTGCGTGATTGCATTCTACATTCATCATATGCATACTTGTCATTTAGTGAATGAGTATTAAATCCTATTTAATATTTCTCGCACTCAAAATGGCATAGATAAAACATTTCTTGCAAAATTCCTACTTGAAACTCAAAATTTTATGATTTTTGAAAGGACCCAATCGACTAGTTGGATGACCCAGTCGACTGGTATCTCTCTGTCCATTTACCTAGTTGACTAGTTAGGTCCATCCAGTCTATTGGTAAATCACTGCCCATTTTACCAGTCGACCGGTACAGGGACCTAGTTGACTGGTATCATGAGACAAGTTTGGAGCCAAGAAATTTGAAATTTTTTTATGAACCCAGTCGGCTAGTAGGGTCAATCCAGTCGACTCGTGTCTTGCTGCCAATTTTACCAGCCAACTAGTACCCCTGACCCAGTCGACTGTTATATCGAAAAATCACCAAAATATAAAGAACTCAGTCGACTGGTACTCTAACCCAATTGACTGGTATCACGATTCTATATAATGTCGCTTTAATTTTTTTCTTCAGATTTCACGCCATTTTTACAAAACCCTAGCTTTCTCTCTCTAAAAAATCATTGCTTTTAACCCAAAATCTCTTCAAAGAACCCATAATCAATCTTCAAATAACATCATTTTCAACTTTTTCACGGTTGAATCTTCACTCTTTTCCCAAAAAAACCTCTCACAAAATGAGATTTCCTAAAATTTCTGAGAGAATACAAGTCAAACCAACCGTTGTTAGACCTCACGCACCCATGAATCCTAGATCATGAAAGTCCTCAGCACTAGACTTTAGAAGCAAAGAGATAGTCGGTTCCTCGAGCAAGCAAGCGAGGACTGAGCTCGATAACTCGCTTTTCTTGAATCCCGTCGTCAAGAGTAGGTATAACACTGTGATTAGACATAAGAAAATCATGACGGGTAGATTCGTAGACACCGATTCTAGTCATCATGCTAATTTTGATATACTACCTATTTTTGAGGCAATAGGCCTAACCCCACTTATCAATATCCACCGCAAATACTACCCTCGCCTTATTCATCAATTCTATGCCAATATTGTCAAACCCAGTCCCCTGGCTCTTAGGTTTAAGACTTGTGTGATGGGTATAGAGTTTGAGGTTGTATTTTTTTAGCTCCATGGATGTTTAGCAAGAACATTACTTTTTATTTATTTTTCATACATTCATTTGTTTGGTTTGTATCAGACAACTTACTTTAGCTTAGTGATGTATGGACCTTTTGTATATGCCTGCTTATTTTTAGTTTATATAACTTTTAGCTCATGTACGTGATCTCTTTTAGCTATAAGGTTGCCTAGTTTGAGCCCTTATTGCTCACCCATGTGCTTTAAATGTTTCACGCTTTTGTGCAAACTACTAATTCTTTTCAGGAGGTCTTCCCAACTCCGGTTTATGTGTAGTTTTTGCACACAAGTTTGTTTATACATTATCTTCCTTTCAATGGTGTTTGAATTGCTTATTTTTTTAGATTATCCCAACTTTTTTTCTGTTGTCAAAACGGAGGAGAAAAAGAGAAAAATGTATGTAAACTGATATAAAGCATAGTTTTAGAGGGAACATTGCTCTGAACATGTTAAAATGCTTAAAATAATCTTGCATTTCATGATTGGGTTTGTTATTATTTTCATTGAATGCTTATAGGTTGGTTTTATCATAAAAACAGAGGAAATTCCGTTCAAAATTTTCAAAAAACCAACACTTAGTTTTTAAAACTGTTTTTTCTCTCTATGGTTTTGTCATCATAAAAAAAGGGGAGATTGTTGACCCGCATTTGATTTTAACAATGAAAAAACACTATTTAAATTGCATTAATAGTTTTATTTATTTTTTTAAGCGGCAAAAGCATTCAATACAGAAATAAGATGCAATAAAACAACACGTTCAAATACCCAAAGAAGACAGAAGATCTAGAATAGGCTCTAAGGTAATTGGATCACATTGTAAATCTCTATTCTCAATTACATAGCTTGAGCTATGGCTTATTTTGCAAAAGGATTTGAAAAAAAAAATACAAAAAATGTTTCTAAGTCAAAAACTATTTTTAAAACATAAAAATTGGGTTTTTGGACAACCTAGTCAACTGGGTCTCTAAACTAGTCGACCGATAAAAGGGACAGTAAGTTCCTAGTTGACTGATAATAGAACCAAGTCGACTGGTAACTTCATCTAGTCAACTGGTCTTTTGACCCAGTTGACTAGTACTCTCCCTAAGCATAAAAGTGAACTTTTTTCACTTGACCCAGTTGACTGGTACAAGGACCCAGTCGATTGGTAATTCAAAAATATGATCATTTGAGATGTGAGACTTGAGTATTTAATGCTCTAAACCTACCAAACTAGTGTCTAATGGCCATATATATCCAAGGTTATAAAAAAAAACCCCTTCAATGAGCTTTTAAAAATAAAATAGAACATTCAATTCATCTCATAGCTCATTAATTCTCTCAAAAGCCTTGAAAAATTTATTGTGAAGCTAGTTCTTAAAAGAGAGATAATTTTCATTTTGTAAACCATTCATTGCTATCTCTCTACCATTCTTTTACATTTAATAACATTCATTATAAAGAGAAAGAGTTGGTGTAACTCTTAGAGTGTTTAGGATTAAACACTTCTTTGTAACTTCCTTGTGGAAGAGACTACTTGTAAGGTTTGTGTAACAACCATGAAGTTGCTCAACTACACTTAGTGGATTACTTCATGGAGGTTCCTTGAAGAGAGTGGACGTAGGGTCGAAGATATTCTGATATTGCCGAACCCTGTACTCCTTTAAATTTAAGCATATTATTTGTTGTGTGCTTTGCTTGATTGAACTATTAAAAACATGTGAGTTAATTAGCAAAAGGTTTTTAAAACCCAATTCAACCCCGTCTGGGGTTTCTACCTCGACTTACATCATTTTAATTGTGTCATAGTCGACTATCCATAAGAATAATCAATTGTCCAAAATTTCTGTTCAAAAATTTGCATCAGGTCCAGAGAGCACAATCGACTGTCACGGGTTAACTGTTGACTACCCAAAGTTATGCCTGATTTTTTTCATCAATACATCAAGGGCATGGTCGATTATCAAGTCGTGGTACTCGACTATCCTTTATTTTATGCAAAATTTTCACATTTTTCTACGCAGATTTTCTTCCTAAAATAATTTTTTTATTCAAAATCATATTTTTATCAATAAAATTATTTATAATTAATATTTATTGATTTAATTCGCTTGAAAAACAATTTACAAAAACTTTATTATCATCATCTGACAATAAATAATTCAAGAACTCTTTCTTGAATTCTCTTGACCTAAGGTTTTATAAACCTTAATCTAACTTTTAGATCTATGAAATTTGCAATCTTTAGAATCTAAAGATCAAATCCTTAAAACCATAACAACATAATTTAATAATCATTCTAATAATTCATAGATTTGGCTCTGATACCACATTAAGTCTTCTTATATAAAAGCGCATCAAAAATTTAAAAATATTCATACTGATACACTTATCCCAAGAAAAATCTCTATAAATCTATTAGAACGAGATGAGATCATTTCCATACAAGTTTAGAGATTTATACATTTTCTTCAATGAAAATTTCGATTTGAACTTTGGAGATGAGTTCACGAGCCGTTCAAGTGATTGGCCTCTAAGCATATCCATATGAGCAATGAAGACCTACCGTGTAATCCAATCCTTTAATCATAATGCCCTTGATAAAATCTAAGGTATTGAATTACTGCCAAACCTTAATTATTTAACCATATGTATCTAGATCTCAAGTCCATATCTTAAATGGTGAAATTAAAAACTTTCTAATTTTCACCCCATCTTGGCCAAAGTATTTCCAAGTGATGACTCAATCAGGTCGCATGTTGGGAAACCACCTCTCAAGATGCCCAGGTGATGGTCTTCCAAACACCCAAGTCTATAATGATTTGTACAAACAAATACAACAACCAAAGCAAGAAAGAAAAGAACAAGCAATTTGTTATCGAGGTTCGGCAATAGCCTACGTCTCCGTGAGTTCCTCTGAACTCTCTGCACTAAACCAATGAGTTCTTACAAGTTACAGTAACTCCACACCAAGAAACCTAAGTTCTTGAAGAATCAAGAAGAGAAGAAAGAAAGTGATAGAACTATTACAAAAGCACTCTACCCACAATCTATACTACTTCTCTCTTTACAACCAGCCTTTCTTTTGAGATCTATTCTAGTGCCTCTCTGTGTTTTGTGTCTTTACACTCTCACACTTGCACTTTAACTCTCTTGTATGATGATCACTTGTATGTCCAAATGTATTATATTTTGGAGATTGATGCTAGGTGACCCTTTATATAGTGCACCAACTTCTTGACCAATCTTGAGGGTCAATATCCACCCTTAGATCTTGATGACCAATTAACTATGGCCCTCCATCAATCCTAAGTAAAGCTGTGCATTTTAAATATGCCTCATGCACCCTTGGATTGCTGAATCAGTGTGCATCAGTGTGCCTTCAAGCCACAACCCAAAACAGTGCAGGCCACGGCCTGAAGCAGGGCTGAACATCCTCCATGTGCATCCATTCTGGGCGTCGCGGCCTGGGGGAGGCTGAGCCGCGGCGCACACCTCCTCCAGCACTTCTCCTTGCTGGGCACCACACCCTAGAATGAGCTGGGACGTGGTGCACACTGGTGTGCACTGATTTTTTCCTCCTTCATTGCAACCGTTTAATGCTAAGACAAATACCAACAATCTCTACCTTTGCCTAAGCGATTAAACCCGAATCTATATGCAGAGAACTCAGTATCTAAACTCATCTTGAGTCATCATATCAACCGATTCTAATCCTAAGAAGTCTAAGGCAATGATTGAACTTTCTTAGAGGTAGAACTTTAGTACCTAAATCCGCAGGGTTTTCTTCCGTGGCCACCTTGTCCACATGAATGCATCCTTCCGTAACATTTTCCTGAATTAAATGGTACTGAACATCCATGTGCTTTGTCCTCTCATGGAACACCAGATTCTTGGACAAATGCAATGCACTTTAACTATCTAAATACACCACAACTTGCTCCTCTAGTACCTTCAACTCTTCCAGCAACCCTTTGCACCACATAGCCTCCTTGATGGCTTCCGTAGCTACTATGTACTCAGCCTCGGTTGTTGAGAGTGCTACCACCAGTTGCAAATGAGCCTTCCAACTTACACAACATCCATTTAAGTTGAAGAAGTAGGAAGTAATCGATCTCTTTTTATCCCGGTCTGCTCCATAGTCCGAATCAGCATAACCCTCAAGGCAGATGGACTTACCCCTCTTCTTAAAAATCAGCCCCACATCTGGGCTTCCCTTCAAGTACCTTAGTAGCCACTCCATCCCAAGCCAATGCTCCTTTCCGGGATTACTCATAAACCTACTAAGGACACTTATTGCTTGAGCAATATCAGGTCTAGTGCTTACCATGGTGAACATTACAGAACCAACCGCACTAGAGTAGGGGACCTTTTCCATTTTCTTCTTCTCCTCATTTGATCTTGGACATTGATCGCTAGAGAACTTGAAATGACCAGCAAGGGGAACTTTCATTGGTTTGCTATCTTCCATAGAGAACTTAGATATCATCTTCTCTTTGTAGGAAGTTTGAGAGATCTTCAATCTGTTTCTCTCCCTTTCCCGGATGATACACATCCCAAGGATCTTCTATGCATGGCCAAAATCCTTCATCTCAAACTCCTCACTGAGTTAAGCCTTCAGTTTTCTAATCCTCTCCATGTTGTTCCCAACCAGCAACATATCATCAACATAGATTAGGATGATCACCACTTCCTCCACCATGTGCCCCTTGTAATACAAGCACGAATCATAGTAGCTCCTCATGAAACCAAGGCTGGTTACAAAGGAACCAAACCTCTTATTCATTTGCCGAGGTGATTGCTTCAGGTCATATAGAGATTTCTTTAGTTCATACACCAAATCTCCCTGCCTTCCTTTCTCATAGCCTTCAGGTTGCCTCATATAAATGGTCTCATCAAGCTCTCCATGTAAGAACGCTGTCTTCACATCCATTTGCTAGATTTCCTAATTGAATTAGACCACCAGTGCTAACAGTATCCTGATCTTCTTGTATTTCACAACTGGTGAGAATATTTCGGTGAAGTCTATGCCTTCTCTTTGTGTGCACCCCTTCGCCACCAGCCTAGCTTTATACCAAACTTCATCCCCTAGAGTGTTTCCTTCTTTGATCTTGTAGATCCATCTATAATCCATAATTCTCTCTTTTTTTGGTTTGGGCACCAATACCCAAGAGTTGTTCTTCCTCAAAGAATCCATTTCTTCCTCCATAGCTAGCTTCCACTTTGACGAATGCTTACACTCCATGGCATCCATGTAAGTTTCTAGTTCAACTATCCCTCCTTCTGTCCAAGGAGCTACTACATTAGCATCCGCAAAACCATATCTCAAAGGTGGTCTAACCACCCTCCTTTCCCAGTCCCTTGTGAGCTGGTAGTCATTTTGACTTGCTGCATCATCCCCTTCCAGTTCAGCCTCCTCTTAAGTGTCCTGAGCTGGGCCTTCATCAATGGGCTCTACCTGATCCGAACCCTCTTGCCTTCCTTGCTCTACCCGAACCAAATTCTCCTTGATGCGATGCTCCACAAATTCCGGACTGGTTTGCTCACTAGCCCTTGCAGGGTTAGTTTTCTCCAAGTAGGGAAATAACAATTCATTAAAAATAACATCTCTACTTATTATTAGTTTCATTCCTTTTGGTTCTAAGGACCACAACCTATACCCCTTAACCCCATCACCATACCCTAGAAATACACATTTTCTAGACCTTGGGTTAAGTTTATCATCCTTTTGATGTGCATATGCAGCACACCCAAAAGTCCTAAGGTTCCTCAACTCAAGGGGTTTCCCACTCCACATTTCCATGAGAGTCTTGAGCTCTAAAGTTCTAGAGGTTGATCTATTAACCAAGTATGCAGCTGTAGACATAGCTTCTCCCTAAAAATATTTTGGTAAACCGGACCTAATTAACATGCACCTAACATTTTCCATAAGGGTTCTATTCATCCTCTCAGCAACTCCATTTTACTGAGGGATTTTCACAACCGTTCTATGTCTTAGAATGCCATTTAATTCACAGAATTTATCAAAATTCTTAGTAAAAAATTCTAAGCCAATATCGGTTCTTAACACCTTAACTACCCTGCCCATTTGAGTCTCCAGCAACTTTTTCCACACCACAAATTTATTCAAAGCATCTGATTTATTTTTAAGCAAATAAACCCAAACCACTCTTGAATAATCATCAATGAAAGAAAAAAAGTAATGATTACCTCCCTGTGTTGGTGTCCTTGCTAGTCCCTAAAGATCCGCATGGATGTAGTCAAGAATCCCTTTACACTTGTGCACTTCGGTGTTGAAACTGATCCGATGTTGCTTCCCAAGAACGCAACTCTCACAGAAATCCAGTTTCTCTACTTTGTCACCACCAAGTAGACCATCCTTGCTGAGAACATGCAGCCCCTTTTCGCTCATATGTCCCAAGCAATTGTGCCAAAGCGCTGCCCTATCCATCTCAGCCATCAAGCTTGCTGTTTGATCCTTGATTTCTGTCTCACCGATCATCTCATAAAGTCAATCTTTGATTGCTGCTTTGATCACTATCAAAGAAACCTTGGTTACCTTGATCTTTCCTCCCTCAGCTTTGTATGTATACCCCATGGAATCCAGCTGCCCCAATGAGATCAAATTCCTCCTTAAATCTAGGAGATACCTTACATTTCGCAATAGCCTTGTGACTCCATCAAACATCCTCAACTGGATGTCTCCTATCTCGCTTACTTGGCAAGAATTGTCATTCCCCAAGAAAACCCTTCCATCATTGATCTCCTTAAAATTCTTGAACCATTCCTTGTGAGGGCACATGTGATAAGTGCACCCGGAATCCAGAATCCATTTCTGGTTGCCTTGCCTCTTGCTCACATTTGAGTACACAACAAGAACATCATCTTGCTGTTCTCCTTTGGCAACCGAAGCCTCTCCGTTGTTGGTATGGCTTCTCCCTCTCTCATACCACAACTTCTTCTTGCAATCTTTCTTGAAGTGACCCTCCTTGTTGCAGTAGAAGCATCACCTTCCTCCAAACTTCAGTTTGGAATGCGATCTCCCATGGCTCTGCCCTCTACCTCTTGATTTCTCCCGGTAGTTACCATGAATGCTACGGTCATTCCGAGTTGCTGGCCTTCCTCTTACGAATAACTCTTCCCCAATTGATGCCTCCCTACTCTTGGCTTTGAAATCATGAACCCTTATAGCATTGACCATAATTTCTTTGGTTAGTGTATCTCTTCCATATTCAATTGAATTAATTAAACTATCAAAACAATCAGTAAGAGAATTTAATAACATAACAGCCAAATGTTCATCCGGGAATTTAATACTACAACTAGCCAAATCTTGAACTAGTTAATTAAAGACATCAAGATTATCTTGCAACTCTTTATTAGGATCCATTTTAAAAGCAAAGATTCTTTTAAGAAGACAAACCTTGTTAGGGAGAGTTTTTGTAAGAAACAACTCATCTAGTTTCTTCCATATGATAGCAGGATCTTCTGAGTCTCTGCACTCCCTTGTGACACTATCCGACATGTGTAGGAAGATGGTGTTATACGCCATCTTCTTCATCTAAATTCACTGGACCTCCGTGATACTTGTTGGAAAAGTGTCATCTTCTCCAAGAGCCAAGTCCACCTTCTGTTGCATAAGAACAGCCTTAATCTTCCGCTTCCACAAGGAAAAATCTCCCTTTCCATCAAATTTCTCAACAATAAAATTTGAACCCATCTTGCTGAGAGGATCCCAGATTTGTGCAGCATCCACAAATGCTTTCCAACTTCTTCTAAACCTCAAGAACATGATCTGATCTTGATATTTACTCCGTTCTTGAATCACCCAAGAAGTTTATTCTTTGATTCTTTGAGTCTTGCTCCGATACCTTCTGTTCTTGCTCCGATACCCAGCTGTGCAAGCTCTGAAACCACTGTTGGGAAACCACCTCTCAAGATGCCCAGGTGATGGTCTTCCAAACACCGAAGTCTAGAATGATTTGTACAAACAAATACAGCAACCAAAGCAAGAAAGAAAAGAAAAAGCAATTTGTCATCAAGGTTCGGCAATAGCCTGCGTCCCCGTGAGTTTCTCTTAACTCTCTGCACTAAACCAATAAGTTCTTACAAGTTACAGTAACTCCACTCCAAGAAACTCAAGTTCTTGAAGAATCAAGAAGAGAAGAAAGAAAGTGATAGAACTATTACAAAAGCACTCTACCCACAATCTATACTACTCTCTCTACAACCAGCATTTCTTTTGAGATCTATTCTAGTGCCTCTCTGTGTTTTGTGTCTTTGAACTCTCACACTTGCACTTTAACTCTCTTGTATGATGATCACTTGTTTTCATAATGTGTTATATTTTGGAGATTGAAGCTAGGTGACCCTTTATATAGTGCACCAACTTCTTGACCAATCTTGAGGGTCAATATCCACCTTTAGATCTTGATGACCAATTTACCATGGCCATCAATCAATCCTAAGTAAAGCTGTGTGTTTTAAACATGCCTTATGCACCCTTTGAATTGTTGAATCAGTGTGCATCAGTGTGCCTTCAAGCCGCGGCCCAAAACAGGGCAGGACACAGCCTGAAGCAGGGCTGAACATCCTCCATGTGCATCCATTCTGGGCGCCGTGGCCTGGGAGAGGCTGAGCCATGGCGCACACCTCCTCCAGCACTTCTCCTTACCGGGCGCCACACCATGGAATGAGCTGGGCCATGGCGCACACTGGTGTGCATCGATGCTGATTTTTTCCTCCTTCCTTGCAACCATTTAATGCTAAGACAAATACCAACATCCCATATGGAATTCTCTCTCTTTCTTGAGTATGATGGATTATCTATTGTATACTCACATATCTTTATGCATAAGTGGCCATGCCCAATCACCACCTTTATGTGGCCCATGATTAGAGCCACATTTGAATAGCATCCAAGCATGATGACTGGTGTACTATCGCAGGCAAGCAAAAATAAAATCTATACTCCTAAATATACATGTAGTAGCGTGAGTAAGGATCGTTCCCATGGAGAGTATCCAGCCTAATTTTAGGCTATGTGAAC